>JAIUCT010000009.1:5568792-5617386 GCA_021307375.1 Tetraneura akinire
ATTATTATTATTATTATTATTATTATTATTATTATTATTATTATTATTATTATAGTAATAAAGTAAAAAATCACGATTGTATTTTTCAAAATACAATCTCTGCCAAACTGTTAGAGATGCGTCGCACGACTAAAATAATACAAGTTTTATAATCTGTACGTCAACAACTGGTGCACTAGATGCGATTACGATCGTAAGTCGTACGACACCAGAACGGTTGATGTTTTTGTGAACTCATGCTTACGACATTACATTAAAATATTGATGACATTTTGTATTTTTAAATAATAATAATAATCACTTTTTATTATTATAATAATATGATATCCATGTCGTGAGATAAATTTAGGAAACTTATATAAAAATATACCGTCTGGTGAAACGATACTCCGACGATACTCCGCGGTCATTCGTCACTTTACGGAGAAACAAAACTATTTTAATCTTGTCGACGAAGCCACTGAATAAATAATCTGCAGTCGGAGAAAGTAAGAAAAGCGTAAAATAATAGTGGCAATATGATATGTCGTAAAAACAGCTCACGATCAAACAAAGAAATAAACTTTTGTTTTCGAGTGAAAATTAATACAAAAAAAAAAATAATAATAATATAAAATATTTTTTTTTCCGAAATCACTTCTTTACAGCCGCTGGTCAATTCTAAATAATTTTAAAATTAATATTCAATGGACATTATTTAATTATTATAATTACACGCTGGAGAAAATGATTTAATTATTATTTTTTATTGTTAATTATTACAAATTCATTTAGATAAATCTGTTTGCCGCATAAAATTTATTTCATTACACTTTGTTCAATTTCAAAAGAAGATAATCGAAAAGGTTTAAAAGGTGAAAAAATATAACTATGAGTTATCAGTCCATTGGACACAATATTTAACGAACTTCATCGTCCTTCTTTTCATACTCGGGACACGTACAATATTAAAAACACAACTGAAATAAACCGCATTAACGTAAAACCAACATTACGGAAACTGTATTATAATAAACAGGTCCCCGAATCCAAAAAAAAAATAACGTCAACGTTTATCGAACGCGGGAATAAAATAATAATTATATTATTTTAAAGGAAATTTAGGTTAGGCGACGAAAACGATTATCACGAAAATAATGGGGGGAAATCGATTTCAATATTATTATAACGATCGTTCATTACTTGTGTGTGTATGCTGTATACGTTATTGTCGAATCATTAAAAATTATTAAAATTATTTCCACGAAAATATGGTAATCGTAAGCAAAATAATATTGTTTAAATCCGTTCTCGTTTCGAAAAATTGTTGGAATTTTACGTGAAAAATAAAATATAATACATCAACTATATAATAATATAATATAATATAATATAATATAATATAATATAATATAATATAATATAATATAATATAACAGCCGTCCAGTGAAACTATTCGATTGCTGCGGCCGATTCTTAAAAAATTTAGCCCCGTTTTCCCGGCCGCGACCAGCGCCGCGCGAAAACCGTCACTGCACCGCGGACCGAACTTTGCCGCGCGGGCGCGAGCTACGTGACGTCACGGTGGGCCCGAGGCAGCGCTGACGGTTTGGCCGCGCGGCGAAACTTTGGTCTATACCACATTCGTGACGCGCGCAACCGCGTTTATCGCCGCGCGCCGCCGCCGACGTTACCGCTACCGCTAGTGTGTGTCGCACTGTAACGCGTTATCGTGCCGCGTAGTGTCTCTGGTCGTCGTTGTGTCGGCCGTGCGTGTGTGCGTGTGCGACCGAACGAACGCGACTGCCGGCGAATCGCTTTGCGTTTTTATTTAGGTTTTTTTTTTTTTTGTGGTTTTTAGATTTTTTCCAGTGCGTACACGACCACGTCACGGTTATCATTATAATATTATTACGCATAATATACCTGCAATTATAATATCATATCAGTAATATATTAATAATATTATTATTGTCGACGACGTTTATAATATTGTGTCGAGTGAATTAATTTTTGTTTTTATTTTAACGTTCGTCGCGTTTTTCCCAAATCCAGTGGTTCTCATCGCGTTGGTGTTTTTTCCCGCTCTTCGGTCACCCGGCGTTGTTTACATTTTCGAATCGTACGACCGAGTCGGTCGGTCGGTCGGTCGGTCAGCCGTCGTCGTCGCGATAACAGCGATCCGACGGGATAAAATCGATATTCTAAGATACGCGTATTTTAATAAACTGCGAAGTCGTTAGCAAATCGAGTGTATATTATTATACTTATTATAATCTCTTCCGGACAAGGTAAATATTTTGATGCTATAAAAAAATAATAATAATTTTGTATTTTCATCATCGACGAGTGTTGTACCATTCTAGTACTCTAGTAGTCATTTTGATACAATTAATCGCGAAAATCGTATCGATAAGCAATTTTTCGGGAGGGAATTATAATAATATTTATATAATTATCGATTGTGAAAATAAAAAAAAAAAAATTCGACGGCACGTACTCGAATGTATGAAAAAAATTAAAAAAAAAAAAATTATTTAGTTTCGTTTTACAAAACAGACACGATTCCGTCCGTTGCGTTTACCTGTATAATATACAATATCATAACAATAATTCATTATAAGAATGTAGTTTTAACTTTGCTTTTCACTAAATAATTCATCGAGTCGATAAAACGTATATATCAATTGGAAAAATAACACAATTATATTATATATACTTTATAAGTAGTCGTGTCAGCCGCGTGCGTATATAACATATAGGTATATAATATATAAAACATTATATCGATAGATACGATATAATATTAAAATAATAATAATAATAATAATAATAATAATAATAATAATAATAATAATAATATATTAATGTTTAATTTTATTTCGAGCGAAAGAAACGAAAAAAAAATCGGTTAATATTATTTTATTTTGTATTTTCGCCGGATATTATAATCAACATTTGAAATAATATTATACATTCATTATAATAATTTATTACGTCTTTCGCCCAAACATAAAATTATTAGCTAATCCGTTAAATAAGTAATATCATCGGCAGTCGGTACCTAGTATTAAAGTATATACGGTCACAGATCGCGAACGATTTTTGTCATCACGTCTTATCTCGTCATCGGTAGGGTAGTTTTCATTAAAGTTCAATATTTTGTTTGCGTTTACGGTTTACTTCACCGTTATATAAATGATACGCTCGATAAATACATCTTCAAACGTATCCCATATCGGAATTATATACTTACCTCTGTTTTGGACTTGTTCCATAACGTATCTTTCGGTTGGCCGTCGCGTATTATTGTAATATAAAAACGGTTTTTTGTAAATAATTTATAATAATATTGCGTCGTCGTATACGATATAAAATTATAAACACCGAAATTTTCGCATAATATATAATTATATAAAACTGTTAAACGTATACGACTTGCTACGTTTTCGTATAATTTTTTACAATTTATCAGTTTATCCACCAAAAAGAAAATTATTGAATATTATTGATAACAAATGAAAAATATTTCTTTTCGTCTTATGAACGTTACAAAAAAAAAAAAAAAAAAATCGATTTATTTTATGTAGTCGCGACAAATCTATACCCAAATGACTTAACGACTATATATAAGTTTTATTTTTATTTATCCGTCCTGTCACAGCGGTATTTACCAACGTTAGGGTGAAGAATTTTTCCATTTCAATACGGGTAATCATTTTCGGTACACGGAAACTAATATTTTGTGTCTTCGGTCTGGTATAATATTATATATTTAGAAAAGGGACCCGCACGGTGCACACACCTTTAAAATATTTCGAAGCTATTCTTTTTTTTTTTATATTATTCTTCTTTGTCTCCAACCCGAACCATTGCATCGTAATAAATAAGTAGTTTGTAGACATTATTACAATACTACAGATGTATATCGCCAAAACTCGTTCAGAAAAAAAAAATAGAGACAGACGTGTAGAGAGAAAAATAAACATATTCTAAAATTAACATTTTCTTACGATAAAAGACACTATTTAATAACATATAATAATAATAATAATAATAATAGTACATTTTTATTAGATAAAAATTGCAACGTTTTTACATTTGAAACGCACAGTGCACCTAATTAACCTTTGGAATGCCAAACTCGTACGTAATTCGTACCAATAAAACGAACGAAATAATAGTATAAAGTTTCATTTGTGTTCTCTTGTAATATTTACTGTTTTAATTTATAAAATAAAACACATATTATACGATAGTTTAGTGTAAAATTAAAAATACAATAATATCCGATTAACAATATTATTTTATTATTTATTATTATTATTATTATTCTGTTTTTCTCGCGAATGGCGTGAAATCTGAACATTAACGAATAAAATAATATTTTTATTTATCCTACTTTTGGCTTTTCGTATTTTTTCGTACAAAAGTCGAGAAAATGTTTAAGGGATCGCTATACGCGTTACGACCTTCAAAATCAGAGATATTGCGTATTTCGTATATTATATTATTATTACTGTAACATAATTTAACAGAATTATATTGTAAACGTTGTGGGTAATATAATATTATATTATTATAGCGTTTGAATTTACAATATTATTGTTAGATTACGTGAGTTCACTAAAAATTTATTACAGTCTCGGTGTATAGTCGAAAACAAGTCATAAAGTACGTTTTGCACGTTTTCGTGTTATAATATTTTAAAATCCCGTCCTATACCTTTATTATAAGGAATACAAACACAATTCTCGTTTATTGCTAAACGCATTGCATAATATTAATCAAATAACAGGTACACGTTGTCGTATATTTTAATAATATTTGCTAGGTACGTATTTTTGTCGTGCGGACTTCGCGGTCACGCCAAAGTAAAGTTTAGTCAAGTTCGGCGACGGTATATTATTACGCTATTTAGTTAATTGCGTCACGTTTTTCTTTTTATTATTAATAATTTGTTAATTAACAAAATATGTTAGCAATCCTGATGCAGTCGTCTAAGTTAAATTTATTTTTAAAAATGCAAAGATCACATTATTATAGTTTCATTTCAATACCAAATAATATACTTTGTAACGCGTATTGCATAGTATTATATTTTGGGCCTTTGTAATATTTTTTACGAAAAAGTAGTATTTATAACAATATAATAATATTATTATCGACTAAAATCGATTTAAAACAATTATTGTATAAAAAGAAAAGATCTGTTTTATATATTATAATGCGATTGACATAATATCATTAGGATTAGGATACAAAGTAATATTATACGCACAGTTTAAAAACCTAGTAAAATATATTATAGTTAGTTGACTTCTTAAAAATAATAATTATCGTCTTTACGTCTTTCGGAAATGGAATATTATTTTATACGACCATAAATCCATTACATTATTAGCATATCGCAATTAATGCGCGCATAAAAAGCTAGAACACGCGATTGGTAATTCGTTAAGTATAATATATATTATTAAAATAACCGTATAAACTCGGACAAATAGTAACAAGTGTTATATATTAATATTATTATTTATTATATTATCATAAAAAAAAGATCAACATAATATAATAATTTCAGTCGAATTTCATTATTTATCAATGGACGAATCTAAAAATTATTTTCTACGTGTTATAATGTTATGTTTTTTGATCGCTTTTATAAATATATTCAATTCAATTTTTTTAACAATTAATACGCGAGTAAAAATAATTTGTAAAAAAAAAATTTAACTATAGTCTATAATAATATAATAATTATTAGCGATATGATATGATTATCTTTATATGCGATAGTGAAAATAATCATAATATCAAAGATTATTATTAAAATCATATATTTTATAATAAATTAAAACCTTTAATTTTGTACATATATTTATCAAAACAATTATTGAGGACATTAATTTCGAAACTGTGAATGCTGTATATCCCCGAATACCTACTTAATTACGCTCATGAAAAATCGCATAACAAAATAATTAATGTGTATTTTTTTTTTTGATAGTGATAACAACAATAATTAAAAAAAAAATATAAAAAAGGTAAAAAGTTATACTTGCTCGGAATAATTGCGTTTCGATGAGTGGCGAACTCACGATTACCTTATATTATAATATAATATATAGAACATAACTGAATTTTGTCTTTATTTAAACAGCGCGTTTACCTGTTGTCGAAAAAATATCGACTATAAGGTATTAATAATGATTTACTAATGAGTAATAATATTGTAAAGTCAACAATATAATAATAATGTTTGTCAACGTTCATAGTATGATCAATAAACCAAACCTGACCATAATCATATACTTAATCTATAACCACCGGTCGCTATAGGAAATCATTAAGAACCCTATTTTTTGTGGTCACATCATAGGTAGAAGGTACGACGTTAAGTATAAAATAAAATATATCGTTATACACTACCTAAATAATCCCTCATTCCGTTGCCATCGACCGATCGGAGTTACAAACTTTTAACAAGTTGCATGTCATATAAGTATAATAATAATATATAATAATATTGACCCTTTCGTAAAAGCCACAAACTTTGTAATCTCTTCGTCGTCGCATTACACCTGGGCGTTTGAATAACTTTTTGACTTTTTTATATACGCTAAAAATAAAATACGAGAAAAACGCCATTTGCAAAAATGTGCGTATAATATATGACGTATACGTATGCCTGTAAGAGATCACCTACGCACATAATACAGACATTTCATTTTTTTTATCAATACACTCGTACGATGGGCCTTTTATACTTTTTTTTTTTTATCATACGCATACGTTATTATACATTTATTCTATTTATGGAGGAAGACGTTAAAATTTATTTCAATATGTTGGATATGTACATATTTTTTTTTTTTTTTTTTTACATATCAATAACTAAAAAGAAAAAATAATCTAGAAACATAATAATATTATTATAATATATTATCAGGTATAAAAAGATAGAAAATTTAAACCCAGCCTTCTTTCGTTTTTCTTAGCGGAAGTCTGCTACTTCGAAGGACTAATCCGCGTCATAATAAAACAAAAATACTATATTATATAAAAGTGTAATAGATACCAACATAACTTTATGGCATTAATAATTCACGGAAGTAACGTATTATATTATGTGCTATATACTAATTTTGTACGGATAATTTCATACAAAAATACTTGGGACTTGTAAACTTTATCATGAAACCATAAAAAATTTACTATATTTTTCTACCTATGGTTTATTTAGAACAGTATTAAACCATCCTACCTGTAAATGTATAGTGTAGATATCTTAATTATTTAAGTAAATTAGATTATCAATATCACCTCCTATTTCGACTGTTATGAATCGTTGCGATTAAAAAACGAAAAAATAAATTAATTATAGTTTCAGATGAACGTCAGCATGGTTATTGTAATAATAATAATAATAATCGTAACAATACGTGATAAGCAGCCAATTACAATATATTCCATAAAACTAAATTTATTCTATATTATACAAGTGTAGCAAAAATTAAATTTAAAATTGTATTATTTAATACCAAAATAAATAAAATTTAAATTAATAAAAATATATTGTATTGTAATATATAATTATTTTGATTTTGACTTCAGCCTTCGCGTTATAATTTGAATGTAAAGCATCTACGTTCAATTTCCATATAACTCCTAAAATATTAAATTTAACTCATAAACTATATACATACATACTACCTACATAGGTTTCTAATCAAAATAAAAAATAAATAATATGATTTAATATACAGGTGCTCGGTATATTTTATATTATAATATTTTAACAAATTTTATGCGCGACGAACCTCGTATAATTTAATATGTAAATTGATTATTGATCACACGATTAGATATTATACTGGCGTAATCATCTCTTATAAGTCATCATCATCGTCTTCATAATTTCATATTCTATATTTTACACGCGTTTTTTTTTTTTCGTTAACGAAATTAATATTCGATTTTTATCAGTACCTATATAAACTGCACGTATACTTTTTATCAATCGACGCGAAATTTAAATATTGTAGTCATACATATATACAATATTATAGTGAAACACATGCCGCGTAATACGATATTTGACTTTTTGAATAACTAATTTTATACGTTCACCAAATACGTTTTATCTATTCCCTCGATGCACCGTATATAGGAATAGCCGTTCAGGTCGTATAGACATTATACACGATACATACGGTCGTATATATAGGATGATTATTCATGCAATAAAAGATAGATAATAGAATAATATGATATTTCACGTACACTTAATACACGATACGAGCATTTTTTCTAACATGTTTTGATCGCTCTGTATTACAGTAATATATTATGTAATGTTGTAATACACACATACACGCCATAAGGATAACGGGCTGGAAACGGCGTAAGTTAAAGTACTTTTCCTAAAAAAGTATGAAATAAAGAAAAAACTTAACATCGAAAAATTCTACAATAACAAAAAGGGATTTACACTGAAATAATATAAAAGGGCAAAGGATATAATATTATAATAATATACATATAATAATACGAGGTAAATTGTTACAAATGGTTTTCTCGGAATAAGAGCGTGTATAATTTTCTGTAGGTACCTATTTCGTTGGTATTCTTTATTTATTTATTTTTATTTTTTTGTAGGTTACATTATACATAAAGAAAGAATAATTATTTTAATATTATTTTTGTAATATTATCGCATATTATAGTATCGTATTGTTTCGGGTTTATAATTTTTTCTCTCTACTAATGATCATACAAAACAAATATTTGGCGTCAAATAATATTAACTGTATCTATATGATTATAAACGAATATATTTACTAGTAAATTTAAAAAAAAAAAAAAAAAAAATGTATTTACGAGAAAGAGAGAGAGAGGTTTCGCAAATTAATATAATTTCATATGACATTATTTTTTATAAAATATATTCAATCTATTCACTTGGACGTAATCGGAATACACGTTTGTGCGAAAATTTTCAAAGTTTTTGCATATCTATTGTCATAATAATAATCATGTTTTAATGACGTTTTAACAAACACTCCTTTGCCGGCGCCATTTGTACTGACTTGGAAAATTTTTCGTGGAAACCACGCGAATATTTGTCTAGATAATAATATAATATTATTATACAATATAAACAACGAAATTTCTATGAACAATCGATATATTCACAAAACTTTCTATGTCCCAATTATGCCTAGGATAACAAGACCAACTCAACACAATACTAATATTCACGTATACATATATAGTTTGTTAATGTGCCCCGGAAGTAAAATCATTTGATCAATGGATCGTTGTAGAAAATATCAACTTTAAACAACTATAAATACGAGTACGTTCATACTTGTGATTTTTCAAATATTTTGGTAACATGTTAAGTAATATGCGAGTACACTTCAGTAAAATTTTCAGACCTTAAAACTCAAAATTACAAATTTTATCAAACATTATAGTAGATAAAATAATAATTTAAGGAAATATTGAAAGTTCTATATTTTATCAAAAAATGTATGTAGCCGTTCCTAAATATCACGTATGTATAGTACCCATTCAATAACATTTTCAAGTCTCTAAGTTTAATATTGCCCGAGTTATCGTAAAATATTTAAATCGATTTCGTTAAAAATTCCGTATTTTTGTCATTTTTTGGTTGTTTTTCCTATCACATAGGGTCTATTTTGAAAAAAAACCAAAAATTATCTAAATGAAGTATCAACTACATCCACTTTCCCATCAAAAATATATTCTATTTGTGAAAATTGGAACATTTTTTGTTTTATTTATATTATTACATTATATTATTAAATTAAATGCAGAAAAATATTTCTACAATGAAATATATTATTATTATTGTAATAAGTTGCAAATTTTATTATACAATATTCTCATTATTTTAGGATAATATTATAATATAATAGAGTATAGATATACATATACACTTATATTTTATAAATACCTACCGTTTTCAATTTGCATTATAAATTAAAAGTCTGTTTCACAAACCAACCGGAAAATCCGTTTTGACCCAAATTTATGGACATCCCCGTGCTCGTATTATAACCCAGCACAAAAAATTTAAATAATATACAATATGGCATCCCTCTAAATATAATATAATATTAAGTATATATAATAAATCATATGAGTTTTAACTTTTTAACCATATAGTTGCCAATGCCATGATTAATCCTAAGCTTTCAGAGTTTCGTCACGTGTGCGTATTTCTGCGTATGGCAAAAAGAGAGTGGATGACAAGGTATAATATAATATTGTTTGTACCTATGATAATTTTATAATAACTGATCTACTTAATATTATATCAAATATTTACTAATTACTATTGTAGGTATAAGTGAAAATATGTGTACCTATAATATTATATAGAAGATAAATATACTACTTCAGTACTTCTTGGATTTAAACGAATCCTTCTTAAACATCATCGACACTGCTCTGATATTCCTTGGTATGCAAAATATATCGATGCAAATTTTATGGTTGATCGTTAAACATTATTATGATTAATGCGAACGAAATGTATGTTGAATTAAATACGATAATCGGATTTTCGCATAATATGCTCAACTGCCTGACGCTATAACCGACGATTATATGAATATTTTCTGTTGAATGTATTAAAGTAAAAACAAACATTAATTTTTTAATCTCAATCTTGGACTATACCTAGTTAAAATATTTTTAATGATGGATAAGATTGATAAGATTGTTAAAAATATTTTGATTTTTCGAACCACGCTGAATTATATTTTATAATAATTCTATTCATAAAAGTCGAACCGTTTAAATAATAATAATAATAAATTAAGAAGAGCTAATACTACTGTGGCAGGAATACTGCAGGTCTAAAGAGGATATAGTGTTGAATTTTGATTCAAATTTTAATGCAATGATAAATCATTACATTCGAAAAACGATTTTGAGCGAAGCTCATCAGATAATATATTTATTGATAACAATTTTTACATTCATACAGTCTCTACATTTAATATAAATAAACACCTATAAAAAAAAAAAAAAAAAAAAAAAAATTGGACTTGATGTTTTTCTAATATTTTGGTAACACGTCCAAATATTTATAAAGTTACATATATTCAATAAAGTTTTAAGACCTTAAAACCCAAAATTTTCAATTTTATTAAATCTTATTTTGAGATTTAATAAGAAAAATCCATGTAAAATATTTTAGATTTTCAACTACCTCTACTCTACAAATTTCAACTTTAAAAGGCTATAAAAAAATTGAGATTGCCAATTTTTAAATTATTTTAGTAACATGATGTATGTGCGAAGCCCGATTATAATTATATAATAAGTCGTATAATAAAAAAAAACTTTTGTTAATAAGATACAAATATTATTGTATACTATTTCGAAACGATGTCGTTATTAATTATTTCTACCGTTGACGTTGTATACGAGTATGACAACACTCCTTTCAACAAGTGTAATTGTAATACAATTTTAACAAAACAAAAAAAAACCTTGGCTACATTATAACATACGTAATATACTTATAAAAAAAAGTACTATTTTAATAGTACTTACATATTATTTTATTATATAATTATTAAATATACGTTTTACCTATTGTACTTATATTATATTATATATTCTTATTGTTTTATATAGCGTCATTTGGCTGTTGTAACGCATTAATTCCGAAACTAACCTTTTTCGGGTTGGTACTTACAAAGAGGAAAAATCACCGAAATACTAAATACCTATATTTATATATAATAATAAACCATAATATCGTTCCAAGTTATTGTTACTGTTGTGTTTAAAATGCGAATTCTAAAATTCTTTAAATTTTATAAGTTGAAATATAGTTTTTTTTTTTATTCCACGAAGGAAGTTAATATCAAGTTGTGGATTGTATTTTCGATGAAATTTTTCTATAACAGTCAATTATAATTAATATTATGGGATCTATAATATAGATAGATAGATAAATATTCATAGAATACGGTCAAAATGAAAACACAAAATAGGTTTGTTCAAGAAATCATAATAATATTGTTTTTTAAATCTAAAATATTTTTTATTTATTGAAGAATTATCAATAATATAAGTACATACGGTATAAACTTTTCGGGAAAAATTTTTAGGAAACAAATATAAAAAATATATAAAATATTCGCATGACGTTGAGAGATTGTCGCAGAATATATTACAATATCATATATGTATATTATGCGTAATATAATTTTATTTTCATTCAAATTTAGACCTCACTGAAGTTATAGTTTATAGACGAGCGTGAGGTTTGTCAAGACGTATTTCTGTAACTAGTAACTATACTATATTATTATAATAATATAGCATTCACACGTGTTGAGTTATAACGATCAACTACGATGGTTTTAATGCGAAAATCATATACGTTTCCATTAAATATTATTTTCAACGTCAATAAAACAAATGCGACAACTTTGCAAATATAATAATATTATATTATAGTATTATGATATATATATTTAAATTTTAAATATACCCATGACTATAATAATATTGGGCATTGAATCAAAACGCTAGATAACGAAATACGTTCGCATTAATAATAATTTATGTTATGCAATATACGCACATGTGTAAAATTATTGTGTTCTCCTACCCGTCGAGTGGGCGTTGACTCAGTGATATTATATTAATTATTTTAAATATAGTACATAGTAAGATTTTATAATGATAGGAAGGTACTTATATTATTATTTCAATCGTAGACAGTCATCGTATTAAATTAATATACCCTTTCGAACATTTATCAAAGTGTCAAAATTAGCTGTGGTGACACCTAAAATCAAAAACTATATTTACATAGGTATATGTATAATTTGTAAAGTGATTATTATTATTATTATTATTATTATTATCATTATTATTATTATTATTATTATTATTATTATTATTATTATTATTATCAACGTTGGCGTTAAGTACAATAATAATAATATACGCGTACGTCTTTACTGTTTCGACAAAACAGTCACGCGAAAAAGTCGTGTGAATACAAACAATATACGATATTATACCGTGTTTACTTTACACACCGATAGAAAACCTGAGGACCTCTTGTTGTCGATTTGTTTCTGAAATATATTACTAGGTATGTATACCTGTAATAACAACAATTTCTAAGACAAAAAAAAAAAAAAAATAAAATAAAAACCATTTACAAATAAAAACCGATTTGCCATTTTGAGGCCACCTTTGCTATTGTCCCTGTCCGGATGCGT
Source organism: Tetraneura akinire (assembly GCA_021307375.1). Lineage (NCBI taxonomy): Eukaryota > Metazoa > Arthropoda > Insecta > Hemiptera > Aphididae > Tetraneura > Tetraneura akinire. The sequence goes on from JAIUCT010000009.1 coordinate 5,582,058, forward strand.
ATTTAACGTAGTAATAATAATGTCTCCGAGCGTTGACGCGGTTCAAATCGAACGATTTCTTTAGACATTTTTTCTACTTCTTACACATCATTGTTAATAATAATAATAATAATAGTAATATTATATTTTATGTCGCGCGTTACCTAATGAGTGTTTATTGTGTACGTTATTATAATGTTACATTAGTAACACGTATAATGTATAGTTATAGTATAATGTAAGAGCGGAACACGTTTGCGTTTTCTAAATGCGAACAATTGAAATTGATGAATGAACACATTAAACATATAATATTTCATTGGCGATGAAAGTATGCGATAATAATATACAAATGAGGTAACATTATTATTATTATTATGTTATCCGATGGGCGATGAGCTAGTAAAATAGCGTTGCTAAAAAATAATAGCGATAATCGTGTTAATACGTCAAAATAATAACAATATAAAGAGAAGAATCTCTTTATTGTCTTACAAACTGCGGTTTTAACGCTAATACGAAAACGGTAAATTATGCAAAAAATAATACGAGGTATGATTGTAATAATATAATAATTATAATATTATTATTATTATAATAAAACGCGATATTATCGATGTATTACGATAAAGGATAAACTATAATTTGTTATAATCGTTTGTATATCGTACGAATTTTTCGTTCAGTTTTTTTTTTTTTTGTTTTGTTTTATATTAGGTACGTGTAAAATTTTCAAAATTTATTTTTTTATAAAATTGTACAATAATATGATTTTTGACCGTCTAATAATACGTATTATAATAATCACGTTACATTTTTATGTTTTTTTTTTTTATGAAAAAAAAATTTCTCATAACATTATTACACTGTTCAATATTAATGAAGGGTTTAATACTCAACTAAACAGCTTGACTTAACCCATATCTCATGGATTATGGAAAGCAGATGTATAGGGGAACCAATATTCAACCCTGACACAGGACTCACACCCACACCCTATTAATTTTTTGTGAATCACGTGATTCAAATGTACCCTCTTACGAGCCGCCACTGCAAGGACGAGTTATTTCGATTTTTTTAATAAAACGGATCGCGTAGCATTAGAACAAAAACATTAAGCCGTGATTAAAGGTAATAATAATCATCAGTTCGAGTTTCGAGTGCGCACGTTACATTATTAATTTTAATCACTCTCTCTCTATCTCTGTCGAGCGCAAATAATTAATGAAATTCACATGTTTACATTGAATTATTAGACATTGTATCATGATATTGCTAATAATAATACAAATTGAAATTATTATGTCATTGATATCAAACGAGGGGCCCCTACTTGTGGCCGATGACGTACCGACTACTATATTTTACCGTTTTTATTAATATTTTTTATTTATTCAATTAAATGACCTTGCGACTGCAATTTACATCGTATAACATAAATATACTAGTCAATATGAGCCACGAAATAAGGTCATCGCGGCGAATTCAATATTGAAATATTATAATATCAAGTAAATTGAAGACGGAAAAAAATAAAACCAATCTATATTTTAATACGGTAACGGATCCGAAATAAACGATACTTATATAAAGGATTAAAATCAATAGCACATATTATTATTATGGATCGAAAATATAAATGAATTTCTATATTACGCACGCTCCAAATCGCTATAACAATGTCGAAAAGTTTCGTTTTCGAGACCAATAGTTAGACTCGCGGTGCTATCGAATTGGCTCGATAAAACGCTAACAGGAGAAACGCGTGTTTCTACGTATCACTTTTGAAGTAATAATTTATAACAGTTTATTTTTTTTAAATACTTAAGTAATTTAAAGAAAAATTATCGCGAAAAAAATTTTTTTTTATCATATCTTTTTCCGCTAGGAAAATTTCGCATATAGGTATCAACATAAAATATTGTTATGTATAGCTAAAAATGATTTATTCATAATATAAAAGCTACAGGTCTATATCGCATATCATTATAAATTCGACTTTTGTTTACTTTTTAAAATAATTTTGTGACTAAATTATAGTTAAAATTGCGTGACAAGGAATGATTATTATAATAATAATAATACATAATACGCATATACTTTTTTTTTTTTTTTTTAAAAAAAAACTATAAAGACCTGTATTTTGAGGTTATAAATAAATATGCCTACAATATTACGATATAGTATATTATTATTTTTGTAATTAATAATTATTTATGTTTCATTGAACTTAATATCGATAATCGTATAATAAAACGTCAATAAAATAAGTAAATAAAATTCTAGAATATAATAATGTATTTATATTTTGATTTTGATGAAAATTGTTTTTTGTCTTTTAACGATAACGGAATGATAAATATTATATTATATTGCAAAATATATTCCGAATTTCATATTATAAAATATTATATTATCCGTCTTTTGTAACTTGTAACGAGTCAGGAATCGAAGACTTGTGGAATACGTATATTACATATTAAATTATAATAATTATTTCTTCGTTTTCGCTTTTACATTCAGTTATAATAATAAGCTATTTGTCTAATCCATTATCCGAGGAATATTAAAATCTTTTAAGTAGGTAATAATAAGTAGATAGTCGTGCTTATAATATTCAACAGTATTTTACTCAATGAACTTTCGGAACAAAACTGGGTCAAATGTTTTTCTATAAGGCGTATACTTATTATTCTTCTAAATTTTCGATTGAAAAATTTTATCCTCGTTTATTGTATTATAATTATATTGTAAACAAATCTGCGATTTCGATAGTATTAAAGTCCTTAATTGATTAAAACTCAATAATATTGTATGTTTTTTTTTTATCCCAAAAACAATAAAATAAATGCGATATTCTTGTAACAGTTAACTTTTAATTTTAAAAAATAACAAAAAAAAAAAAAAATAAAAAAATAAAAAAAAATAAATAAATAGTTCTGCAATTATAGGTTAGGTACGAGTATTTAATTTTTTTTATATTATTATATTATTCTACACACAATTTATAGTCTTATAGATCAATAATCAAGGTAGGTCAGGAAAGGACGATATGGAATTCATTAGGTAATATTATTTATCTATAATTTAAATTTTTTCATTATCTAAACGATAACAACATATTAGTATTATTATATATATTTTTTATTAACCAGACGAAATTTAATATTACTTATTTTATTAATATATTCTACAATCTACATTATTATTATTCCAACTTTGAGGAATTCCTGAACGGGATCGTTTGAATTTTGCAAAAGGATTTAGTATAATAGTAGGTATTCGAAATTCCTGCAGGAGAATACACGTGCCTAAAGCTAATTTCCGGATTTGCATTAAATCATATATAGCACGCAGAACATCGACGATGACGATTATAATATAATCATATTAATTCTTGTATGTTTTGTGTACTGTGTGTAGTGTGTTTAAAATGTTCCGAAATTTACTGATTTTGAAATAATATAAAATTTTATTTTTACAACAAACCTAATTTAATATAATAAAATCACATAGTATTGAATTTTATGTATATAGGGATAACACAATTCTGTTTCATTAATGTAAATCAAAAAGTTTTAACTTTCGAAAATAATTTAACTTTTAATTTGAATCCGATTATTGTGGTTCAATTTCAAATTTTATTTCTATTAGATTTATAATATTATTACGTAATATTGTTAAGAGTTAACGTGGATTTATACACTGAACATTTAAAATGTACATACTACAAGTCGGACGTATACATAAAACGATGGTCAAATAATTTATATTAATCTATTCTATCATTGACAAATCTTAGCAGCAATATTATACTAATATTTCAAATTTTTTAACAAATTTTAAAATATAAAAATAATTAATATTATATTTTTTAATTTAAAATTATTTTAATACTACACGTAATTTTTGAACGACTAAAACCTAAAAATATTTTAAAATTATAATAATCTGAAATCGGTGATTATAGACTGTTAACACAAAATTTTACGTATATCACAAAATAATATTATGGTACTATATTATGATTCGACATTTTCCATTTTATTTTTCTAGCATGACCCACGTATATAATAATATAATATTATATCGTTTTCGTATTGCGTAATATTTTTAACTACATTATATTTTATATTCTATTCCTATGTGTAATTTAGGTACGTACTAGCTATACTAGCATATTATTATAATACAAAATTAAAACGGTATTCGCGACCTCACGGACGATTTAATTCCGTATAATTAATTATGCGAAATCCGTGCGATTTAGTTTCTAGTACATATTAAAAATAACGAAACATTTATTTTTATACGTATACGATAATACGTTAATCTCAGTACTGTAAACGTAATATTATAAACCTAACCGCGTTATATAAATATGAATCTATATAAGCGAAACGATAGTATTGATGATTTAATTTTTAATTTGTTTATACTCGCGATCTCAATGATAAAATGTATTTTAGGATTTAACAATAAGAATAAAAATATAATAAAAAAATATAAGTAAAGTTTATAGTAAAACATTTTTTTACGAATTTATTAGGTAAAAGAAAATATAACTCATAAATTTGTTTATTATTATAATTATTATGATTATTATTATTATTATTATTATTATTATTATAATTATTATTATTATTATTATTATTATTATTATTATTATTATTATTATTATTATTATTATTATTATTATTATTGCTTACTTACTACATACTTTATAACTATTTTTGTTTTGTATTTTTTTGTATTTTTTTTTTTTTTATTTCGTCCGCCAAGATTTTTTGCTCTCATACGTCTATTATAAAACGTCCTGGGGAATAAATCAAAAAATCCGAATGACGTTGGCGACCCATCAACGCGCGCAGTGCACGACGTTCATCATGTTATATTATCCGTGCGTGTATTTTTGGTCATTTTTTATTATAAATTGCCGAGTCGGATGTAAGACCACGCCAAAAGGGTAAAATGCGTCTGCTACGGATATTTATTTATAATATTATAATATTTAATATTAATAATAATATTAATATCGTTATCATACGTATACATCAAACGATTCGAGCACGTGGTATACACGACGACGACGACGACACGGTCATGTAGCGGCGACTTACACACTCGAGCGCGTTTATCGCGTCATACGGAGAGAGATGAATTAAATAATATCATAATAATTATTATTATTTATTATTAGGCATACGCGAGGTATGCGATGACGTCCGTGTTCTCTTGCAGAACGTGCATTTTATTACAAGACGGACAAAATTACTGGCTAAAATAATATAAAAAGAAACCGACGTCGACGATTGTCATATTTATTCGATTTTCCTGAATATACCCCTCCCCCCATGTCGAATCGATAGACGAGTCATAAAATTATATACGTTATATTATATTAAAATATCTTTTAAAATTCAAGTCGGATCGCTCTGATATTATCGTATACGAACGTTTTCAAGCGTTTTCAACGAAAAATATATTGTTAAGTATCGCGTGTTGGCGTAAAGAATACGAATTTTATATATAGCGATAAAACATATTATTATATTTGGTAACTCGTTCGCTACGACTAAGACTTTTTTTTCGTATACGTTTCGTCCAAAAATTTTCTCGCGTCCTTTTCAATATACGACGTGTGATAGATAACACACTACACACACACACACACATATAATAATTTGTATTTCGTGGATTTTCTCATTGAGTGATGCTCAAACCGTATCGATAGTAACTAGAAGTCTAAGACTAGAAAATGGCGGAGTTTCTCAAGTTTTCCAACGGGGGTTTTTTTTTTATTCGCGTACAGTGAAATGTATCGTTTTCAAGTCCCGGGAGACATTAAGTCGCGCGCTTACGTACGAACGTGTCTCGGACACAATATATATATAAATATACCGAGTACTTATACGTGTATTGACAGGTCGGCCCGTGTCGCTTACGTTTGTACGTATTATATATCGAACGATGGAAACGCGAGCTATGATTCTGTTTTTATCCGACCCCTTGGTTATTAAACATTGTATATTTGTATCACATGCGAACATTCTCGATTTCGAACAAATAATGGTCCTCGGTTTTAATAGGGTTCTAACACTCGAAATTTGTATGTCAACTTGGACGATTACAAAATATTGTTAAAACTATATCGGCATTTTTATAAATAACTTACAGGAGACGAACTAAATTTGTTATTGTTATATTATATAGACGATATACGTTCACAAATTATTAACTAATAACATTAGTCGTTTTTCTTAAATTATTCTAATATTTTATACGGGGCATGTGTTAATTATTCATTTTTAATTACTCTGCAATAATAATATTATAATGTAAATGACAAGGATTTTTCGTTTTTCAAAACCTCCACGAATTCGTTTTCTGCACTGCATTTCATTGTACTGGGCTGTTTTTCCTGGTATAATTTATATTTTTAAAATATAAAACGAAAGTGTTGCCGAGCATAACGAACATTCTAAAACAATAATAATTCCTTGAACAAATAATAATATTTCAAAACGAATATTTTAAATAGCTACCGTTACTTAAAAAAAATACACCAAGAATAAATATGATTTTCCAAGTCAAACTTCATTCCAATGCAATATTAAACATTCGGTAGGTATTAAAAAATTGTACAATTATAATTATATATTATAATGTTTAATTTAAAAAAAATAAGAGCTGAACTGCTGTGGTAGGGATTTGAATTTTAATTAAAATTTGAATGCAATGATAAAGCATTACATTCGAAAAACGATTTTATGCAAAGTTCATCAGATAATAATATATATATGGATTACCTTTTTTACATATTATATACAGTCTTTACGTTCAATATAAATGACCGTAAAACCCCTAAATGAGTTACTTAAATACCCAAATCAGAATCGTTTTTCGAATGTAATGATTTATGAGTATCATTACATTCAAATTTTAATCAAAATTCAACACTATCCTCTTCACACCTATATATCCCATCATATACTTAAATACTTCATCTTCAATAAAATTTTTTGTTAATTTCATTTAATTTTATTATAAAATATTGAAAAATAATAAAAAGAATACATATAAATACTTTAAAATCTCAACTTTAAACACTTATAAAATTGATACATAAGATTTTTCTAACATTTTTATAACCTGTAAGGTATTATGTGAATATACTTCAGTTAAATTTTCAGACCTTAAAACTCAAAATTACCCATTTTACTAAACATTATATGGGTAAAAAGTGTATTTTATAAAATATTTAAAATTCTATATTTTTTAAACAAATTAACGTAACGGTTCCAAAATTTATCACATATATATATTATATAGTACCTATACGAACGCGCCCAATAAGTTCCTAAGTTTAATATGGCCTGAGATATCATGAAGTATTAAAATCTATTTCGTCGAATTTCAGTTTTCGTGAAAAATGCTGTGTTTTTATCATTTTTTGGTCGTTTTTCCTATCGCATATGGTTACTTTTGAGAAATTCGAAAAATGACCTAAATAAAATACTACATACATCCACTTTCCATCAGGAAACATATGCTATTTGTAATAGTCGGAACATTATTTTAGGTCAAAAAAGTGTTTTCATACATAAAAAAAGAGAAATAAAAAATAAATAAAGACACACATCATTGTAAAACCAATAAATTTTTCGTTTCGCACAAAATATAAAATAACATACTCGTATCTACTCTAACTGCTATAATACGACATGACTTATTATTACCTTATGGCCGCCGTAAAATAATTTAGAATCCTTCATATTTTAACTAAAATAATAATAATATATAATGTTATCTATACCACGATAATATAATAAAACAGTGGGTTGCTAAACTAAAAAGAAAACTATTGGGATTTATTTTATCATGGTATCCAATTTTTGTAAATAATTATTATTTTTAATACTCATATTTTTTTTTGAAAAATATAATTTAATTGGAAACGAGAAAAACGTTGTCTGGCATAAACAAAATAACGTTTTTGGCATGAAAGGGATTCGAAAAATTCCTCAAAAATTGCCAATAATACGATGGGAATAAATAAATAAATAATATTATATATAATAATGTATAATAATAATAATATTATGTAATTTTCAAACGTTTTATAAATATAATATAATTATATCTACCACGGTAGTTCAGTTATGATCGGTCGCCTAACACCTGAAAAGCACATTTTCCCCCGCGATAATAATATAATAATATTATATTTTACAGTGTTCATGATTGTCCACCCTAAGAAATAATCGATCGAAATACATTACGAAAATTATTATGTTATAAACAAATGACGCTCGTCCTCGATTCACACACTTGACTCAAATGACTCTCGTATCTTTATTATTATTATAATAATTGTTATCGTTTTTGTACTGCAGAATGTTTTTTTTTTTTTATTTTATTTTATATTTTCGTTTCATTCTATCAGAACGCACTCATTATCATATTGGTCGCACACCGCTGCTGTTAGTTATTCAAACAATTCGATTTGTTTATTTTGTATCTCAATGATGTCATTCCATAGTAGATTTGTTTTTACATTGAAAATACGCGATAATAATATTATTGAGACGATCGATTGGATTAGTTTTTTTTTTTTTTTTTTTTCTTGCGAACGACACTATTCGGCAGTGAAATTAGACCGTTTTATTGTATCGTTATTCGCGAATTCTTAAACGACTTGGTACATTGTTTCCACTTGACTTTTTGTAACGCGATTCCCGGTAATTTGACGTTGGAAAACGATTTTAAAACTATAATATTTTGTAATAAATAATTTAAAAGTTTCCTATTATTATTATTTTAAACGAGATTTTATTACAAAATTCACAGTGAATAATGGCAACAGTAAGAATGGCGAAATTAATAGAGGTACGGTACACAATAACGTGTTTTTTTTCTCACTCGACCTTTATAATATTTTAATATTATATCGCGTTCGTTTACATATTTTAAATTGGCTGTTGTGTCGCGCACGAGAAAAATAATGTTAAATTATTATATAGGTACATATTGTGACGCCTTAAAAGTTTTGGATTATATCGCCTTTCCGAAAATAAAATGTCGCGTGAAAACTTAAAAAAATTATATATATATATATAATATATATACATTTAAGACTTGGGTAATTAGTTTTAAAGCAAAAATAGTTATTGAAAACATGCAATTATTATTTATACCAGTACGCACTCGTGAGTATAATATTCGGAATACCAGGAAAAATTATTTAAATAAATCGAATTGTTTGGTAATCATTGAAGGGTACAGCTAACAATATATTATTATATATATTTTCGTTTGAAAAATAATAAAATATTTTATATTATTTAAAACGAAATATAACATCAATGAAAAAAAATGGCTAGTTAAATAACATGACAAATCGTGAGCGTCAACATACAGCCGCTGAAGTCGGAGAGATATATTATGTTATAATATTGTAAAAGTTTAAAATACAGTATGTTTTCTAATTTTTTGCTACGAAGTTCGTTTTTTTTTCTCCTAGAGATTTTCGAATCAACCATTTCATCATTTAACAAATTTCCAATGCGAGCATATTAATATAATAATATATAATAAAGGCATTGAATCTTTTAAATTCGTTCTAGCTCAAACATATTCGCATTAAATTTTAATGACAGAAAAATCGATTCGTAACGCATTGTTGCACATAGCAGACCATATGTTTGATGTTTACAAAAATAACGATTGGACGCACACAGAAAAATGTCAAAGAGGAACACACTTTATACTTATTGTTTCTTATGAGACACAAATGAGTTGGTTCCTTGAAATTTACCATAACCAATAACGTCACCAAATCTTTATGAGCTATGATATATCGAAATCCCAAATTACTATATAATAATTATGTATTATTACTCCTATTTTTGTGTGTGTTAAAAATAAATATCGTCCAATGTCATTGTAAAACAAAGCTTTGTATTACACAAAGTTAGGTTACGTTAAGCTAACACGAGTTCGATAAATACACAGAAACATATTAAATTTTATAATACAAATTAATACCGTTTTCGAATGAATTTTTTTTTAGTATTTTCTATATTTTAAATAGTTAGCCAGGAAATCTAATTTCATTACGAAAAATTAGATATTATTATATAATTTAATAAATATTCTATTATACCTGTATATATTTTTTTAATCAAAATCGAATTATTTTAAAATATACTCGTTATTTTATAATAATATTATTACCTATTAAATAGTAAATATTCGTAAACGGTTTACATAAAGTCATAAATTGTATTATTATTATATTATTATACCGTGGTAATATTAATACAAACTATAATCAAGGCGTAAAACAACAAAACTAGGTACAATAATTATATTAAAATCGATTTTTAAAATTCATTGGACTACTATCCTAACATAATGACCTAACTATCAAAGTATCAACAAACCAATAACGATATTATGTTAATAGGTACTATAACCTCAGTAATCGTATATAAATGCCCAGTAATTTTGAAATTCGTTGATTTTTAAAAATAATAATATCTATACGAATAAATGGAATAATATGAACTGAACTTATTTCGCAGTCAATCAATATCAAAATTGAAATTGAAATTATAATTATTTTTCAAATAAAACGATCGCTTAAATTTCATGTTGATTTTACATATTGATTTAATATCGTCAAATTATCTGAACGGATTGTGTTATATAATATTATACGTATCGTGTTGTACTCAGAGAATAAAAAATAACAGGGTGGAAAGAAAAGCGTCGATGAAAAAATAAAAATATTTTAAATGATTTAATTTTTAAATGTTTATATTAATTTTTTGTTATATGGGGCGATACAATATTATTTTTTGAATAATTATTTTCGAGATTTTGAATATACTATAATATTATGATATATAGGTTACCACAGTACCTGTATAATATAATGTCGATGATGAAAATATAAAATTTTAATAATATAAATATTTATATACTTGGAAAAAAAAACTAATTGTGTTTATTTTTTCTCGTAAAAGGTCATAACTGGGTTGTAGATCACAAACGTCATCGAACGGACGAAAAAAAAAAATATGATCTCGTGAAATACGCGCTAAACGCGTCGTTCATAATAATATTATTATTTTATTGATATTATCATTTTTCTCTATAATCATCAATTATTATCAATTATTAATATTATTATTATTATGAACGGCTGGAGCGACTATTGCGGTGGAAGAGTAAGGCCGCAGACGTCTGCCGCCGCGGTGTCGGTGGCTAGTAAACGACGCGGTGACCGTTGAGGTACATCGATACAGGAGTGGCCACGCGAACGGACGCGTCTCCGTATCGGTCGCACTGCTAATAACGGCGAGTGTGGTCGAGAAGCCGGCGGCGTGGGGGGCGCGTCGAGCAAGTGCAGCTGGTGGTGCTGCTGCTGCCGGAGCTGTCGCCGCCGCCGCCTCGACCACAGCCGTCGGTCCGCAGCCGCAGCCGCAGCCGCAGCTGCAACCGCAATTGCAGAATCGGCGGAATCAAACGACAACTGTGGTCGTCGACGCTCGGCAGGACTTTCGTTAACCGAAATCAACGGAACGACCACAACGGTAGCAGCACTGCACAGTACATCAGTGATCGCGCCGTCAACGATTGCTGCTCCGGAACAAGTCGAAGATTTGCTGCAGTTGTCGATAGGACCGCCGCAGACGTCCGCAACGACCGGATGCGATTTGTCGTCCGCGATCGCGGTAATAGCAGACCAAAAACCGTCGGAAGACAACGGAGAGAACGCGAACGACGATCGACGACATTCACATCGACAACAACCGCAACACATTGCATCTGCTGGCAAGCAACAGCAATTGCACGATATCGAGGAGGAAGACGACGACGATCACCCGTTATCGAGCAGTTCGTGTTCATTGACCGCGCGGAAGACGACTGACGGCAATTGCAACAGCAGCCCATCGTCGATTTTCTCGTCCGACGCGCCCACGTCCATCGTTGGGCCGTCGTGGCTCGCTAAAGCGGTTATCGCAACCACCGTCGATCGGAAACGCAAAAAAAATTTGCGCGCCAAGAGCGCGACGACCGCCACTGATAGTAACGCGGACGCCTGTGGCATTAGCAGCAGCGGCATCGCGTCAACAAACCAAGCCGCAGCCGCCGCCGCCGCAGCAGCAACAGCGGCCGCAGCTGCTGCCAAAATGCAAGCGGAACAAGGCAGCATCGGGGACTTACAAAAGTACCACAAGTTTCTGAGGAACCGTAGACACACGCTAGCCAACGTTCGGTAAGTGCATGTAACAATTGATTTCATAATACCAATAACGCAGTTTCGTTCTTATACCGTATTTTATTTCTTTTCGCGAGTAAATATTGCGTTAAATCAGAAGACAAATAACATTTGTCTCGTCGTCGTGATAATATCTCGATTTGTCCAAATGCAAACAACCCTATACTGCCATTTTTCATTTTTCAAAACGTTTCCCTTGAGATTTTTGAACAACGTATGCGATTATGAACATTCCGATTTTCTATAATTTTATACCGTGGTCGCATGCCATAATTAACCACAATCTATTGTCGAATCGGGGCTTTTTAAATGTTATTGTTCCATATACGAATTCTATATACGAATGGAGACTATATGAATGCTGTGGTTACAATAAACATATTATTTTACGAGCGGCTATTAAAAAGAGATTATTACGATTTCGTAGATTATTGAAATAAATAATATTTCTTGTATAAAATAATATATATTTTTAACGATTAAAAATAATTTTTTTAGACTTATAGGTTATTGATGATATTTCTTTTTGAAAATTATAAATAATAATTATTAAATATATAATTTATTAAAAATAATTATGTATCGTAAGTCGTAACAGTATAGAATGCAAAAAGAAAGCGATGACTTTTATATTATAATAGTAAATATGCTAATAAGCATCATAGTAATCATAAAATTATTGATGTACCATATAATACGTAATATAATATATTATTATTGTATTATTTCTTTATAAATGACTTTAGTTTTATCCATATTCGGAACCGAAAAATGCGATATAAATACGAATTTTGGAATTTGTATACACTATTTAAATATATTATAAAAATAATATTAACTTCTAAACAAATTTTACTTTTTACGATACCTAATACTTTGGCGGATATAATGATGAAAGGATAACGATAATAATATTAAGTTCGAAAATTTAAATTTACATTATATTATAATAAAATTACATAATAAATTAAAGTATTTCAACGTATTTTATTAATTATGAAACTTTATGTACTTTAAATAAATTAAAGTACCTACATAATAAAAAATAAAATCAAGTTTTTAATCTCTTAAAAAAAAAAAATTAATAATAAAATAAAAATTAATCATAATATTCTCTTTACACTAACTTGACGAAAATAATTTTAAATTTAAATTTCTTTATTTCCCCCCCCCTTCAAATAAAAATAAAAACCATATTTTTTATACCAATATTTCACGACGAACCGAGCGTAGTTTACATTTTATTTTATATAAATCCGAATGAAAACAAAAAGGCCTCTGGGCGGTGGAAAAAAAAAATCCCAAATTTCCGGTATTTATATACGCATTATAGTCTGTGTTTTTTTCTATAATTCACCCTAAGGTTTTAAACCTCGACTCGGGGGGTCGTCGTTGGTTCGCGGCATTAGAACCACCGTACACGGAGAGATCAGAAATCGAGAGAAAACGCAATTTCGCCTAATAATAATATTTTTATTTTATTTACACGCGCGTTACGCACCGAAGAGATAATATCAAAATTATTATTATTACAGACGAGGTCTGCGGTACATTTGCGACGTTTTCGTATTCTTGGCGTCGTGCAGCGGCTCTCGCGATATATTTAAAAATCCGTTCCTCGAAACAGTCGTACCACGTAAAATATAATAAAATAATAAATAAATAAAAAAAAAAAAAAAAAAAAACGAGCAAGGCGAAAGATTATAATAATTATTGCCTACGTGCCAGAGAAAAGTGATAATTTTTGATTTAATTATATTATAGATTTCATTACCGCGTGTCGAGAGTCGAGACAATTATAATATCAGGTGAATTTTAATGTAATATTTTACTAACTATACTAACCGAAATTAATATTCAAATACTAATTAAGTTTTTTCTTTTTTTTATAATTACTATTAAAATTTGTATTCTTGGAATATAAAATTGAATAAAAATATCACAGTTAGATTAAATTGTAATTTATTTTGGTCGATTTATGGGTCTTAAAATAAAAATTTCCTGGTTTAAAGCAGTGCAGGTTCATCAAATCTTTTCTAATTTTGATGGTATTATGGTTCGGTTTGTTGGAGGTGTTCGTCGTAATAAAACATATTGAAAATATACAATTCGAGGGTAAAATATCCACTAACCGATGCGAGAGAGTAAAATAAATATTGGTTTTAGAAACCGCGCATTATACCAGTATCATTAGACTGAGACTCGACCAACGCGGTACCATTATAATACTTCGTACATTTTATGGCTTCATCATTTAATACTTGAATTTGGTTGCTCTTGCTATATTATAAAATTTTCTTTTCTTGTAATAATATTCTTTAACCTTAAAATCTACATAGTATGGTTTTCGAATCGTGAATAAATCGTTACAGAGTATCGAAATACTAAGAAATAAAATAATGTAAGATGCAAGTATAATTGAATCCCACCCTTTCTATAATCATTATGATGAACAGAAATTTATCGTTAATTAATCATTATTATAATGGGATAATAAACCGTTAGGTCGTTATATAAAAAGGTTTAGGATGGTATGTGACCCACGGGAACTATAAAAAAAACGAAACCCGAGTGGAAGCAAATTAGATTTTTTTTTTATACCAATTATAAAAAGATCTTCATCGAGTCGTTTTTTAATAAGTCAACAATGACATTCTGCAGGTATCCTCGTCCTAAGGATGAGATTATTACGGCATAATTACGCGATAGTAAATTATTATACACTATTAGATAAAAAATGGAATTGTCCGCTGAGGACGAATATATGAATTGTATCGCTGTAGTATTTCGCGTATTTTTATTTACTCGCATTTAGTCAAATCGGATAAACCGTTTAATTAGTATTGTAACGATAATATTAATTTTTAAGTATCATATTAAATCATTAAAGTATAATGTTATGATATAATAGCCATTTTAAAAATATAAGCGATACCGGCCGTTTATAAGTTATACTTATAACTATTAAATATTTCAAAGAGAATATGCTTCCAGGACATATAATTTATTTTTCCAAAAATTCTCGAACAAGTCGATATTTAACGTCGAATTTAACCAAATAATCAATAACTAATAATAATAAAATATTATAATAATTGTAAAATCAACAATCATTGTAGTCCGAAGACCGTATAGTCGTCTTCTTAGTTATTTACTATATTATAATATTATGTTTTCTATAACATGTTATAATATTATGTTCAAATTTTTTTTGCATATAATTCAGCAGTTTAGTTTTACCTTTTTTTTAATTTTTATATTAGTTTTTTTTTAAAAATATACTTTTATAAAGTTGACAATGGTATTACTCTAATACAGGTATGTACTACAATTATGTTGTTCGTGTATAAAATAAAGTAGGTAACAAATGTGTTCTGTCTGGTGCGCTGCGTACGAGTATCATTTAATTTCATTATACGAGTATAATATGTATGATAAGTTTCTGTAATTTTTTTCCCCACCTTTGCATTATAATAATGTATTACATAATGTGTCACCCTAGCTGAGAAGACACTGTACACTACGACATAATAATACACTTACTTAATTTGTGTTTCTCTAATATCGTCCTTACATAATTTCCATTCGGAATTACTTCACACGTTGATAAATAATATTAGCCGTAGGTATATATTTCGTATTATAATATTCTAATTATAATTATGGTCAGTTTTGTATAAACAATAGGTCTATTAATATCATAAAAAATAAAGTTTACGCGATCATTTTAAATTATTGTATCGAAAAATAAAAGTACAGACGTTCAGAATATTTCGAAAAATATAAAGTTAAATTAAAAGAAAAAAAGGTATTTTAATAAAAATGGAACACAATTTAAATCATGGGTCTTATAATTTATATAATACGCGTGAAATGAACCAAAAACAGTTTCAATTTTGAATCGTTTTTTAAATCAGGACTCCGAATGTCGTGCGACGTCATTGAAAAAGAAAAAAAAATCTTAAATTATAAACGTATTTTCTCTTGATGAATGCGTTCTAAGAATCCAAAATACGGTTTCGCTTCATATTCGACGTGGCAGACTTTGAATTGTGTATAGATTATCGATTTCGATAATGTCGCGCCTTATCTCGTTCGCCCGGTTCGCGTTTGCAGGACTTCCGATCGGGGACGCGTCGTGAAATTATGCGTACAACTATGAGCGGGAATTAAACGAAAATTCGCTTTGGTAAATAGAAGACGCGAATAAAATGCGTATTCGGGGAACGTGTAATATAATATATAATATTATGTAAAATATCGCCAGAAAGGGTTTTTTGACGAGGTACATTCGAGCGAGGGGACGACGTTCTTAATTTATCATTTCGTGATACACGCCACTACCGCAGGATTGCTGTCACATGGCGTGAAATATGATAACCCTTTATTATTATATCCACTACCGCACTTATATTCCGTTCTCCCCCGGTCGTCGGCGAACAATGTGCTCTCGTTTTTAGTCAAAAACGGGGGCCCAAAAACGTTCATAACATTATCATACGTCGTGATATATTACTAGCTAAGTACACGTGTTATTATTATACGTATAACATAGCATGATCCACGGAAATCCTCGACAAATCCAAATTTGTACCGATTCGTCGCCGATCAAACCGCGCGTGTTATAATCTCTGGTGCAAGTATATTTGGCCATCATACGCATAGGGTGGTGGTATGGTCACACCAAAACATTTACCGGATAAAAATGTTGAAATGTCTTCTCGTCACAAGAAGAAACATATGGGTATAAGATTTGAGGAGCACATCAGAATCATGAATAATCACGAAACTTATAATAGTCTCCTATATATATAGCTGCAACACTTTTTAGATTTTAATCATAATATTATAATACACGACAATGGAATTATTAAACCAAGTCATAAATAATCAAGAACTAAATATAAGAGAAGCTATAGAAATGTAAAAAAATAAAAATAATCTGTTGAATTGGGATTTAAATCCATTACAAAATAACTATAATTATAAAAACTACGTATTACCATAATAATTAATCATTTAGATAATTAAACCTACGTGACAGTCATCGCGTGATGACGTCATGAGAGAAATGTTCGATTCGAAACAAGACGATTAAACAGTATAAAGTATAATGTTTATATAAAATTATTATACAGATAGATGATATTAAATGATATTTTAGAGAAGTTATTATGATAACGAACTCGTCTCTGTTTAATATTTTTTTATGATCGGTGTCGATCGTTGCAATAATATAAAATAATTTATCCGGAAGTTTCTATACGTCAATTTTTTGTTCATTAGAATCAACTAAATAATTTTTGGAAGACGTTACACATAAAATCTTTTAATTAATTATTAGATAGATAAATATATTATGTAGAAGAACATTATGCCAAAATAAAATATTTAGTTACGTCGACACTTTGAAATGTGATCGGACCATTTTATTTCTCATCATTGCGATAAAATATATTATGGCAAACTTTAGTTTTGAAATATTTAAAATAATGAATTTCGCGAAATTTTAAAAACGTAACACATTATAATATTATTGTATTGTGATTTGTGACAGAGGCATGTTTTATACAATCGCGTCTAAACGACAAGACAATGGATTCGTATGATAAAAAAAATTATATAAATAAATAATAGGTTCATCATTTATGTATAATGTAAAAAAAAATATTTTGATAAAATAATAATTTTCATTAAAATTCGTTTTTATATAATCATCGAGGTCGCCGGCGTACGAAAACGAACGTTCGTCGTGAATTTAATATTATGTAAAAAGTTTAATTCAAAAAATTAAAACCGCTAAATTTGATATTCGTACACTTCGTAAATGACAAATTTCATATTCTGAGTAGGTACATAGTAGTTATATAATATTATGTAACGCTGTACGCGTTTCGGGAAATCGGAGTACAAATCGTCGTCACAAATTAGATAAAATCAATAGTGAATTTCCAACAGAATTTCATTACGGAAAATTACAATATTTGATTTAGATAACGAAGAATAACAATTGCGTTGTAGTCGTTATATTATTATACGTAAATATACCACACAAAATGCGATTAAATTACATTTTATTCGGGCTATAGCGACGCTCCGTTAGAATTTCTCAGGACTAAAGTCTGAGAAAAAAATTTAATTTCAGACTGTCGAAAAAGTGTAGGTACCTACGTATTTACGTAGCATTTTATTTTTTGGCGGACCACGACGTTAACGTTAGTGACCAACAATTATAAAATTTAATCTCAACTGGGAAATGTAATTCCACGTGATTGCGTTGGACAAATGTCACTAACAAATAACGTCGAAATACCAAGTATTCTGCGAGCAATATAAAACGTTTTTCGAGACATCTGCACGGTGTTTCTTTTGATTCGGCGTAGACGTTTTATATCGTTGCGGTTTAGACTGTAATAACAGACTGGCGCTGTCGTCATCATCCGTTTAACGTGTTTTAATCATTAGTTATTTTGTTTTTTACCGCACAGCGTGACAAAAAATACAATTATGGAAAGCATTCCGGTAGATGAAAATATAATATAAAGTACGAACATAATAAATTATAATTATATTAAGTATAGTAATGAAAAAGTATTCGAATTTACCATAATATTATAACTATATTAATGCGTATTTCAAACAATTATCTCTCTTCACATTCTGTGAAATATAAAGTAAAACCAGCCCAGTTATTATTTCGCTGTAGAAGTTAAATATTCTTCGGATTAAATGTCAAAAATTTGAAATAGGTTATTAGGTATAGGTTAGGTAAAGGTGAAGGTATAAGGTCGAGTACGAGAAGAGAGAGAGACGAGAGAGTTAGGATTTCTCATCGTGTAATACCATTATAATAATATGTGTATATTATGTTATGAGAGATACGTAACGCGGTGTGGTGTTTTATTGTCTCGTGGCTATACAGGTAAAAAAAAATGATATAATTTCGTGATATAATTATTATAATAGGTATAATATATTTTTTAATTATAATATAATATAGTTTACATTCGCTCGTGGTGTGTGTGAAAAAATAATAAAAAAATACACGGGGAAGGTGGTTTTTTCGATTGCGTAAAAAAAAAAAAAAATAAAATAAAATATTAACAATCCCCAGAAAACACAGGGTACATTATTTTAATGAGCCGAATGAGGCTGTAGCGGAATGTAGAATATTGCGACTTTAACGTTTTGGCGTTGTGCGTATTATACAAAAATAACGCCGTGTTCAACGGACCGTTATCAGACAATATTCTCTGCGTTTCCAAGGCGACCGAATGAAATAGGTACGGAGGATCGTGTGAAATGGCCAAAATGAAAAAAAAAAAAAGAGACCGAAGATTCAATAATTGATTTTGGCCGCAGTAAAAAAAAAAAAACACGACCATTCGCCACCACGATTGTACACTATACGAGATGACACGAGAATACGGAAAGTTTCTATATTTGTTTGGTGTACGTTTAGTATCACGCGATCGAACAGCTAATCCGTTTTGTATTTTTTTTTTTTTTTTTTTAACTAACTCGTTTTTATTAAAAAAATAATATAATATCATGTATTATAATTATCATAATTGCACGATAATATTATCGAGTGTAACAATTCTGGCGTGTCCATTGCTCCGAAAATCGATATTACATCGTATTATAGTAATTAAATGAAGTTCGAGTGAAATATAATAATGCACGTCTAGTAAAATATTGAACTACGAGTTCGGGTATATCTAAACCTACATACGTTATGGCGATAAAAATTCTGTGTGAAAATCTAATCATAGACCCAGAGGGGAAAAATTAATAGAAATTTATTTACCAAAGAACGTATAAAAACTTTTATATTATTATTATTATCTCCGATGACAGATAAAGCAATTTACAATCGCAGATCGAGCATAGAATTTGAACGTTCCATAATATATTATACGAGAACGAACGAAATTATTTTATTAAATTTCATTTGGTCGCGATTATTGATCGAGTAATATAAACAATATGTTATGAAATATTATTATCGAACTGGAGGATCGTATTCATAATAAAATATCATTTAATTAGAAATTATCGGGTATTGTGTTAAAATGGAAATAAAGTTTTACGTTAAATAGTAAAATTAATTTTCTAATGTACAGTGTGTTTTATTGTTAATTAACTGATATTGTTTACACAGATTTTATAATCGGGTTTCAGTAATATTATACGAACATATTCATATAGTAATAACATACATATGGGTACTAACTACTAGTATTATTATTATGATTATTATTATTTTAAATTAAACATTTCGATAACGTAAAAAATCGGGAAAACAAAAATTATAAATCAACCACATTCGATAGAAAAAGTATTTGCAGGGTTTCCTGATCAAATTAATTGTGCATTTTGTAGTTTTCTATTAGTTACCGCGATTTGAAATTTTCTTTTTGTTAGCTATTAAAATAGTAAATATTATTTACAGTATATGTATAGCCGGTTTTATCATTAATCCATTTTATAAAAAAAAAGCATTTAAATAGGAAAATAAATCGGTTAGCCGCAAATATCAATAGACAATAATATTAAAATTTATATTAAAAAATATTTTATTTTGTTTATTATTGTTAATACATTATTTTGTTTTCCAATGTTAGATTACAAATTAGAATTATTTCGTAACAATACGTATTGAATAATTATTAGATCCAGTAAAACCTTTTTCATAAAAAATAAATTACATTTTTTTACCGATTCCTCAAAAAATCATAAAAAAAAAATGCTAAAGTGGTAACATAAATAGATTTTATTTTTTTTCACGAATTGATTTTCTTACTTGGAAAAAGCATTTCTCTTTCAATTCTGAATCTGGGGTCATATTATTGTTTTTAAATCTTATATTGTTTTATTGTCTTCTCTTTGATTTGTCTTTTTACTTTTATTCTTTCTAAATTATTTGTAATTTCAAATTTTTCTTTTAGTGTTTTTTCACACTCGGTTAACATGTTATTGTTAATATCTCCTAGATAATATAATCATAATTTAATTTACTTTATTCCATTATTATGTTTTCATTTATTTTTTATAATGTATTTCATCCTCTTTTTTCCTATATATTTTTATTTATATATACACGACACACGTATATATAAATATAAATAAGGTATTGATATTTCTTAGGATTTTTTTTACTTCGTTATTACATTAATTTTTTGTTCTTTTGTTGTTCTTTTATATTATTTTTTTATTAATTTCGATTTTTTTTTTTTTTTGCTAAAACGTTCAAAGAAGAAATTCAATATAAAATATGTATTTTAATTTAAAATAATTATTAAGTACTATATTTAAAGTTATTTTTTATTTTGTTTATTCGTTTTATACTTAGATAATATAATACTAAAATAATATATTTTTAGAAGGTAATATCCTGGTTATTATGGTTCTTGTGTGTTTGATGTATGGCCGCTGTAATAATTCCGTGAAATACGTGGGTTTCTTAAATCGTTTACAATCATCACGGTCGAAACGTAGAAAACAGCGGCCTATAAGCCTTAGGCCCTAAGGGATCGAAACGTTGCAATGTAAAGAAGATATTTTTACCTTTACCGTCACCGAGAGCACCTTTAGTAGATCGTTTCCGCAATTTTCCGCGACAATCCCGTCCAAAATTCAAATTACAATTATTTATTAAATATATATTATAACTTTGTACGATACTTTAGACACAATTTTCCTCCAAATTAATTATGCATACTATATGTAGAGTGTAAAATACCTTAAAGAGTCGAACAAAATAAAAATTGATGTTTTACAAATTTAACAGAAACAAAATGCAATTTTTTATTTTAGAAAGTACAACAAAAAATATATAAAAGTAAAATATTAATAGTGTATTTTAATGTTATATTTTAGTAAAAAACAAATGTTAATTTTATTTTTTAACTATTAAATAAAACAATATATTATTCCTATGAAAAAAATTTTTTAAAAAGGAGAAAACATCCAAAAATCAAAACATAAAAATACATGTAATAAAAATTAATCTAAAATTATAAATATTATAACCAATGGACTAACAGATCATTGTCATATTATATGAAATACCTCGTACATACGAGTATATTATTATAGGTATATAATAAGTATTATATATTATGTTTAATTTAACGATTATTCACATTATCAACATCATTATCATAATCTTCATGATAAATTATTTATGACGAACGATTGATAGACACGATACGTCATATTTACACTTCGTAGGAAATTACATACTTGCTATTTTCACATTCAATAACATCTATCTAATTGAATTATTTTCTGACATGTTTCTACGGTTCTAATAACTACTTCATAACTATTTCTCAGAAACCGAATCTGCTTTATGCTTTATCGTAGTTATCACGATAATATAATAATACGTTGATCAAAGCAATTTTTTTTATTATTTAATTTTAATTAAATTCCAATATTCATAATTTAAAATATTCAACATTAAATTTTTTTTCTTCTTAAGCCATTTTGAAGTAAAAATTGTACATTCATTTTATATTAAAACTTAAAAGTATTATTTTAATAACAATAATTATAAGTTATAAAGGTAAATTGATTAATTTAATTAATATTTGGTAGGTTGTGGGTATCTCACTAGGTTTGTCTACAGTTAATAACTGTATTAATTTTATCTATTAAATATTTATGCAATTTATTTATGTACCTATAAACAAGTCACATTTTTCATTTTTATTGTTTTTTTTTTTTTTTTGTGAGTACTTTAAATCAAATTAAAAAAATATATTATATTTGTTTTTATATTTATTAAAAATACGATTTTAATAGATTTTATTTTTCTAAACATTTTAGTAATTTAATTATTAATTTCTATAAAATATTTACTTAGTTATTAATTTTGTGAATGTAAGTTAATTCAATATTTTATAATCAATTTATATTCCATGTAAACTGCAACGTTTCATGTTTGTTTCAAAAGAAAAATAACATTACCTGTATAATGAAGGTGTATCAATAGACGTTTATTGTAATTATATTTTCATTGATAAATGATAATGTAACATTTTTATATGATAACAATAATTAATTGGAAGCGGAATCGCCACGAAACGATCAAAATATAACTGTTCTCTGACCGTTTTCTGATAGTGCTGATACATTATTCACCAATATGAAAACTAATATTTTATTTTTGTTATTTTGGTTTTCAGAATTTAATAAAAAAAAAAAATTATAATAAGGAAATTATTGACTTGTATACTTACACATAAAAAAGTTACAAAAATCATATTTAAAAAAATACGAAATCGATCAAAATTTATTGATTGAGAACAAACCTGATGAGACACCCTGTATTGTCGTCTTATTTTTTTAAATTTTTAAAACAAATATTTATTTAATATCAGTAAAATATTTTAAAATCATATACGCGCTAAAAGTGCGATATTATAGTAATATTAAAGAATTTCTTATAAAATTGAGTGGATAGATTAGTGTAGTGCTTAAAAATAAATAATATATTTATATTAAATAAATTATTAATCACAGGTGTTTGCAAAATAACAATATTATCCCCGTTCAGTATAGTAACACGAGTGTATGACGGAAATGATGGATTAATTTATGCGTTTGGAAATTCGATTGATGTGTAACTGAATATAACATTGTATAAAATACTTTTGTGATACCTACTACTTATTGTGTGTCAATAAAGAAGAGTACAAGTAATTTAATAACACCGAACCATGGTAATGTCAATTAAAACATAATATTGACGATCTGCCAAAATGGTCCAAACTAAGTAATTGATGTTTCGTCAGAAAGAAAATTCAAATATTGTTCTCGCTCGTGTAAAAATAGTATTATATATTTAACACAAAGAGTTTATATACAAATAAAAAGACAATAAAGGATGAGCGTATTGTGTATATTTTGTAACGTCCTATCATTTTTTTCTCATTTGATATTATGATTCGTTTGGTGTTCATTATACAAAATAAAATATTTTAATATCGTATAAGGTATACTGGAAGTTTTGGAAATCGAACCGTTATAAAAAAAAAAAAAAAAAATATAACGATTCGTACGAACGCATACCCTCAATAAATAATTTGCCAGTTCGGAAATAAAATCGATTACGATAATAATTTTAATCCATCGTATAAGGGTAAATATCGATTGTTATTGTTTTTATTATTATTATTATTATTATTATTATTATATAGATAACACGTAATAATTTATAATATTGAAATATTGATATCGGAACATTTAAACTTTAAAAAAAAAAAAAAAAAATCGATACGCCGGGGTACAACACTATACGGACGTTTGAATATATTATTTATACCGATAAATTATCTCGGCGTTCGTAACATCACCATTAATATTTCGTTATGTAGAATAACGAAATTATTATTATTATTATTATTATTATTATTATTATTATTTATTTATTTTTTCAATAAAATTACGGCCATTAGCGACGTCGAATTTTACACACACACACAGGCGTAAGCCCGTACGAAATATTTTATAAACTAGGAAATTCAGTCGGGGATAATAAATTTTGTAATTTTCCAAGGGCTGGTATGACAAAGATATAATACACCTGGGGAAGATAATTCAGAAAAAAAAAACGTGTAAAGGTTATTTTCCTACAAGACTGTTTTTATTATTATTTTTATACGGAAAAAAGAAAAAACGGACGGCGTGTAGGAAATAATATCCCGTTGTACAACACCATCATGTATAAAATATTATAATATTACTCTACTTTATATAATATTATATTATATAGTGTACACACAATCTCGTATATTATAGTGCGTGTTCCCCTTTGTCGTATACCTATGCTGTAATACGCGCCGAAGTTTATATTTATAATTTATTTTCATTTTTATTTTTATTTTTTACTTTATAATATGTACTTATCTTCAACGTACACGACCACGTCGGCTGTGTATACGCGATATTATTATAACACCGCACGTTCACGGTTTGACACGATTTTTCAACAGTACATTATTTATAATACGACAACAGCTCGTATCGGGCACGTAACTTAATCGAATTTCAGATCGAATCGAAAACGATAGATTGTACACAATATAATAATAATAATAATATTATACCGAATAAAAATATAATATAATATTTTGTATTACTTTTATACATTATTATATTATTATATATCGTATACGGGATGATCGATACTTTATATCTGTAAATATTCGAAATAGAGAAAATTTTATTTTATTTTAGATTTCAGGGATCAGCATTCGACAATCGAATGGTATAACCTATTCTTTTTTTTTTTATACGTTCATATAGTAATATAACATAGTAATATTTTTGAACAAATTTTTGGTGGTAAAAAAAAAAAATTTTAAATACAATGGGTGTTATATAATATGAGAGTGATTTGAAAAATTTTAGTAGGTATATAGAAGTATATTATTATCATAACACAATGTGCCATGTGCGATTGCAATTTGTAGTAGACTATAGTATAGGTATTAGGTACATCAACATCACATTTACAGGCGCTCGTACCTTGTGTAAGCGTTTAAACACTACATAAAATTACAGTATTATAAAAAAAATTCAAATCAGTTTTGAACATTAAATATATTTTTTACCACCAAAAATATTTTCAAAAATAATATTATATTGTGATGAATGTATAAAAAATAGGGATTACAGTTTGATTTTCCTTTGGTTGATCCCTGACACCCTCATTTAAGGGCATTTATAAATTATGAACATACAAATAATTTTAAATTATATAAAACTAAATGGTTTTCTTATCATAAAATTGTATCTATTTCGAATATTTCGAGTAAAACGCTGTAACATAAAATTTCGATCACCCTGTATATACGTAAAATCGATATTATATAATATATTATAACATTACATGTTATATTGTGTATATATTATTTATTATATTTTTATTGTCTTCCAACGCGCGCGTCATGGTGAATTATCGGTGTAATAACGTACCTAACGATATTATAACTTATAAAAGTATTTATAAACAATATTTTCGTTTACAGACCTAACCTAAAACTAGAATTATATTATGTTAAATACGTTTTTCTCCATATTATTATTATTCTACGTATTATTTTGCTCATTTTACACCATTCATACACCGTTTTTGCATAGTACCGTGGCATTATCGGAAAACCTACTTAAAAGACGAGTGCGGGCACTCGACGTAACAATTCGTATTTGATTTTAAGCGAAATCGATAATAACGCACAATGAACGTTAATAATAATATTGTAGTGGGGAAATATTTTATTTTTTATTCGTATACTAGCGTAAAAAACTTACGTATAGGTGTGGTGTCGCGACGGTTAAAATTGAATATGTTATTTTCTACGTCGAAGAACTCGAGGAAAACTACGCGGCACGTAAAAATGACAGTATACGTATACGATATTAAGTTATTTGCTTATTTACGAATGTACGTCGTAAAATAATTTCAAATTACGAGTTCTCTGGTTCGTATACGAAAAGAACGCTCTAGTCTCAAAAAAAAAAAAAAAATTGTTTCTGCTAATATATCCCGCAACGGACTTATACCGACTCGTCCGGATTCGATATCAATATCGCAATAACCGTATAACGATTTAGATTCGTCTAAAATTCTATAATATAATTCTACTTCAGTTTAGAAATAGGATTATAAGTTAAACAACGCGTCGAATTCGAAACAATCTAGGTATATTCGCACTTACGATACGAATGTTGAAACATACATACTTTATTGGATACCGCGGGTTTTATAACGTGGTCGATAAAACATATAAACGTTCTAATAATATTATATAGAATTTTTAACTCGGAATGGTTAATATAGATTAGTGTGGTCGAGAACTAGGTTATATACTTGGTACGATCTACAGCAAATGGAATTTACGTATACATATAAAAACATAAAATCGAAATAAAAGTTCCGAAAGTTACGCATATAGTATATAGTATATAGTCGTGGCGAGAGAGAAAAAAATTGTATTTATATTAGTTATATAAAACTTCGAGTCTAGTATATAACTCGAACAATATTGACTAGTATTATACGAATTTACAACTGATACGCCGTCGTAAATTTATACGGTTTGAGAAGTTTTTATTTAAATTTGTTCAACAAACAACAAAATTAGAGTTTCGTAATTTGTACAAACTTCAAATAGTTACTGTACATATTATATATGTATGTATTTAATTACTTGTCGGAGAATAATAAACAATAAATAAATAATTTCTTGAGCTTAAGTAAAAAGTATAAAAAGAACTGATGCTGCTGTGGAAGGGAGGATACAGGTCTAAAGAGGGTATTGTTGAATTTTGATCAAAATTTGAATGCAAAATGATAAATCATTAAATCCTTGAAAACGATTTTGAACGAAGTTCATTACATAATATTATGCATTGATTAAAATTTTTACACTCATACAGTCAATATAAATGCCCATAAAACACCTAAATGAATCACCTGAATACTCTTATACCATAGTACTTCGATGGGAATCGTTTTTCGAATGTAATGATTTATCACTGCACTCAAATTTTAATAAAAAAAATCAACACTATCCTCTTACACATATGTATCAGCTCTTCTTTTTATAATTTAAACAGCTATTAATAATGAAAAACTGGTTAATTTAATATTAATAATTATTTAAATCTGAGTTTAGTAATTTGTATTTGAGATTCAATAAAATTTTTAAATTTTTTTATAAATATAATTTGACATTATTGTAAAATTCTGAGAAATAATAATAAGATTCCATATAAATAGGTACTATGAATATCAATTTTAATGAAATTTGAACTTAAAACACCTATAAAGAAAATTGAGATTGAGAATCTTCTAATATTTTGGTAATACGTCAAACTATATTATAAGGAGACTTCAATAAAATTTTCAAAACTTAAAAACCAAGATTGTCACTTTTATTAAATATAATTGACAAAATTTTGATAAATAATAAGAATAATCCATAAAATATCTTATATTTTCAACTACTCCAAAAATTTCAAATTTAAAGAGTTAAGTATATATATATAAAAAAAAAATTAGACTTGGAAATTTTTTTTATAGTTTGGCAACATGTTACAATATGTGAATATATTTCAGTAAATTTTTTTAAACCTTAAAATCCAAAAATTGTCAATTTTATTAAACAGTATTAAGATGAAAACGAGAATTTTAAGAAATATTCAATGTCATAATATTTTGTAGAAAAATTAACCTAACGGATTCAAAATTTTATCACGTATTTATAATATCTATGTAAATACCCAAAAAAGTCATATTCAAAATTGCCTGTGTAATCCTGAAATATTGAAATCAATTTTTTCGAAATTTCAGTTTTCGTTTTTTTTACTTACATAAAAAAAAGACACACATCATTGTAATACCAATACATTTTTCGCTTCGCTTAAAATCTAATATAAACTAATTTAAAATATTTTAATAAAAGATAAATAAATTGTTCGTTTGGATGCAAAAAAAAAAGGTATTTTATAATATGATAATAACGATCTAAAAAATGTAGCGACAAAAAATACGCATTTTCTATATTTATATTATGGAATTTTAATTTATATAAATTTATAATATTAAATTAAATTACCATAATAATACTTGCTGTTGGATGATTTTTTATGTAAATTATATATTATATTTAAACAATTTAATTCTAATTTTTAATTCACGTGATTTTAAAAAGTTACTTTTCAAAAACTTTTTTTCACAATCAAATAATATCGTATACATCAATAATTATTAAAATACCCAATATTATTATTATAATTATACGATTAATTGATAATATAGCATTTTGAATGCAATACTATTGGGACGCTGACTTATGTTCAAAGTAAAGTTTTGACTTGCGAACCGATTCAAACTATATTGAAATTTATCAATATCCGTGCACTTGGTGATATTATTATTTTTCAATGGAGTCGGATTGAATTCGACATTTTAATGCTTTAACTAGGTACTCTATATTACTAAATTTAATCACTAAATCGACTATAATTCTGTTTGACTAATTAATATTGTATTATAAGTTTACTGTGTTTAATGATATCTAATAAATAATAATACAATATGTCAGACGAATCCAAGTCTAAGTGGTCTAAGTTGATACGGATTTAGCGATACGAAATTAAAAATGTAAAGTACTTAATAAATAATTAATGTCATTTTCCATTGCGACAAAATAACTTACCTGATAATAAATATTATATTATATTATACTCGTATTTAACCTGCGTTTATTACGAATAAAATATAAAATATTGAAACGTGCGTTTGACTTTATAATAATTATTATAATAAAAACTCGACCTTTCCGCATAGGACGTACTTTGTTTGAGAATATTATTTAGATACAAAATTTATTATTATAATTAGCTGGACATTGTACGGACTTATTACTATTTTGTGTTCACACACTATTTGCCCGAATTAACGAGAAACGGCGAGATATTTTTTTAATGTTTACACCTTTTCATAATTTTATTCAGTTGAAAAACATTACGTTATTATGTCGTATCACTAATTTATTATCGAATAACCTCCTCGTTCACTAAAAATTCAACATATACGTAATATAATTTAGTAATGAAATACTAAAATCGATTGACTTTTAACGTTAAACGACGAAAAAATAAAAAAAAATTATCATTAGAATATAATGTATATATAATACATACTCTTTTCACTGTTATAATATTATGTAGGTACCTACGTATGTTTTATATATGCGTGACGGTCCTTTTTCCTTTGATGTTTCAAAAGGATATGAAATAAAATGGAAAATCAATATCTGCTGTAGGCAGACTCTCGCGTACATTACGAATTTACGAACACATTTTTTTTTATCTGCGTAGGCCGAAAAAAAAAACAATTCCCGCATATTCTATTTAAACGTATTCGAATTGACTGATGACAAAAACATTTTTTTTTTTTTCCATCTTCATCGCGTTTTCAGATAATATCACGTGTTTTTCCATTCAAATTATGGCGTAATAAACGCATAATACAAGAAAATCTTAAAAATAATAATATTTATAAATAAATAATTTTTACAATATTAATTTAATTTTTTTTTGTTTCCTCATTAATTTTGTTAAAACGCCATTATTATTATTGTCAAAAGTTTGATTTTATATACTTAACACGATTATTTTATCATACTCTAATATATTTTTATCCTTTAAGACCACTCCTTATAAAATAAATCATTCTCCAAGAATTGTACCTATACGACACTATCATCACGAATAATATTGTCTTATAAGGTTTTTTGAAAGTTGCAAATTTGCATTAACAATAATATAAATAACGATATTCGAGAAAAAATTACTAAAAAAAAAATTAATACACTATATGACCCAATTTTTCGTAGTCAAACGGCAGACCTCAAAATTTGGAATTAAAATGCTTTTAAAAACCAAGATTAATGTGTGAAAAAAGATATTAGATGGATATGACTATATGAAATCAAATTGCAAGATTAATATTTTGTATTATAATAGTATTGAAAGGAGAAACAAAAAAAAAATAATAATAATAATAATAATAATAATAATAATAATAATAACAATTTACCTAAAATTGTTGCAAACAGTAAACGATTCCTATCTTTTTTTACTATAACTTATCGTTAGGCACTCGCTATAGTTTATTCTATTTATCGTTTCGTATTCATTTGTATGCAGATTTAACCCTTCCTTAGAAAGTTATAACAATATTTTAATATATACGACGTAGTAGTTTAATACACAGAATGTCCTAAATTTATTTACGTATTATCTTCGTGAAAAATAAGATTTTTGAATGTCGTTTGTTTTAAAATTAGTAAGATAATGGACTAGCTTAATCTAATTTTTATTTTATTTTTCAATTTAATCAGTTCGTAAAAGAAAAAAACTTTATAGCGTATAAAGTACATTTGTATGCTAATTTTGATGGGTCAACTTTCTAATTTGATCAAGATGGTAAATTTAAGAATTTTTTCATTTATTAAAGAAATAATAGAAAATAATTAAACGTCATTTTGGAAATGTTATTTAATCTAGGTACCTAATAATATATCGTTAGATGTAAAATTTGTATTATCAGTATAATGATAAATTGATAACTAATAATCATGTAACTTTTACTACTGAAATATATAATATATGTATATAATAAACAAAATTCGGGTGTACAATTCACATTTTTAAATATACCTAAAGACTCACAGAATTTTAATACATTTAATACACTTGAATTTAAGACCTATATGTTTACCAATTTAACATTCATTTTTTCATTATGAATAAAAGATCTATGCTAAAATAATATTAATAAGTAAATAATTTTGATAAAACAAATTTTTGTTTTTAAGATAAGAAAAACATGTAGGTATTTAATTGTTACAACTTACAAATAATGACGGTATAAAAAGGTCATTTCTTCATTAGATAAAAAAAAAATCCTACTCGTCGACGTCTTGATTAAATTTGAAAATCAATCCTGTAAAATTAATAATTATGATATAAATTTATTACACAAAATGACTACCTTCAAATTTAACATAACTTATAAAAATTAAAAAGTTGAAATATTTTTTACAACAATATAACCAAGAGGTAAATATTAGGTCCGGAATACTTTGTATATAGAAGATTGTGCGTGTGTAAGAGATGAGCAACAAAAATATACCCGAATAATATGAAATTTCCGTAAGATCCGCGAAAATTAAGACGGCAAAAATTTGCATATCCAGATGAAACTTTAAGTCCAACAATTATAATATTAATCGAGTGCATGTAACGCTGTTTAAACATCATATCATCCGATTCTCATGGGATGAAATTGTTTTATTACACATTAAAATTATTATTCATATAACAGTGTTACAAAGTTAGAATTTTCGAATCGAAATTCGTTACATTTTGACGCAATTTGCAGTATTTATTATTTGATATGGTTATCAATATTTTATAAATCGTATGGTATTTAACAATTTTTTTTTTTTATAATTTATATTTTTTCTCGTTATCGCATACATAAAATATATTATTACATTTTTTTTTTCGCTTTGGCAAGATTTTATCAAATTTATCTCGCTTAATTTAGGGTATTTAAACTGTAGAAATGAAATTCATATTTTATAATAATATACAAAATTATTTTCGTATTGTTTGAATATATTATATAATTTTTTTTTTTTTTTTTTTTTTTTTTTATCCTATTTTATTCGCACAATAAAAAATCATTTCGAGCCTCACGTCGTAGACAATGCGAATGAAACGTTTAACCGACTTTTGAGAAATTCGTGATAGATCGTTTTGCGTACAATATACGCACGTGCGCACTAAAATTTTAAAATCCGAACAATCTGTCCCTCGCGTTAGGCATAAAATGAACAACATTTTATTATTATTAACAATTAAGTACGATATTTTTTATTTTTTGGAAGATTTTCAAAAAAACTGTCCTAATGAGCTGAAATCTGGTGAAATGAGCCGCTCGTTTCCCGACTACCTACATAATAATAATATTATAATAATAAATTAAAAAATTCTATAGTTGCCGACGACAAATCGCGTGTCCTATTCGACTAGAACATAATATCGTACACAATATATTTGTAACTAACTTCAATCGATCATCGGTTATAACGAATCAGGTACTTATATATAGAATAAAAAAACAAAAAAAAAAGAAATATTGTAAAGAAACAAAAATGTTCTTCGTTTACACAGTGTTTTTATCCTTCCGGCGATGCAAATATTATTATTACCAGTATAAAATATTATATTATATTTATTGTAATAAAATATACGTTTTAAAAAGTATGCCTTAGGGGTTATCGCCCGACAAGCTGTTTGTGAAAGTCGCATAAAATCGTATCTTTTCTACCGAATATAATATCCTATAGTTGTGTTGCATACAATAATATTAATATTAACAAAAATATTATTCGTATTCGAGCGGGTTGTAAACGCGTGTTTTGTATACTTTTTAAGATATTTTTAAACTATTAAATCGTAGTGTAAACCAAAGACATCGTGATTTTATCATCCGTATCATTAATCGAATAACATATATTTTCTTCCATAAAATTTCTAATGTTTCTAATGTCGTACGACGCATACCCGATATGTTTCGCGTCTACTCGTCTTTACAATAGACGATATACAATATTTCACATTGCAATATTTTTATACTTTCGACTTTGAAAAAATTATATTCGTTTGTAATAGCGACGTAAAATATAAAACGAGCTTTACAAGTCTGCCTATAAATATTATATTTAATTTGATTAAATATTATTATTATTATTATTATTATTATTATTATACGACCGAGTAGGTTGTTACGTCTTGTACGCCACCGAAACCGTTTGATTTTATTAGTCCATAAATTCACGGATAATTTGACTTAATCATTTCTCGGCGAGTGTGCCAAGGGACATCGTCGTCCGAAAAATAACATAATATTATGATATTATAATGCCTCACGTGTATAATATTCTTGGCTCGACGTGTATATATTAAAGTGATGTTATATATATATTTTTTTTTTAAATTTCGTGTTGTATGTTTGGCGGCAACGTATTCGCGATGTTGTTTTATCGGTTTCGTGTAAATTTCAAGGAGATTCTGACGGACAAAACAATTATAAAATATGTATATAAAATAAATTAATTATAAAAATTAAAAGTGTGACCAACTATTGTTATATAGGAAATTATATTCGTAATATTTTAGTTACCTGCTACATCAAAATTATTATAGAAGTGAACCGTCGATATGACCTTCGATTTTCTAAATAGTATAGTGTGTAGCATAAAAATGATAAGAGGGCTAGAGACATCATGGCCTAAAAAATTTTTAAATAATATTCGATATGCATATAATATGCTCTAAAGAAACACCGAATATGTTTTAAAAATATGCACAATCGAATTACCATATAAATTTTTTTTATTAATCAACCTAAATATTAATTAATTAAATTAAAGTATCTCAAGACCCCCTTATAAGACTTTTACAATACAACCGTATGCATATGAAATATAAAATATTTATAATGAATAATATTATCATCGACGGCTAATAAGTAATCTTAATTCTAAATTATTGGCATAACGGGGAAAATATGATTTCATAAAACAAATTTTTTCCAAATATATTATATTATTATTAAGGAAATTTACTCGTATAGTAAAATTATAAATTATTTTCAAAATATTTATGAAATATGCACTAAAACGTAAACAACTGTAAAATATTATGCAAAATGTGCACCGATAAACGAATTAAATAAAACGTTTAGGATTTAGAAACGAATTTCTATAATAATTGGCTATACATTTTGAATGATTATTGAAAAATATGCAAACACCTAAATCGATAACCTAACGGAGAATTATTCATACAGTTTTTATTAATTTTAGATTGGTACCTAATTCGATGTCTTCATTTTTTTTCGTTTTCGGTCTGTTATCAATAATTAATCCAAAAGTTCGATCGCTTGCTGTCCTCGGTTACTGTTTATAACCACGGTACCTGAATATATTATTATATATATGCGCGTCATCGTGGTATTTCGAATTGGTGAAATAATCGATTTGGAAAAAAAAACATCAATGAAACATTTACATAATAATATACAAATATAATATTTTATACTTATGTTATACCACGCATAATTTAACGTATTTCTTTCTTTTATTAAAACATCAAACAAACGCCTGTCGAGTGAAAACAGAAAAATGTATATATAATAATTATTTCGCCGTTTTATACGCATATTTTCACGAACTAATATTATATATTTTAGTATATCGATACAGCTCGTAATTCTATATCGTACACCTTTACGAAAGGAAAAATTAGTTTTATCTAGAAATAAATACAATATCTACGCAAACGTATCTCATTTCGAATTTCAGCGTTGATATTATGTAATATAACACCGAACGAAACTATTATATTATACTCATAATATTATTATTATTATTATTATTATTATTATTATTATTATTATTATTA
>JAIUCT010000009.1:5627705-5638237 GCA_021307375.1 Tetraneura akinire
AATAATAATAATAATAATAATAATAATAATAATAATAATAATAATAAATATTTAGATAAACGTGTAAAAATTATTCAAATCTTCCAAAACAAACAAATCAAACGAATTTTTAATATATCAAATTGTTTGGATTTTTTTTTTCGAAACTACTGTTTCATTATAATATACTCGTATGATTAAATATAAATATACCTATAAATTTTTGTATAAATTAAAATTTTTGGCGAAAACGATATTTTCATTGACTCGGTGTCCGAGAGTCGTCCGTCTGATATTGTTACGTTCGCAATGTAATCTACGGATCTCGCGCAATAAACCTAACCGACATACGCACCCCGAAAAACGCCATAAATTTTATACGGCACGACGATTGTCGAACAAGTGACTTGTTTCCCATGCGTATACAACACGTTACGTATTACAATAATACATTGTGCCGGTACAATAACGTATCATATTTATTATAATATACACATGGCAAAATAATAATATAAGGGACGAATGTAAACTCAGAGCACCGAAATGATCCCTCAAAATTTCACTCGCGCGCATAAAAGGATTTAAGGGTTCGAGCACCTGTTGAACGCGCGTCTCGGATATTAAATTAAATTAAACGCCAACGCGTACGCTTAGGCACGATATCTGAAACCTGACAACGTAACAATGATATCACGGTGTAGTCTGCAGCTTCGATGACAAAAACAAAAAAATCAGACTACGTAACTTCATAATAATAATAAAAATTAATAATAATAAAAAAATAAATAAATAATAATAATAATAATAAAAAATAAATAATAATAATAATATCCGTGCATCCACCGCAGTATGGTAATATTATATATGACATTTATACACTATTCGTAGGTCGATGTAAAAATAATATTATAGAAGCCGTGTATTTTTCCATCGTAATAAGTTCGGTGCACTGTAATATTTCCCGTTGGTAAACTGAGTCTTTTTACTGACAACGTCGCTTTTAGAGTTACGATAGAAATAAATAATATTCATGTATCGTGTAATATTTTTCGTAGTATCGATGTTCAAATTCATAATATTCTAAGGTCGCGGTTTATATTATCATTATAAATTTGATTTTAAGTTTTACCGGATTTTATCAATATTGTAACGCGTATAATATTGTCCAATTGACGGTCCTCTTAATTAATTTAATTAATCATAATTAATCATGAAATTGTCTCGTATAAACGAATATGTAGTAATATATTATGTATGATGCTTCTTAGAATATCGCCCCATAGAATATATTATTCGGGCGTGAATGGGATTACGAGAGCTTCGTATCAAAATATACGAAGACTAATAAAACGAGTTCTCGCCCACGTTTTTGGTTTATTACGAAATTTTCGGTCTTTTCATTCAAGTCGAAATTGTGTACCGGCTACATAAGAAATAATAATTAAATTACACTATCCTCATATAATATACCATGTTGTACCTAACATGCAAACATACAAGATTAAAATAGAGAACACACGAGTCTGGGTTATTTAATTTAGAAAATGGACAGAGGAAAGAAAACTTTAAAACGTTATTACTTTGGACATTGAAAAATAAAAATGAAATCCGTCAAAGAACGCTCAATATTAATTATAAAATTATTAATTTGTTATATTAAATTGATTAAGAGTATATATTATTATTTATTACACATAAAACTTTTCGCGAAACCCGTAATATCAATTTTGGTAAAAATAAACGAAAAATGGCATTTAAATTAAAACGAAAACGTCGAACGGTTTTGATTGAATAAGACAAAAAAGTAAATAACTTGTCAATAATGAATCAATCTTCAATATAAAATTACATATATACTTGTATATATGTATAAATTTTCTGTTGATAACAAACGAAATTTAATAAAAATAATAATAATTCAAATCGACCTAATAATATAACTCACTGCATCGCTCCAGACTTACGGCCAATGGTTATTTATGAGATACGAGTAACATATAATATTATAAATTATTCAAGACCGAAACATTATTAGAATAACGCATTATCGATGTATTTATTTTGTTGAGTACTTGAGGATAATTTATTTAAATAAAATAAAACTCAAATCTACAAAAAATTTACATTTATTTAAGCAAATACGTATTTCGATTACAATGTTACTATCTTCAGTGCAAAACACAGACTGACCGTTATCGGCGTGTATGTTTTCCTTATATAGTGTGCATTGCCCCTCCCCTCTCATATGACGTCATCACACGATGGGTGTCATGTCGGTTTAATTATTTATTATCAATTATTATGGTAATAGTTTTAACAAGTTATTTTGTAACACACCGCATCTTGGATTTTAAGTCTACTCACGATTTATAGATGAGCATGAGCGTTGCCGTTAAATCGTTGAACGGTCTAGGGCCGTGGACAACACAACTACGGATAAATTCGTACCCAACAAGTGCGAAAACCAGTTGTACTTCAACTCTACATTTTTATAAACGACCTTACACAATCAAATTCTCCAACGCATTCGTCGAAAAGTTCTGTCATTTCTTGTCCTAATATTGTTAAATCTTCTAGCTTGTTGAATAAAATCTTTTTTTTATTTTGTTCATTGTTAATTATATCTTCGATTTTGTTCGATATAAATCCAGCCCTGAATCCAAGACTTAGTGACTTTTCACTAGACAACACAGCTAGGGTTATGTCTCCAGACACCGCACACGGGACCTCCTCCTTCTTTCTCTTTTTAAGCTCAAGTAACACCGTAACACTCTCTCATTATCATCCTATGAAGTAGCCGTGTTGCTACTCCTTCTCTCGTTGTCTCCACCCATTCTATGACTAATCTTGCTTTTCTCTGCCTTTTTTCTTTTCCTGTTATCGATAATACGCCCAACGTCTTCATACAATGAAGAGGAGGGATTCATTGATACGGCATTCGACGCTTCGGCTGGTGTTATATATTCATTTCCACTATTTCTTTACTGTTGTCACTCCTAGTATGAGTCACCGGGAAAAACCACAATAACAAGGTCAAACTAGGTTACAAACAAACCCTAAAAGTGATGTCGTCGAACGCAATAATTTAACCTAGCCTCGATTTTCTGTTAGCAATTATTTTAATATAGCCTACAACAATTTATCTAACCACTGATAGGATTAAGAATATACTAGTCAAATTTAAGATTTTAATTTTGCAAGTAAAATTGTTCGCCAAATAGAAATCATCTACTTATTATAAGACTACTATAATTCCTATCTAGTCTAGTTTCACAATTAATCCGACAGATGGTCGGTTGGCTGAATGTTCTAATTAAAAGATCCTATAGGTACCTACGACTATGCTAATAGAAGGATGGTTATCAGAAATAAGCCAAACAATTCCTTTCATATACGACCACAAATCTAAATAGAAACAAATCAGATCCCTAAAAACCTGAAAACGCCTCCCCACAGAGAACTCTGTGGGTTTTCTAAAACAATCTATCTGACTTACTACGATACTTAAAATACCTACACAACATCCTAAAACGCTGCGCGCAGAACGACCGTGGCCTGACCCGGCACTCAGTAGTTCTGTAAGTATTTATTTAGTTTAATCTAGTTTAAAATAATCTGACTACTCTAATTTTGATTTATTAATTATTTCATTTAACTATAAGCCTAACCTAGTTTTTAGATCCCTAATTGAATCGGTTAAATTTACGCCTAACAATTGCTTAACTTTCCTAACTGGCAAGATAAATCCAACACTTTAATAGAAAAATGCTGACTAAACTTTTAAGACCATGGTCCTAGAAGCTGCAGCTGGAACCGTTCATCTGCCCAAACGGAGGCTACCCGTCCGCACATTTTTTTTTTTTTTTTTTTTTTTTTTTAGTCATTTAACTACGAATTAACGGGACGTCGACAACTCAAAAACTGGCAAATTCCGGACAAACCATCGAATCTAAATTTACAATAACTTTAACACGAGTAATCAGTGGGGATTATAATCGATTATCTAATACTGCTTTTTAGACAAAACACGTCCAACCTCAACGACTACCACCACAATACTGGCTGCTTGGAACAGTATGGTTTAAAGATTAATAAATATTCTAATGAACAAGAAAGATTTTGAAAAAGAACAAAATACAATAATAAACATAGCCAAATTTAATAGGTACGAGGAAAATATGGATTTAAAATTAATTAAAAAACATTAATGGTTAAGAAACATAAGAATCATTAGTATATTAGAATAACAAAATTTAACAAATAAAAATCGAACAGCTGTCATTTTCATTCTACAAATATAACACAAAATTGTAAAAATATTTAAAAAAATATGATGTGGACATAGTCCTATTGAGAAATACTAATCTCATGAGTCTATTGGTCAACACAAAAGACAAAATAATTGAAACTGATAAGTCTTCTATAGCAGAACACATTTATTTAATAATAATATTAACACAATCAAATAATTAAAACAAGTCACAAATAATCAAGAATTAAATATAAGAGAGGTTATAGAAATGTCAAAAAATGAAAATAATCTGTTAAATTGGGATTTAAATCCATTACAAAATAACTTGTTAAAACTGTTACTCTAATAATTAATAATAGAACCGGCTTGACACTCATCGTGTGATGACGTCATGCACGGTGAATACACACTATAAAAGGGAAATGTACACGCCGATAACGGTCAGTCTGTGTTTTTCACCAAAGATGGTACCAACATTGTTATCAAAATACGTATTTGCTTAAATAAAAGTATATTTTTTTTATGCATTTGGGTTTTAATTAATTTAAATGCATTATCGAAGTTCCACTTAAAGATATCGTAGGAAATTATTTTCTATAATATTAAAATTAATAAAATATTGTCATAGAAAAAAAGGTTAACGACACGTATAAATTTTCGTATAACGTCAAAATAACAAATATAAAATATATAATATAAGCGTATACCAAAATCCAAAATGGGGACATTTTTCTCAATATTATAACGTCATGTTATAAAATTATACAGAATAATAATAGCCGAGGTCGTCGTTTAACGTGACCGTATAAGTACGTTTTATGAAAAATTGCTCTTTCCAAAAATAATACATTTATGTAATTTTGTATTTTACCCAATACGATCTTCTATTATATGATACACGATCATTCGTCAGAGAAATAATATAATATTTTTTTCCCACGCAAAAGTTTACACGGCTGCAAAAAAAATTCCTTTTGGCCGACCAATGCGAACGGTGTCTTGTTAAATAAATCGCCGTAGAACGTTGCGTCGGAAAAGTTTAGGATTTATTTACTATTATATACACGCGTGCACTCCGCGTATAACACAAATGCGAGGAAATCGTTAAACGTAATAGCGCGGACTGATTGAAACGAAAAATCACAAACTCGATAGTAAATTCCGAACTTGGTGTTTTTGGAAAAATAGACTTTCAAACAGATATCACACGAGCGTTATTCGTTGTAAGTACACAGATAATAATAAATGTAGTGTCCGATAAACAAATTTAATTATTTAAGTTTTACCCTAACTATACTTATAATACTATTTCTAGAAAAATGGTATTCGTTTTAATTTTGAGTTTATCCTAACCTTAGCTAACCTAACCTATAAATCTTACCTCGTATTACAAAAATTTTCCATCCGTTCGAACGCGAAATTTAATATGCGGGAATTTTATATGTATTTTTTTTCTTCTCTATAAATTATTATATTGAAAATGTAAACGTAAACCCGTAACGTGAACCTAACCTGCCTTGTCAAGAGTTTATTTTTTTAACTATTTAAATTTTTGATTTCCATTATGCATTCACGTCGGAGTAATGGACTTTTAAAAGTTTTCAGGACACAGTTATTATATATACGTAATATACCGTAAACTTCACTGCCTATAAACTTTATACATTTTAATAATAATATATTATTTGTAAATACTTCATATTATAATATAATATATAAGTATTGCGTTGAATTTAAAAAAAAAAATTAAATATGTTATTCTTCGACTTTAAAATGTATCTTAAAAGTTAATAAATCGTGCTTGTTAAACGAAAATTGGAACTACCTTGTCGAAACGACGAACAATCTAATAATTTAAATCCCGTACTGGTAATGTTATTATTATTATTCGTAATGTGATGAAATTATAGGAATAACACGCGATAAAAACGGAATTTATCTATTTCTTCGAATTTATATATTTTATTTTAAAATAATAGAAACTGCTAAAGGAAATGCGGTTTTGAGGGAAAGAAGCTTGAAGGAGCAATATTATTAAAAAATTATTATAATGCTCACGCTTTTATACGAATAAATTTAAGAGTACGGAATTCGATTATTTTGTAAAAAAAAAAATATTAACCTTTTATAATATCAAAATCCGTCCTCGAATAGAATATTTGTTTTTCAAAAATAAATACATAATAATATATTACGTTATCATGTTACGGTTGACGATTTCCTTTATAGGTTGAAATAACATGTTTTATCGTCAAAAACCTCTGCGATACGTTATGATAAATTCTCGACGGTGTCATTTGGCGAGTAAAGTAACTTAAATATGCGTCTTAAAACTTTGTGTTTGAAAGGCTTGCGTGACTCTTTTCGCGAATCCACTCGTGCTCTAAAATTTCCAAAGTACATTTTAATCTCTCGGGTCGTAAGGACACGTAAGTCGTATACGCAGCGAACACTAAACGTAATAATTATATAAAAAACGCACGTGTGCACGTCAAGTTTTCTACTTAATTTTCCATAATAAATGTGAGATATCGTGTAAAATATATTTTATACCAAAAAAAAAAAAAAAAAATGATAACGAAACGATTATTTTAACGTGAAATTTTTATCTCGATTCGATATTTTTTATAATATATAATATCATATATTACTGTTCGAATCGACAAATTATTATAATCGATAGGGTGTTATAAATGTAAATTTTTCAATTCATAAATCGTATTTTTTCTAATAATATTTTAAATAATTTAAAATTATACCAATATTTTATATATTATACTATTTGAAAATAATAAACGATGTAAAAACGGATCGTGTGACGAAATGTATAATTTTTTAAGTTATATCAACTAAATGATAATAAAAAATAAAAAAACTATCAGTTATTCCACGAGAGGAAATTTATGCATAGGGTCTGTTTAAATAAAATATCAATAATCCAATAATATCTAAATATCGTTTGGATAAATTCTGTTTATAAATTAATATGCCCGAAGAGTATGAGATAATATTTTACATAATTAGAAATTACTATGCGCTGCCATATCGTATCGAAAATTGAATTAAATCTCTTTGTTATGTAGGTATTAATCCAGTGCGGGACGTGTAAAGGTTGTAAAATAATATTATTTATAATCTAACGAAAAATAATGTTTTCATTTATTTTTGTTATTTGTTTTTGCCAGTTTACACGACAGAAAAATGTTATGTTATTAAAATAATATACACAACAGGTGTGTATGATTAAAAATGAATAGTATTTAAATAAAATCTTAGTAAATATAATTTTTTTTTTTTTAAATTCATATTATTATTAAAAAATTTTATTGTAATATTTAAATAAAAAATATCAAGTTATTTTTTTTAACTTATAGAATGGATGCCTGGGTCTTTTGAATAATTACAGTAATCTAAAACTTTTAAGTATTAATTATGAGTATTAATTTTAATGGGCAAATTAAATAACTACGATTTTATATCTTATCATGATTATAATATTAACTAAATATTTATTCGGTATAATATAAATCTATAATTATTATTATTATTATTATGTTATTATAATATGATTGATTACCAGACGACAAAATATAGAGATTAAAAATAATTAAATTTCATATTAGTTTCTATTATAGATGTTTCAATTTCATGACCAGAAAAATTTTCACAATAGTTTATCAGAACTAGGAATAAAATTTAATTAAAAATTATATTTTACTGTACGCAATGAAAAACTTTACATTTTAATTTAATAAATATAAAATAAGTAAATAATATTATTGTAATATTAAAATTTGAATATTAATAACTAT
Source organism: Tetraneura akinire (assembly GCA_021307375.1). Taxonomy (NCBI): domain Eukaryota; kingdom Metazoa; phylum Arthropoda; class Insecta; order Hemiptera; family Aphididae; genus Tetraneura; species Tetraneura akinire. The sequence goes on from JAIUCT010000009.1 coordinate 5,635,749, forward strand.
TCGAAATCTATAACATTATGTGATAAAATGAAAGGTTAGGTTAGGCTATATGCATTAATATGGTTTTTATTATTTTTATTATCATCATTATTTACCTGGCGAATTGGATGGTTAGAAAAATCACTCGAGTTTTTCTCCTATCAAATAAGAAATAACCATATGATACGTGTGCAAAAAAAAAAAAAAAAAAAAATATTTTTACTTCAATGTCGATGTCCTTTGGGAAAACGTCTAATTTAAGAACCACGCGAACGTTCAAACAATTTGTCATTACCTCAAAGGAATATTATCCTTATCAATTTTTATAAACGTCACGGAAAAAATATTTTTGTGCCGTGGTAATAATTTTTCAAATCATTATATATTATTATTATTTTATAGTTATCTCTCACTAATAATAATAAAAAAAATCACAAAAATTTCATAATTATTATTCACAAAATAATATTTTATACTTATTTGTAATTATATCATCTATTTAACTTTTTTTATATTTTTTTCTACTTAAATTCATTTCATCCTATAGGTCTGATATTAAATAAATATTTCAATTATATTATTTATTTTTTAAAAAATAAATACTTCTTATAAAAATTAAATTATATAAGTATGCATAATATAATAATTGTATTATTTTATATAATTGATAAAAATATTTTTACTTTGATAATAGTCTCATAATTTTTTTTTTTTAATTATTCATTAAATTTATTTCATTGTAATTACTACTCTTATTTTAAAACGTATAGATCACAGTTATATTGTACGAGTAAGTACTAGTTTTTTTAAATTCCAATTTATATTTACTTTTAATTTTATAATTTAAGATATTAATCCTAATAATAAATAATGATTTATTAGACTGAAAAACGACACTTCCGTTATTTCTTCTACTCGTATTTAACCTGATTACCTAATCATTGATGTTTATCATCAATAAAAGAATTGTTGACACATATCGAGTTTCGGTTTTTGTTTGTATTCCATAAAAAATGAATCTAATAATACGATTCGGACAAAACAAAATAACAGCTAGGTAATCTAACGCCACTTGTCGATAATAATAAAAAAAAAAATTACGTCTCGGGCAATCAAATCATCCCTCTTCCCTAACACGTAGTCCTCGATACTCTCTCGTGTCAATTAAAATCGAAAGAATAAAAACAATGAAATTCGATCGTAGAGTTAGTAACATTATCCGAGAAATAATAATTTAGAATGAAAAATTATTGTTAAAAATTGTTTTTCAACGATATGATATTATATTACATTTTTGAAGTTTGAACACGGTTTAAGTGGGTCAGATGAATGAATATTATAATATTTTATTTCGCATTCCGATGATGTAACATTTTTATTTTAGATTCCGTCTTTACAAATTATATAATTATGTATTTTTATTGTTAATGTATTTTGTTATTCAGTCTGAACATTCGGATTTATTAATAATACGAAAAATACAGATAAAAAACAATGAATTCTTAAAAAATATTAATTATTTATTTTTTTATTTTTTTAAAAATGCAATCTACAATCTATACCACTCGAACACAATAAGTATATGTGTGATACAGATTGGTTATATATAAATTATTAAAAAAAAAAATACATTAAATCCTTAATAACTTTTAACACGTGACATTTTTTAGGAAAGCAGCCATTTGTGACACTAATGGCATGATATATAAAAAATAAATTCTAACTTTTTACCACCAGACATTTTCTGTAGGTTCGTAAAATTTTAAAGCGTATTATTAAAATTTAATATTACTACAGGTAATGAATTACAAAAAATATTCGCGAGGAGTCTATTATAAATTATAATAAATTATTGGATATTATTATAAATTATTATAATATACGTCGGTGTACCGATATTGCCTATACAATGTGCCGTCTTAAAATTTAATCATAATAACCAGAAAATTAATTTACGAAATACTCGTAAATAAAACCATAAACGATTAAATTTTCCATTTGTTTCTCAATCGAATTCCGTTGTTATTTGCACGCGACCCATCTCGTAATACACTTAAATACGCTACAATACGCACATTTGTATAATAGCTCTAATAATAATTATTTAAAAGTTTTAATTTTGCGTTCGCATTTACCTTAGTGTAAAGTAAATTAACACGATTTGGAAATTCAAAAATGCCGCGTTTTAACCGCGTATTTGAAAATATGTTTTATTCACGCGGTATCAATTATTCAAAATCCAGCCCGAACACGAACGACGCTACAAAAAAGGTTTTTCGTATATAATTTATTACGCCCACTATATTTTATACACTGGTATTCTTCATGATTTTGCTAAACGATTTAGGCCGTTCAATAATATCGCGAAATTTAATAATATTTTATTATATAATATACGATACAAGACTCGCCGCTCAATTGTAATTATTCATTTTCCACCGACCGTCAAAATATATTTTCACTATAATAATAATAATAATAATAATAATAATAATAATAATAATAATAAT
>JAIUCT010000009.1:5648564-5667926 GCA_021307375.1 Tetraneura akinire
TTATTATTATTATTATTATTATTATTATTATTATTATTATTATTATTTATTATTATTATTATTATTATTATTATTTATTATTATTATTATTATTATTATTATAATCATTATACAATGTGACGAGAACCGTGTGAGAATATATACCGGTTTCATAGTATACGGAGCGGTCGAAATATATTACATTTTTCTCATTATTAGTATTTTTTTCTGAAGTAACGCGTAAAACTTTTGCGAGTTACGTTTAAGCATAATCTTTTCGATAAACGCCTTATCTTTTTTTTTTATACGTTGAAGATTTTTCCCAGTCTAAATTTGAAAATTATAAAAAACAAAAAATGATTATAAGAGAGAATTACTACGATAATAAATAAAAAAAAAAAAAGAAAAAGAAAAAAAAGAAAAAGAAAAAAAAGAAAAAGAAAAAGATTTTCAAAATTTACACGTATATTTCAACGATTTAAATAATAATATACGAGTATACATTATAAATGTCGACGGGAATGTAGAAATTTTTCAAAACTTTTAAACTATAAAAATAAAAAAATTTGGAAATGGAAAAAATTACCCGAATAAATTTTATAATATTATAATTATACTATAGTCGAGATACTTTACCAAATATTATACGCGTATCAAATTCGTAGTAATCGCATAAATATTATAGGTTAAGTACCTATAAAAAAAGAAAATTAAAGGATCTTGCGAAATAAAATAAAAAAACGTCATTGAAAAATCATTCAGAATCTATATATAGAATCGAAAATATCTAATTTTGACCGTATATCACCTTCACGTTCGGTGAATAATTTAATTTTAATGACATTATTTTACGAATTATTATGTTCAATAATAATTATTACGAGCACGAAAATGGTTTAAATTTATATACGTACGATAATTATAATTATTATAACATTTTTTTTTTTTTTTTAAAAATAACATAATCATATACCAAATAACTAAATTTAGTGTAAAATTTAATAATAATAATATATACCTACTGTATACAAATGCTATCAATTAAAAAATCTCATAAATTATCATTACATCTTTGAGGTAATATCTGCATTTTTACGATTTCAAAACTGATAACGACTTGGAATAATTAAAAAAAAAAAATTTAAATATTATAATAAACTTCGTATTATATTAGTTTGTTATTTCCTAAAGAAGCAGGTATATTGCATAATAAGAATATTATCTTTTCAATGCTATAATTATTATTATATATTATATTGTTAATTATATAAATTAAAATAATTATTTCGTAACCAGATTGAATTAAAACGAAAAAATATGGATATCATTTTTACACGATTTTATTTACAAGAATATTGATATAATATAAATGCAATATTATGGCGAGTGTACATCGTAATTTATTTTTATTTGAAATAATACGAGATGTGTTTTGTACGCGAAGAAAAAAAACATAATATATTTATATTTTTATTAGCTCGCTAAAATCAATTTCCGCTATCACGTTTATAGACGAATAACGTTCGAGGGCAAACATTACACACGTTATTATATGATGTTGTTATCGTTTAAATAAAAAAAAAAAAACCGAACGAATTATAATATTATTGTCACGATTATATTACGATTATAAAGTGTTAAAGTAATGAGGTCATTGAAAAAATATCATCGGATTGAATAATTTGATCCGAAGACTAAAAATCTCGGGAAATCATTTTATTCTTACAATATTATCGCGATATATCACACGCGGTAAATACCGAAAAAATAATAAAACCGATATACGTTTTCCCTGGGCCAGACGTTACCGCGAACACGGTATCGTTCGTGAACGCGTGAGTGTATGATTTTCTGCTCTTATATGCTGTATACGATCTGCTGTGTTTTCGAGGACCGCGTACGACGCGCGTCACGTTTCGGTAGTGATCGATCGAACGTTAAAAATAATAAAAATTTTTACACTTTCGGCGTGTGCTAGAAATAGCTGCAGGTTTCGATCCGTCGCGACGTGACGCGCGCACGTTACACGGCAGACCCGCCGACGGCGGTCGTCAATCGTCGAACGAACGTCGAACAAACAAAAGTACCGCCAAAGACGAGCTAGGGGCAAAAAAAAAAAAAAAAAGCGAAACGAAATAACAAATAAAATAAAACACGTTACCGAGGTATGTAAAGTGTGAGAAAAAAACTCACGCGGGTAGAGAACGAATAAATATTATTCAAATAATTTCGTACGTAATATTATAACGTGTTATTATTATTATTTTTATTATTATTATTTTTTTTTTTTATTATTATTATTTTTATTATTATTATTTTTATTATTATAACGTATTATTTTTATTATTATTATTATTATTATTATTATTATTATACGCGACCGCGCGTTATTATATTATGAAAACGTACAAACGCGGGACGACGAAGAGTTCGCGTCGGTGGCGGAGTGGGACAACGTCGCGGAGACTTTTCGCGCGCGCCCGGCCGCCCGTCGACGTCGCCGAACGCGGTAGTCACGTTCCGCACGCCGATCGGTCGTTATCACGCGCGCGAGCGTTCCGCGCGTCCGACACGACACGACCGGTAAACCGTAAAATAATAATACACGCGCGGATTATTTTTTTCCCCCTCATCCGTAAAATATTATAATCGTTTTCGTGCGACGTGTTATCGTATAGGTACACCCTGTAACGGACGAATATAATTCTTTTTAAATAGGACGGTCGTGGTGTTGCTCCGGACGGACCGGAATCGAATCGAGACCGCGTATTTGATAACGTTCGCCCTGTGACGGAATCGTAAACCGGAAAAGAGTCGGCCGCCGCTTGTCCGCGACCGCCGTGCATGGTGCGTGTCGGACGCGATATCGGTGACGGCCTCGGCGGCGGCGGCGTTAACGGTCCGCCGCGGTGACGATGAACGGCGGACGAGCCGTGCCCGAGGTCCGCGTGAGTTTGGCCGTGGACGAAGGGCCGACCGCGTTGCTGTCGTCCAGGCTGCATCATGTCTCGTACAACAATTCGACGGACGCCAACGCCGTTTACGCGGACGTCGGTGTCCACGGCACCGACGTCGGCGGCGGCGCCACCGTGGTGCGGCTGCTGACGCCCGGCATAGTCGGCACCGTCCCCCGTCGGAGGCACTCTTGGATATGCGGGTAAGCCTCGTCCGCCCTCCGTCCCCTCACCCCTGGCTATAACCGCCGGGTTCGCGTCGTCCTTGCAACGAAGGGTGAACCTCGGTATACGCCCCGGTATAAAACATAATGTAATTGATATTATTATTATATTCACGAAACGCGGTAAACTTTATTATTACGATAGTTCTGAGTCGAAGCAACGACAAAATATAATAACTACGCATTAAAGTCGAGATTTCATTCGATTCCGTTCAGTTATAAAATAATAAAATAAAATTTAAAACAATTAACTAAAAAACAATAGAACTAAATATTAGGGAAGCAATTGAAATGGTAAAAAACAAAAATAATTTATTAAATTGAGATTTAGGTCCTTTACAAAATTGTTTACTAAAATTATTTATACGCGCACGAATAAGTCATACAACTCATGACTTACAAGTGCAAGACCACTAGTATTTAAGCGCATGTAGCTATGATCGATCAGTCTGTGTTTAGTACTGAAGATGATAACATCGTTGTCGAAATACGTATTTACTAAAATAATAAAGTAAATTTTTTGTGGACTTTGGGTTTTATTTATTTATAAATGAAATTTGTTTAGAAGAGATATACGCGGAATTCGGAAATAGGTACACACAAAAAAAGTACGCGATATTTCGTTAAATTTGGGTTATTTTTCGTATAAATTTTTACAAATTTACAATAAATATAATATAATTGTTATTATTATGTGTCGACACGGACGTATGTATATAAAAATGAACACAATAATATTATATTAATATTCTAGTTTACCTAATGACACAGTGTGTAACACAGATATGTGTCAAATTGTCAAACTATGATGAGGTCTATGTAAATAAAGCATCATCGCGCGTATTTTAATAACAATAATAATAATAATAGAGTATACAATGTCGTTTGAAGTCAATTTATACTTTTATAATGTTTATAATATGTTGTTATATTCGCTGTTGGGATGTTAGATTGGAAAATATAATAATAATGTTTTTTTTTTTTTTTTTGCCCGTCACAAATAAATATTATTCTTATAAATCACGATTGAATCATCACTTTAACGTCGATATTATCAGTAAAATATAGATAAGAGATAACGTTATAATTATAACGATCGTTTTCGCGACGTAACCGCACGTAAAATATAATATAAAATATCGATTATGTAATGATACGATATTATTTTATTACGTCTATTTATTATCGTCTATGTGACGAGTGAAAATTATAAAGAAAAAAAAATTATATATAAATTTTATTTCTTTCACTTATATTACATTTTTGTTACGTCGCGTACGCGGTATAACCTATAAAGTATGTCCAATATAATAATAATAATATATTAAATTGTATTATGTATATAGTTTTATAATATTGTACAACAGACGAGTAGAATTTTAGTCGGACGTCGTTTACTGCTCGTTTATGGACGTTTAAAACGTAACCTCAAAAAAAATAAATAAATAAATAATAATAATAATAATAATCATAATAATAAAAAAAAAAATAAAATAAATAAAAACCTGTCTTTTTATAATAATTAATATTATTTATTTACCTGTATATATTTTATTTGCCGTCTATAACTGGAAGAGTAAAAGTGGATATTCTTAAAAACAAAAAAATCGAATTAAACGCGTTCGTCGTAATAATAAATTGTAAATAATTGGAGGAGCACCTGTGAACAACTGTAAACACTGACTTGACTTGTATTTGGCGGCAACGATTATTCAATTATTGATAAAAAAAATAAAAATATTTTTATTTTTTTTTTTATACTCGATCGGATACGAAATGTTTCCCGTCGTCGTTTACGACTCAATGTTTATACCTGTCGGTTATTGAACTTTTTCCCGTATAATATTTAATATCATATTAATTGATACGAGAATTAATATTATCTAATCGAGTAATAGTAGTTGATAAGAATGGGCGAGCCAGAAATCAAATGAATTTCTAACACGACAAAAAGATACGTCCGATTAAAATATTAACGTCGTATATATTGTATATTTTAATTTTTTTTTAAAAGTACATTTTGTAATTTAATATTTTATTTTTTGTTTCAGGTAAGTTCCACAAATAAAAAGAAAACAAACTAATAATATTCGTAGGTACAAACGTTTTTTGTAAGTATTAAATTTAAAAAAGAAAAGAAACAGAAAGAAAAATTTTTCATTTTTTAAATTTGTTATCATAATAGCGTTGTAATTTCTAGCAATCAATTTTTTGGAACGAAAATTTATTTTAAAACTCGTTAACCTAATAATATACGATAATCCAGAGTTTCTCAAACTGTGGGTCGCGAGAAGTTTTTTCAATTATACTGCAGATTATAAGAAATTTATGTTTTTTTTTTTTTTTAAAATCTATAGAAGTATTGACTATAGAACTCTAATAGAAGTGTAAACTAATATAAGAATTATTACGACGGGTATTTGTTTTATGTTGAAATTTGTTTTTTAAAATTACTAAAAATGTAAATGCAAAACTATGGGGTCGCGATAGATTTTTAGAAGAAAATTTGGGCAGCTGTCCTAAAAAGATTAAGAACCACTGCGATAATCGATATTTCCCGTATAACATTTTGACATTATGGATACCAAAATATTATAATTTGTTAATCGACTTATGGCTTTATAATGTATATTCTAATTTTCTTATTTTGTTTTGTTGTCCAGAACATTTAATGCATAGAAAAACATTTCTGACGTTTTCTCTTATATAAAACGCTATTTTAATAATAAACAAATTATAATAACGTTTAAAAATATATAAATGGATATAACCATTTTTTTTTATATAATATTTCTCGATAGTTTTGTATAATTTTCATATTGTTTAATACGATTAAAAACGTATGATATTAATTAAAATATATAAACCTACGTAAAAATATAACGTGAAAAATAATAACGAGAAAAAAAAATAATTAATATTTTTATGTGACTGAATAGAAATAAAAAATATATATAGTATAAAAATAAATGAAATGAATTAACCATTATTTTATATTATAAATATTTATGTAATTATGTTAAAAACACAGTAAAAGTGGAATGTTGTTTGTATAAAGTTATTATATCCAGTATTATCCTTCCAATACGTTTTTATATCAGAGAAACGCCATCACTTTATATAGTCGAACACGATTATATTCTTAATATCGTAACCTTCATTCATAAATCTATCCAACATAATAATAATAATAAGGTGTAACATGATATTATTATACTATATTGTAGCGTGTTTCGTTCTATAAAAAAAAAAATTATCATAAAAATAATAATAATAATAATAATTATAATAATAAAAAAAATTATCATAAAAATAATAATAATAATTGTAAAGTTTTCATCACCATATTATTTTACATCACACTGAATTATTATTTATCATTTAAAATATTATAATATAAGCGAAAAAATGCAAACGAGTTAATAGTAATTAAAACTTATATACCTACCTATACTTATAAACGAACACTCTTGATATTATCGAGGATTAAATTAAATCGCGTTTTAATGAATTGAAATTTTTAAACACACTAAATGGATAATTAATACGTATATTATTATTTCCAGTTGTGAAAATAATGATTTTGTTATTTGAAAAATACAGAAAAAAAAAATAATAACGCCATCATTAATATAATTTACGTAACTATAAGCCTATATATATAATATTATAATGTTAATTCTGGTACGAAAATTATAAATATTTTACTTAATTTAAACTCGAATGCATATTATAGTTAATTCGAAGCGGATAATATTATAATTAATATATACGAACACGTCCCCTATATATGTCGATAATTAGTTTTGTTACATAGGTAGCTAAATTAAAATCGTCGACGAATTAAATTTTAATAATAATAATAATAATAATATTCATGGAACAAAATTAAATTATTACAAAGGTATGATTACGTAGTATTATAATATATTATATAGAATATGTTCGTTAATAAAAACACGAATACTTATAAAAAAATATTATTCGCTACGATTCCATTTATTTCTAAAAACAAAAATTTCGTTTAAAAAATGAATTAATAATAAAAAATGCATTTTTGTAACGTACAATTTATTATTTTTAACGGTATAATACTGTTATCAAAATAATTTGTAATACCCGTGCACTGAAATTTTCAAATGACCGTTTAAGCGTTAATTTCCTGATCAATTATTATTACGAATGGAAGTCGATTGATGTTATATTCACGGCAACAACTTGTATTTTGACGCATGAATGATAATAACTATTCATATTATAAAATCATTAGATTAGTAATATTAAAGATTAATTACAAAACGTTAAATACAATTTAATATTAGGTTAGGTTATAAAAACATAAAATTATTGTTTTTCGTATATAGCCTCTTTTACAATATTCGACAATCTCGTATTGGATTCGGACGTGTCCGAACAATAATTTTCATATGAAAATATACGACTCGTGGTCCATACCAGTGTTTACTTTTCTATAATTTTTGTCTTCAAACGTAAAAATATAATATATCATATGTACGTTATTACGATGTGGACCCAAAGTGTTTGGCGATCGTTTAAAAACGATTGGTAAACGTTTTTATTAAACGAACGAGCGACAATTTGACGTAATATATACCTATTTAACGAAATAATAAAATATAATATTAAATATGATTTTTAATTCGTAATAATTTTTATATCTGGTCAAAAATCAGAATTTATTTTTTTTTAGCCATTGTACGGTTAGTTAAGGAACCGAGGAAATTTTTTTAGTGCACTTCCAGTCACCGTCTTAACAAATAAAAATAATACGTGACTATACAAGTATTTAAAAGAAAAATTTTACAATATTATTATAAATATTATAGTTTTAAAATTTTAATTAAGTCAATAAATACAAATATTATAACGCTAATAATAATTTACTATTTGGATAATTTTTAAAATTTAACCGTTATTTACGACTATCCATAAACATAATTTATGTCTATTTTTTATAAATTTTAGTCGTAACTTTATTATTACGTTTGTTTACAAATCAGTAATAATTATTTACATTTGATTTATTATTGATTTTATACCATTATTATATTATTATCACTGTAATACGCGTTTTAAAATAAATCATGATAATTTTGTAAAATGATTTTGATATTTACATTTACTTGGAATATTATATTAGTTACACAACAATTGTTTACATTTACTAAGTAAAAATTATTTATTACATAATAGACTTGTTTATCTAATGTATAAGTATATTTAAAAACAATTTAGTATTAAATTATAGAAATTAAGTGTAAATTGAAATATTTGTTTTATTTAATAATTTATATACACTAAATAAAGTAATATTTATTTACTTTTATCCCAATGAATATTGTAACGAACAATATATTTCTATTTTAAAATTAATTTACTACATTAAAGAATTTTCAAAAAATTAACATATATTTTATTTTAAAAATAAAACGTTTAAACGAATATTGTTTATGGATTTAACGTATATCGTTTGTCTTTATTTGAAATATATTAAAGTAGATTATCATTTTTTTTTCTTATATATATTTTTAACCGTCGAACTGTCGATTACTAAAATTTATAGTTATATTTAATATAAAAAACGTTTTTTTTTTTCAAGTATTAAATCGTAATTTTGGCAAATATTCGTGTCCTTAAGAATCGAATTTATTTATAAACAAATGTACTCGCAAGAAAATTGTTCGAAATACATTTTAGATCTTTATAAAAATTTTGTTTTTTTTTGTTTTTACTCTTATATAAATTTAATTTAAAAATACAAATATTGGTTACCGTGGAAACACGCAAAACGCATAGAAAAACAATAGTAATCTTATATATTAAATTGTGATATGCAGATGAATTGTTAAGGACGGATAGATACGACGAGAATTATAAATATTGAAATCTAAAACTAGGTCAACGCAATAATAATAACATATTATAGTATAATAAAATGATCTTAATTTAGGGAGAAAAATAAAATGTATCATAACGTATATTTTTTAAGTGCGTTTTGATTAAATTACATTCTCCAAGACTACAATATAGGATAATATAATATATATTATCTAATATTATTTTATCTCTTAAAACTCAAAATATTAATATTATTATTATTATTATTATTATTGTCTACGTAATATTATGTTAATAATAAACCACACAAGATGTTCGGGGAAATAATTTCATGATAATATGCGTTTATGAATCGAAATAGTATCCTAATATGTAACATTCTGAACTATTTATTAATCAAAACTCGAGAATATAATATATAAAATATTTCATACATTTTCCTCGTAAAACAAAAAAAATTTGTTCGATTATATTTTTCGATTTCCACTATACATGAATAATTTCTCTATACGATAATAATTCAAGACTTCCTAGATAATAATATAATATAATAAAACATTGTTTATTCGTATGTAATATATTATTGTAACGAAACGTGTAATGTTAATAACAAACAAAATTTCACTGTAACCATAGAGACTATAATAATATTTGATATTATTATATTATTATATTGTATATGGGTGTTTCACGTCATTCGCAACGACAATATTAATATATGAAATGGCAAACGCCGATAATACGCGATATTATACTGCTTGTTAGAGAAAACTTGATTTAGGTAGAATATAATACATACAAACAAGAGCAGATTTGTATATATATATATCACAATAAGACGACGTGTAGCAGTCGATATTTCGAAATGTTTTGGCGAATAAAAAACGTATATATATAGGATCGAAGCGGAATTTTCGAAAGTTTTTTATATTATTTTTTCACCAACGACGATAATACTAACCTCATATAATATTGTATTTTAATAAGAGACTTGAACGTTTAATGTCTGTAATTGATTGTAAAGCATCGTATTTCTCTCTCTGTAATGTATCATAATACCTCATTATCGGTTGTATACGAATAGTTTAATATTTATATACGAAAGATGAATGAAAAAAAAAATATCGAATATCATATTTAAAAATTAGATCGATACTCGCATTCTTGAAACAACAGTATAGTGATAACAAAATTATAATATGGGCAGCCAAATATAAAACCACAAATCCTATTGATAGCTATTTTAGATTCTGAGCGAAGCGAAGAATGTATTAGTTTTACAATGATGTGTGATTATTTTTTGTTTTTTTTTTTTTTTTTTATTCTGAAGACATTTTTACTACCCGAAATAATGCTCCGATTATCACGAATAGGGTATGTTTCCGGTAGCAAAGTGGATCTAGTTGGTACTTTATTTAGGTCATTTTTTGAATTTCTCAACATTTACTATAAGCGGTAGAAAAAACTTCGAAAAAATGACGAAAAAACGGCATTTTTCACGAAAAATGAAATTTTGACGAATTCAATTTCTACATTTCACGATAACTCAGGCAATTTTTTAGATAGAGACCTGAAATTTTTTTTGAAGGTTCACATAGCTATTATATATATGTGGTAAAATTTTGGAACCGTTTTTTAAATTTTTCTACAAAATATTGAACATTGAATATTTCGTAAAATCTCGTTTTTACGTATATAATGTTTGATAAAATTGTCAATTTTTGGTATTAAGGTCTGAAAATTTTATTGAAGTATACTTACATATTAATTAACATCATACTAAAATATTAGAAAAATCCCTAATCTAAATTTTTTTTTATAGTTGTTTTAAGTTGATATTTTTAGTTCAAACGAAAATTATAATCTGACTGAACTTCGCTCAGAATCGTTTTTTCGAATGCAATGGTTTATCATTGCATTCAAATTATAAATAAAATTAAACGCTATGGTTCGCACACCTGTATCCTGTGCGGCAGGAGTATCAGCTCTTTTTATAATATATTCTAAGGCGGGCAAATTAATTCTTGAATTATTAATTTTTTTTTTTTTTTAGTCAAGACTTAAAGATTTATTTATTTATTTATTATTATTATTATTATTAGTATTATTATTATTATTATTAGTATTATGTATTCAGTATAGGTAAGATAAATTAAAATTAGTGATTATAACACGACGTTAGATTTTGACACGAAAACGTATTTTGTTTTTGTTTTCCTGTAAACGATAATATTATTATTTATATACGTTTACGTTAGTATTATTATGTTTTGATTAATTAAATTCCAGTGCGTGTTCCGTTTATATACGTGATTGGCAAATGAGGCGTGGGATTAGATTGTATATGTGTATATGTGTATAACGTTCACAAATCACAATTATATTTGTAATAATTATTTTGTCTGATAAATAAAAGGTCACGGTCACGAATTTATAAATAATAATAATAATAATAATGATAATAATAATGATAATTTTCAAAATAAAATATTATTAAGTATACTTGGTTTATCTTAATAATGATATAATATTATTATTATATACCTACGTTCGGACTGATCATAAATTAAAATTCAACATAATAATAATAATAATAATAATAATAATAATAATAACAATAATAATAATAATAATAATAAAAATAATAATAATAATAATAATATTATGTATGTATATATCAGTATGGGTAATAAATTAATACCTAATTTTAATATTAACGAATTAGTAAAAGTCAAATGACTTAATAATAACAATATAACATTATATTTAATTATCGAATAAAAAAAATAAAAAAAAAAATATTTATTATTCGTATAATAAACTCCGACGATATCGTGTCGTGTGTATACGACTTATATAAAAATATTGCGTTAATATGAAAAAAAAGTAAACACATTTTTAATCGAATATCGAGTTTAGACGATTATAATTTATTATTTATCAGCGATATCTTAAACTTTTATTACATTTTTCTTTTTTAAAAAAAATGACTTAATTTCGCCATCTTCCGGGATGAGATTTACATAATATTATAATTATTATTATTGAAATACAAAACAAATCTGTATATATTTTTAATATTATATAAATCTCCACTCGTAATATTTTTCATTTACAATTTAAAGTGGCCATTATACTTGTATAAATAATTTATTATATTCTTTAAGTCAATTTTATATATTTTATTTTTAATATTATAATTATTATTGAGCGTATAAAATAAAGTTTAAATTCACTTAGCACTAATTTCCATCCAGAAACGTTGTTAACTATAATAATAATAATAATAATAAAATATTATTTATTATTATTTTGAGGCGTGTCACTTATTTCAATAATATTAATAAAAATGTCGGTTAAACGCTTATAAATCGGTTTGTTTAAATATGAATAATGAAAATACGACCCTATATATATAGGCCGAGTCACACATTATATACCGGGTGATTTATATTCGAAACAATGTAATATTAGTATCTTTTGGTAGAATATTTTATCATCCGGACACGAACGAAACGGGCGTGATAAAAATAAAAATGTGTATAAATTATTATACTCGTATTATGAACGAGGAACACCTACGTCGAGTCGAGCGAAACTTATAATATTGTGATTATGCGTTTTAGGCCCGGTTTTACAATGCAATGTGTTATCCAGAGAATAGTTATTCCAAGATTATAATTATACCATACTTTATTCGAAGTATAAGATCTATGGGTATTACAATACAATTAATTCTCCAGATAACTATTCTTCGAATAATTCAGTATTATTATAAAATATGTTTTTTTCTCCAAGAGATATTATGATATCATAGATAACTTGAGTTATCTGCGATAAAAATAATAATAAGCCAACGGACAACGGACGTACATTTACGTTATATATACGCGATAAACATTATTATATTATAGTATTTAAGATCTCGTGTTTTTAACTTTTTAACATGAATATTGATATATTTGAGTCTGACGATGATGAAGAAATTGTCATGTATATTGCGCGGCCACGACGTCCAAAAGTTTTTAAAACTCGGTCCGACTATTTAAATAATTTAGATGATGAACAGTTTTTTTACCGATTCAGACTAACTAAAAGTACAGTGATTATAATTTTGAATCAAATTGAAGAAGTGATCATGTCAACAACAAACAGGTACCTATTCAATAATTATTATTACCTACCTATTATAATAATTCTTATTTACTATGAACATACTATTGCAATACATTGTATTTACTATTTGTTATGTAATTGTATTTTTCATTAATTTTATTATTACAGAAATCATGCAGTTAGCCCTATCACTAAACTGTTATTGACATTAAGATTCTATGCTCTTGGTACAATGTTGTTAGCAGTTGGAGATTTTGCTGGTGTAAGTAAAACATCAGCTTGTGTGATAGTTAAAGAAGTGAGCATTGCTATTGCATCATTGAGACCATTATATATAAATTTTCCTCAAACTCCTGAGGAAATTCAAAATGTAGTGGTTGGATTTTATAGCATTGCCAAGTTCCCAAATGTGATTGGTGCTGTGGACTGTACACACATCAGGATTCAATCACCCGGTAATTTCTATATTTCTATATACCTACTTAATTATTTTTGTACATTTTTCCATAATAAAATATATAATCACTACCTACTATAAATTATCTACTCAATTTATATTTATTAAACTTTTGTTTTAAAAGGTGGAGACCAAGCTGAATATTTCAGAAACCGTAAAGGTTATTTTTCTTGGAATGTTCAAGCTGTGTGTGATTCTTCATTGAAAATACAAGATATAGTTGCAAGATGGCCAGGATCTTCACACGATCAAACCATTTTTAATAATTCTTCTATACGGAGAAAATTTGAAACTGGAGAAATGGGCAATAAATTACTACTTGGTGATAGTGGTTATGGTGTAACAAAATACCTAATTCCCCCATTATCACATACACATACAGATTCTGAGAGACTTTTTAATGAGTCACAAATAAGGACAAGAAATCCAATTGAAAGGTGTTTTGGGGTTTTGAAGAGAAGGTTTCCTATATTATCGTTGCAAATGAGAGTTTCATTGGAAACAACACAAGCAATAATAGTAGCTACTGCTATTCTACACAATATTGCTATACTTGAACGTGAAGAAGTACCACCTATAGATACAGAATTAATTCATAATTATAATAATTTAGAATATGTAGATAATGTAAATCCCATTTTTATAAATAACATTGTAAGAGCTAATGATGCCACAAGACGTTCATTAATTATTAACCACTTTGGGCAAATTGCATAGAATAAATTTAATTTAAACAAAAAAAAAAAACAGAATTTGTTATTTTAATTAAACTATAAAAAATATTAAAAAACATGTTTTAAATATATTATTAATGTTAATATTAAAGTTGTAGTTTTTTATTATTTAATTCAATTTTTGTTTGAAGAAGTTGCTTTTTTAATTCAAACAATATAGAATCTTGTTTCATTTGTGCTTCATGCAGTTGTTTTACATTTTCCAATTGTAAGTTTACCAATTCCATTTTTTTTAAAGCCAGGTCTGAAAAATGTTGATTGGTTGTTGCTGCAATAGACCGTTTAAATCGTTTACGAGGAGTAATGCACGGTTCTGAAAATAATAATTATAATTGTTAAATAAATTAAATTGTTTAATTTATATTATATTAAAACATTACTTGATGCTGTGTTTTGTATAGGATCCTTTGTTGCTTCAGTTGCTTCAGAAATTACTTGAGGACTGTTATCAGTTTGTATTAAACTTAGATGAGGCCTTTTTCTCAATGTTTTTGGTGTCCAAGTTTCCCAGTCATTTTCTATCTCTGGAATATCTTCTTCCTATTATAAAAATCCTACTTTAAGATGGATATAATATATACATATACATATACATATATATATATATATTATATCTTAACTTATTGTTCAAAATAAATATTTTTTTAATTAACACTTCATACACATACCAGTATAACAGATGTACTTTCATCAATTACTTCATCAGTACATGATATAGACATACCAATATCTTGGAAACTTGGGACACCTACTAAAATTAAAATTAAAAATCAACATTATGTTTTAAATTATGTTACCATACAATATAGAATATTTCACCTTCTATTTCCGAATCAAATTTACTACTGTAACCCATTGCACCAATTTTTATAATATTTAAAATTCGGTCTGCCCAAGGCGATTTTTCCTTATTTAAAGCTTTTCCTCCACCTAAATACAGAATTATAATTACATAAATACTTACACTTAAGAACAGTGCATTTTTGAAGCTAGAAAATTAGGTGATACAAATGTTACCCAGTGAAAATATTTTTTAGACTGGACGACATATTTTCAAAAGAAAATTTTTAAATAATGTGAATACAATAAGTAGTGCATGAATGATGGAGAAATTTGTACAAATTGTTATAGTGTAAAAAATTCACTGTTGAAGATAAAAATTATACACATACAAGTTATAAGTTAAAAATTATAACTTACCTGTTTTATATAAATTTAACTTTTCTTCGGAATAATCTTTTTTGATCACTTTCTTTAATGATTCCCATTTACTACGTAACTGATTACCTGTTCTTAAGATCGTACTTTGGGAATTAAATATCTTTTCTAACTTCTTCCATTCTGCATCTTTCATTTTGGAAGTTACAGCATCGGTCTTTTTGCACTCAACAACATTTTTAGATTGTTCGACCAACGTGACCAAAATTTCGACCTCGTTGTTCAAAAAATTTTGAGTACGATTTCTCTTTTCCATTATAAAAATGTAAGATAAAAAAACCGCAACTTAATTATAATTAAAATTATTTTATTATTAAAATCACGTTAGAAATATAAAATTATAAAATATACGTCTGACGTCTGTAATATTTATTACGGTTAGGTTAGGTACTGGACATAGAGAACGCACAATATTTTTGTGGTTATACGGGGAATAAAACTTTATACCAACATATTCCGCTGGATAAAATTAACCTCAAGATAACACTATACCGGGAATAAGTTGTTATTGTAGGACCCACATTTCGAACTTATTCTCCGAATTGCACTATCTGGAGTATAAATATGCATTGTAAAACCGGCCCTTAATCGATACGATCGTAAACGTTGCTGTAAAGTTTTGATACGAGGTAATATTTTGTAAATTATTATTACAATTTTAACGCACATAAATAATGATAAAATAAAAAATTTCGAATTTAAATTAAATATAAAAATAATATATTGTATAATTGATATTCGTTTTTTTATATCTTTTAGAAAAATAATATTTTTTTATTTTATTTTTTTTTTTTTATCAGATTATGGAAATCGTTTAAGTTTTCGTGTCGGACATTGCTATATTGTGTACACGGATAATTTATTGTTGCCAGAAAATTATAATATAAATTATAAGTCGTTGGTTGTTGCCGGTAGCACGACGGTGAATCTGCATGTGACGTCACGCGTTTACGTTCACGGTCGACGTGTTTCGGAGCGAAACGCACGTGTGTTTATTTATTTTCTGCACGTCGAAGCAGGTGATACGCGCGTATTAATCGTCTTCTTAGTACCCATATGAATTATTCCCCTCGCGGCTAAAGTACATCAATCTTTTTTTCTTTTTTATTTTATTTAATTTTTTCCAACCCGGTGGCCGACGTTAGTCTGCAGTATTTAGTATTATTTATTAGGACATATTATTAGTCCGTCCGCGGCGTGCAGTTCATAATAAATTTCGGTCGATAGGTAAATATTATTACGAAACAAAAACAAAAAAACAAAAAATTTTTCAAGTCTCTTACTTCGAAATTGCCCGGGTTATAGTGAAATATTGAAATGGAATTCGTCGAAATATCAGTTTTCGCATAGGGTCAATTTTGAGAAATTCAAAAAATGACCTAAACAAAGTACCAACTACTTCCACTTTCCAACCGCGGTAACATATGCGGTTCGTGATAATCTGAGCATTATTTCGGGTAGTAAAAGTGTGTTTATACTTAAAATCGAAACAAAAAAAGACGCATTATCATTGTAAAACCAATACAAATGAGATATATTTATTGAAAAAATAATATTATCGAATTAACACGACCACGCGTGTATACGGAGAGATCTGAATATCGATCAATAAAATATTCGTATAGGTACCTAATAATATCGTGTATTTTTTGTTTATTCCAATTGATTCGACTGGATTGACTTATTTATTATCATTTTACCCGAACGTAATCATAATAATAGATAACAACTCGTACATTTTAGCGTTATTCAAGTATCGCCCGTAACGCCATGCCGCGTGTAATTTATGTACGGCCTTTGAATATTTTGGCACAGGTATAAACGTAATAATATATAGCATAATATTATAGTGTTCCAAATCGTAAAATATTTATAACGCCCCGTGGGTTGCGGTTAAGTTTATAATTTTTAAATCCGAGAGAATTCACAAAGTGTCGTTACGTTACCGGGCGTCTTCACACCGTGACGAATTTATATGCGCGCTATTCGGTCGTGTTATACGTCAAGTGGTTATTAATTATACCATAACGCATATTTCTTTACAGTCGACTCGTGAAATTGCGCGCAAATAACTTGCTAAAATTAGACCGTATTCTAACGTGAAGTTAGTTCGTTCCATCATATCATAATAACTCGAAGTGCAAGTTTGAAGTTTATACGCACGACCAGAGTACAACCGTCTCTAACCATAGGCGGAACTACAGGGTGTGCCGAGTGTGCCTAGGCACGCCCTGATGATAAAAATAAAAATTACCAAAAATTTGATATTTTTGTTATGGAAAACATTAAATTTATATAAGTATACAAAAAAAAAATGTCTCAAATCTCTTTTATTTTTTAAAAATATTAGAAGATAGCTACTAACTTGTATAATGATAAATATAATAAAGGTTTAATTACTTAATGTTAATACTATCAGATTATAGTATTAAAATTGTGTATTTGTATTATTTCTATATTTCTATAAGATATGGACATATGGGTCTAGTAGATTTACTATGTCATTTATACCTTTAACATCTGATCACTTATTGGTGGCACACTCTAATGTTGAACCCTGGTACTGCCTATGTCTCTAATCCTATACCGTAACCGCAGTATATACTCGCGGTATAAAATACGTAAAATACGCGTTTTCAAAATCATATAATTTCTTACTCAGGATTTCCGATAATACAATCGTTATAACGAAATATAACCGATTTTTACATAATATGGCGACGTATACTTTGTATGAAAAATAAAAAAAAAAACGGTCGAAGGCGATTAGCGCAAGTCAAACAAAAAATAGACAATATTCCGATTTATATTATAATGGTATTATTGTACACTCGAGGTTATAATGAATACATTGTATCGGATTTTTTTGTTTCGTGGGCGTAAGGCTGCAGTCGAATAATTATTGAAATCCCCGCGCGTGTGACAAAAGGTCGCTAAATCGGACGTGCTCGCATATATTATAATATTTTGAAATTTTTGAAATTATAACGTATCGCGTAACGTACGACGACAAACTATTGTGACTAATAAATTAGTTTAAATTGTTACTTGTCCGATTGTTTGGAGTAGGTATAACTATAGGATTTATTAGAAATTAGAATAACTAGAAAATAAAATTCGCTCGTTTCGAGTAACCGCGTAGGTACCTACGTATTATTATAATATTATTGTTTACCGATACGGTCCATACCCGGTCAGTGGTCACGCACGTGTGACGTGTATATAATACCTACTTATAAAATATCAATACGTTTTACGAAAGTGTCTCCAAATATTATTTTATCCTTTAATATTAATAATATAACGATTCGATTTTTAACGTGATAATAAATACGAATTTCAAAATTTAAATCTTCCAACCAGTTTTTTTTTTTTTTAGAACAAAACGGCAAGTCCTACTATAAAACGTGTTGAAAAATTCAATAACACGCGTAAAATGTAATAACAATGATAATGATCTAACGACGACGATGATCGTGTCTTGTTATCAGTATGACTACGACTATACAATACGCGTATTATCATAATAGCGCCATCGCATCATTAGCTCGAAAACAACATAATTGTTTAACGTCGATATATTATATTATAATACGGCTAGTTAGATGTCGAGATCCATGTTCCTATATATTATATTATATAATTATTATGCACAATGTCGTCGTCAACGCTATAAAACAATGCAATATAATAATAATACACCTAATATATGATTATTTTTATTTATTTATTATTATTATTATTATTATTATTATTATTATTATTATTATTATTATTATTATTATTATTATTATTATTATTATTATTATTATTATTATTAT
>JAIUCT010000009.1:5672079-5690933 GCA_021307375.1 Tetraneura akinire
ATTATTATTATTATTATTTATTATTATTATTATTTATTATTATTATCATTATTATTATTATTAAGTATTGCTCTTCGCCGTCTGATTATAATATTGTCATATTTCGTACGAACGCAATGTAAACACAAAAGTGCCTAGAGCCATGAATTCATTACGACCGTGGTATATATTATTAATATACGTGCGCGCGCGCGGTTAACAATCGATAAAGATAACCGAAATCACGTAGTGTTTCGCAAATTAAATTAACCGGCTAATTAAATTATATAGCGTCGTCCGTGGCGGTGAGCCGGGTGACGTTACCGCGGTATATAAACCGCGTTCGAATTTCAATTTAAAATATTAATACGCTAACGGCCACACACACACACGCGCGCGCGGACGGACGATATCATAAATTTATATTTTATTAATTATTACAGGTTTTAACGTTCCTCGACCGCGAATTATTTTCCCCGTGTATACATCATCCTTTTCCGCCGATTAATTATGATAATACCTAATAAATATTTTATAATAATTAATCGTCCTAATGATTTATACGTGTTTAATTATTATTGCTCGTAACATGCTCCGGTGATATTTTATTAAAAACGTTATGTAATAAATAATATATTTTTTTTTTTTTTATTATAACCGACTAAAAACAATAACAATTATTATTATAATATTTGTATGTATATCTTTCGTATTTAGAAAATCGTAATCGAAACACGCATCGACGATATGATTCGTATACAGACATGAATAATAGTTTTAAATTTGCGAAATTAAAAATCATTAACGAGAACATTGCGATTTTATACACGTAAACGTATAATATAATATTAATCTACATTGATTTTTCATAGTTATTCCATTTACGCGGTTGATTTAATGATTTATAATCAATAATCATTAGACAATCATCCGTTAAAATGTACACACTAGTATTATTATTATTATTATTATTATTATTATTATTATTATTATTATTATTATTATTATTATTATCATTATATTGTTATTATTATTATTATTATTATTATTAGTTATTGCCATATCTCGTAATGTGTTATTAATTAATATTATTTGAAATATTAATAAAGTCTATAACGTCATTAATGACCGCGTTTTACTAATTAAAATCGAACGACTAAATTTAGCTTATAATTTTACTTAACGTTTGTGCAACGTATACGCACGCACGTAATATTATAATATATGAAATTATATTAATTTTTAATTTATTAAATTATCGAATTTATACGAATAGATACGATTTGAATAATATTCTTATGTGTTCGACAAACAAACGATAAATTTATTAAAAAAAAAATTATTATTGTAGATAGAAAACAAAAAAAGTAATTCTTGTTCGTTAATATTGCGATTTGTTTAATGTGTGTTTTTAATTTACTAATGAAAAACAAACAGATTTATTTGCTCGAGAGAGAGAGAGAGAGAGAGAGAGAGAGTGGGAGAGCAAATTACTAACAATAAAATCACTTTACTCAAATAATATAATTATTACAATGAAGTATAATTCAAT
Source organism: Tetraneura akinire (assembly GCA_021307375.1). Lineage (NCBI taxonomy): Eukaryota > Metazoa > Arthropoda > Insecta > Hemiptera > Aphididae > Tetraneura > Tetraneura akinire. Next base: position 5,673,611 of record JAIUCT010000009.1, read on the forward strand.
TAATTATCAATGGTTTAGAATGAAATTCCGTACTATTAACGAATTAGTTAAATTTACTGGAAAATTCTTTGCAGAGTGATGTTTCAAATTAGACAAATTGATTTTTTATAGTTTATTAAACGTTTAATTGATGAGTTTTGTGATGTTAATTTTAAGATTTCAAAGCGTATTTTGTTTAAACAAAATTATTTTAACAAAAATAGGTGTACGAGTATACTGGAGATTAAAAGCAATTTGTACAAAATAAGTATCTCCTAATAACAAACAATAAATTAAAGAATAACTTACAAGTTCCAATTAATCTATCTTAACTCTTTTCTGTTCTTTTTTTTTTATTTTTATTTTTTAAATTTTAAATTTAAGATATTTTTCTTAAAAAAATATTATCATTTACTTTCAAATAAATTTGAATTTATTTCATGTAATATAGTACATTTTATTACTTTTACTTTTTTTTTTTTACTCGCCATTTTGGAGCGATTATATTGATTTATAATTAATATTATAATGAACATTTTATTACAAACAAATTTCGAACGTAATAATATTACGTGTACTTCAAATCACATAAAAATATAATAAAATAATAAATAATATTTATAGGATATAAAATTTTGAATATATTTAAAACAATTTTTAAATTATATATATTTTTTTTTTTATATATATAATGCGTTTTTCAAGTAAACTGTATAAAGCAAAATAAAGTTAAGTTAATAAAATTTCTTATTATAAATGTCAAATACATTTAGTTTCTTTAACTTCTTATATAATATAATACATCTTCTTCTTAACAGCTTAGCGGACTATGTAGATCCATCGCTGTCAACCATTATTTCATTCCATCGATCCCTATCATTCGCGTCCTCTATTTGCACATTTTCTTGGATCATTACTAAATCTTTTTTTGTTACATCCTTCCATTAAATTCGAGGTCTTCCTATTGGACTTTTTCCTCGCAATTTTTCCTTCTGTTACTCGTTTTATAGCTTTCCATTTGCCCTCCACACTTGTCCAGCCCAGGTTAGGTTAGGTTCTTGCTTTTGCTCGTATACGATAATGTATTTGGCCTTTCATACAAATTTTGTAAGTCTTTATTTATGTCTTCTTTCGTATACGTTCTTATAATAATACGTATAATTACTATTTACAGTTTTTTTTGTTTTTTTAAATTAATTAATTTTATATAACTTCAAAATATGTATTTGTATTATTAATATCACATATTTAGTTTGAAAATCGACGTTATTGCTGTAGACATATGCGTCAATATATACGGAATAATATAATAGACACAACAGTTTAATAAAAAATATTCCACATAGCTTTTTAAGTATTTTTTTGAAATTTTCATTTTTATTCAAACATTCAAAGGTTATCGTTTCCATATATATTTTATTAACTTTTTTTAAAAATAAAAATTCCTGTTTACATAATATACCTAAAGTATATATTTCTAATCATTTTTGTGCGAATTTTAATAGAATTTTGAGGTTAATATTTTTTATGCCAAATTTTGTAATATATAATATATACATGTATAATGTATATTTGTATATAATGACGAATATGAGATAAATAAATGAAGAAATAACGTGAATCATATTATGCCGCTATGACCTAATCTAAATAATATGATTTAGTACGGTTATATGACCTTAATTAATATTATACGGCCATTAAAAATTGTAAACATAACGTGTTGTGTCAATACACAATATGTTTGTTACGATAAAATAAGTATAAATATTTTAATTTAATTTATATATATACAGATATTATAAAAAAAGTTATTATCCAATAATATTATTTTACATTTGATAAAATTTATTTCATATTATTTTTTCGAATATATTATCATAATACGTTATTGTATTGAGTCCTAAGAGTAAAATTTGTTTTGAATTTGTATGCCTTATCATAAACTGTAATTATATATAAAATTATGTATATACCAATTATTATTATTATATTATTCTATAATAAATAACGTTATAATACCTCGTAAATTTTTGGTTAGTGATAATTATTATTATTATTATTATTATTATTATTATTATTATTGGCAAATTATTAAGTATAGATATAAATGTATTATGGTAATTCGGTAATAACCCGAAGGTTGCCAAAAGATTCAAATTGAGATTTATGATTTACATTATCATTGATTTACGTGATCGTTTATTATTTTATTTTGCAAAAACAAAGATAATATATTATAATATAGATTTTTTTTTTATAACGATAAATAAATTATAAAAATATAAAATAAACTACTAGAGATCGTACGTATTATTATAGGAAACATGCGATATTTATTATATTTTATAATATTATATTATAATATAAAATTTATTATCGGACGCGCATTTGAAGAATTTTAAGATGAAAAAATTTGCATCGAGATTTGGAGAGTTTAATAGTTGTGAGCAGTGAGCGGGGACTACGGTTAAATTTGTAGCACAATCTCCCCACCGCAAAATTTGGTCATTACACGCTTGTATTTTTTTTTCGCCGTTCACACGAAGCGTGAAGTAAATAAATATAATAATACGATATACATATAAAAATATACAGAGCGTTTCTGACGTTTATTAGAACTTTGCAAAACTACGCGGGCAATATTTTTTTTTAATAATATAATACGAATTTGTTTGAGTATATTTTCGTTTTCGAAAAGTTTCAATTTCAATTTTAGCATATAGTTTTTTTTTTTTTTTTTTGCTCTTCGATGTCCGTGCAGGAAAACGTGAAATGCATAATACATACAACTATTTACGATAGAAATCGTGGAAAAATAAACGACGGGACAAAGTATTCGAATAGTTTTCAACGAATACGAAATAAAATATCAATTTTGTTTTTTGTACGTTACAACTTTGCACGCGAGATCAAAATATTATTGTTTTTATCTTATATATATCGCGCGCCCCTGACACGTTTTAGTTTTTTCCGCGATATATCATATTAAATTCTGTCGGACGTTTTTTACGTTCTTTTACGACACCCTGTATGTATTTATAATAATATAAATATTAAGCTGTCCGCGCGTATAATTCCACGTTCGTACGCGTGTATAAATATTGCGTTCCCACACCGCTTCTTGTGTGTGTGTTTTTTTTCTTCGTGTCGTATATCCGTATAGTGTCTCGCGCGTTTAAAAATATACCGCCCGTTTGGCTGCCTCACAAAGGAGTGTACAGGGTGATCGACGAGTCGGGTTTACATAAAGAAAAACGGTGGGAATCGCGTTCAGCGTTTTTCCCGTCCTCTTCTAAACGCTGACATTCGTACCGCTCCGTATACAGCCGCCGAGGACTTATAATATTAAAATATTATCACGAAAACGGCGCCGGCATAGTCGCGGTGCGAACCGCGTGGAATCGCCACACCGCAACAGTCGTCGCGACGTGCGGCTCGGTTTTATTGTTAATGTCCGTCGTCGTTTTTCTCGTCTCGGAATCCTCTCCTCGCATTGTTTTCGCGCCAACGTAAAATATCGAATTCGATCCGATCGGTGACGAGGACAATACCACGTTATTATGTGACCGCGGTATATAATAAACATAATAACGAACAGGTATAATAATATTATTATGTCCAATCTCAGGGTCGGCGGCGACGACCTGTCGGACGACGGTCCGCAGTGTTACGCGCGGCTGAAAAAAAAAGATACCGACGCGCGCCGTCGCCGCGGATGGACCGTGGTCATCGGTCGAGAACTATGGTAACACCGATTTTTTCGATTTTTTTTTTATGTGACGTATGTGTGTGTGTGTGTTTACAGAATAAAGATAAATTTACACCGAACGGTAATTTGTTATACTCGTCATCGCTCGGCGAAATTGGCAAACCGTTTTCACGAAAAAAAAATATCGACTTGCTCTATTTATATCCGTTGTGATCATATTTTTTCATATTTTTTTTTTTTTTTTTTTTTTGAATATCTACGAAACTGAACGTTTCGATTAAAAACGTTTACGATTTCATAATAATTAACGAAAATAATATTGTTTTTATAACTAGATGATAAGAATGATAAGAACCGCGTGACAATAATAATATGTATATTGTGATGTTCTATTAATAGGTGTTTCCGAAAATTAAACATTCGAGTAATACATTATTTTAATTTCCTTCGTCGGATAAAAATTTAAAAAATATGAAAAGAAAATAAAATATAAAGGAAATATAAAAGACAACGTTTATGGAAAACAAAGAAAATAATTACTCCTGTATATTATTGGACCAAGTGACAAAAAAAAAAAAAAGAGTTATTATTTATTTATTTATAATTTTGTTTTCGAGAGATTTCTAAAGATTTACGTACGGAGCGAATTTCGGTGATTAATGACGTTCAAATGAGCGATTAATCATTATAGCAAAACTAATCCTATACGCTATAATACGAAATTATAATACACGAGTTTAAGTCCAACATCGCAGAAAATAACGATAATTTTGGCGGTGAATTAATATTCAATGGGAATAAAAAATCTTATAAATAAATAAATAAAATACGCGTCGTTATTGCGAAGAAATGATTATGAGAGATAAGAAAGATTATGTTATTGACTTATTGTGGGTATCGATATCAATCCGATAAAAATCGATAAAAAATAGAGTTTGATTTATTCTTACGTCATAATAATTTAATACGGGTATTAAAAAACGACGAGAAAAATTCGTCCATTCATTAATAATAAAATTATTATTCTGCACACTATGTAATTCATAGAACGCGTATCTTGCGTCCTACGTATCGCGTACTATTTTTATAATATATAAATGTATGCGTATAGTGTTCATCTTTAAAAATACATTTTATATACCTGTATAACACTAACGTGATATTATTATAATTATATGAAATTTTAATATTTCACGTATTTTAATATTTCAATTATTATTGTTGAAATCGGCATGTGAATATTATTTGTGTAAGCCTTATTTTATGCGAATTAATTATTTTTATTGTAATATAAATAAATAATTTAACTGTGGATACTGCATAAAATTTTACAATTATAATATTAATATATGGTCAAATAATGTGTCACCGTATAGTTTTTAAATCGCAAATTTTATATTTTAGGCGAGCGGTATAATTTTCGAACGAACGAATGTTATGAGACACCCTGTATACTTTTCCGTGTTAGTTAGCGTGTGTATTCACCGTTTAAACGTCGTAATCGTCGTAACGTTTTGTTATATTAGGTTAGGTTATATAGCGAAATATAAGATTTGAAATTATTATTGTAATTTCTTTCGACTTTTATTTTTTTTTTTTAATAATCACATATTGTTATTACGTTTTGTCGGAAAGATAAACGATTAACATTGTATAACTTTATATGTAGTTATCGTCTTATTTTATTGACACACACGTACATGTGCATTTAGGTATATAACTGGTATAATATTAATATGTTATTTACATTCAGAACGTTCGATTCCATGTGGTTATAACCTCTGCTTTTCGAAGAGTCGAACAAGGTTAAACTTTGTTAGTTAGTTCTCTGTAACTTTTGATTTTATTTATTTAGTTTTTAACTCTCTTTCTCCCTCCAAAAAAAATTAAAAATTAAAACGATACAATGAACCTAAAAATCAAATATTCCTTTATTACAATATAATATTTTATTTTTGTCTAATCGAGTATTATAACATGTGTTTCAGAATGAAAAACTAAATATTTTATTTTTACCGAAACCTTACAAAGGTATTTTTTATACAAATACGAGTATAGAAAAACGATATTTCCATGGTAATAATACCATTTTATTATAATGTGTGTTCCTCAAAAGTCTAACATTGATATTCACATAATATTATTATTATTATTATTATTATTATTATTATTATTATTATTATTATTACTACTACCTTACAAGTCGATAATATTATATTAAAGCCGATCGAATATATTATTATATCGTTTATATTTTTTATACCGTCACATCGACACGATAATAATTATTTTAATAATAATATACGTTACAACGTAACTATCGCAATAATAATATATTGAGTTATAGATACCTATATTATATTATTATAATTTTATATCATTAATCGTGTAAACGTTTTTTTCGTGATAAAGCGACATAAACGCTATATTATTATCAGGAAACTCGTAAACAATATCATAATGTTATACAACACAATAATCTTGTGCCTGTTACTCGGTAACTAGTACATAGGTAGGTACCTAATAATATTATGGTAACTATATTATACATTATAATAAAATATCGTATCTGTGTGCTAACGGGTCAAATATACAATCGCACTCGTATCCGTATATAATAACGCTCGATACGTCATATAATTGTGGTTTGTTACCGCATCGCAAACAGTGGAAACCCGATAAAAAATACATATCATTTTTTATTTTACCGTGTACAGCACGGAATAGAACAGTAAAACGAAAAAGAAGAAAAAAAATCGCGAGTCTATAAATTATACAAAACGGTTCGGTTAGGATATTTGTATTGAAATATAGAAATAAATAAACTCTACAGTTTACTTTCTGATTGAAAATGAAAACGTTTAAAAAAAAAAATTCTACCATAGAAATCCGAATTTCTTACATTTTTCTGCAATAATAATTATTATAAAACGCATTATTTTTACATGTGAATTAAGTCGTCTAAGTCGTTGAAAAAGTAAAACTTTGTAGAAGTCGATCTCATCGATGAATCGAATAAGTGTATTTTATTATGAATTACCGACCACAAAAATCACAGTGATTCAGATGAAAACAACGAGAGGAATAACTTGGTTAAAAATAATATATTATAATATTCTTGTTTAGTTAACGTAGTTTCCTAGTTGTTTTATAGAATTTTTTAAAATAATAAAACTGTTTTTTTTTTTTTTAGTTATTTTCGTTTGTTTTCATTTTAACCACGCTTTTTCCAGTTGAATTAATTTTTCGGTCAGTAATAATAATGTTTATTTACTATTTCTGTAAAACTACAAACGGAATCTTAGAATATGCCAGAAGCGTACTCAGGAATTTTGTAAGGAAGTTCAAAAATCATATATTAAATATTATTAAATTATATACTTATATTAAAGTTACTCTAAAACAACGATTTAATTAATATTCCATTCTTTAGTAAACCGTTAATAAAAATATATTTATAATACTATAACCATTCATTCATGACATTCATCGGTACAAAAATAAAAAAATAAAAAATAAAAAATATATACAAGTAAAATACATTTATGTGCATAAATTACTATATGGTCAATGTTATCCAGACCATTATAATTCAACGGTTCTTAATAGTTTTATAAGTATTGCATTATATTTGCTTCTTTTATGGATACATAATAATATTATATAAAGTATTGTCACACATAAAAAGATTTAATTTTGTAAATCCACTCGAATAAATAAAAAAAAAAAAAAAAAAAAACAATTTTTGAGACGGACTGCTAAAAAAACGTAGAATTTCATCAAAAAATTCTCTGTCGTCTTCATATTATATTTTTATTAATATGATAATATGATAATATTTATACCCTAAAATAAATATAACAATTATTAGACTGACGAATGATGATGATAACAAGGAGAAATGTCCAATTAAGGGAAATTATTCGTATAATATAATATTTTGAGAGAACACAATAATAAATTTATTTTCAAATGATGGAAGAAATTAATGTAAAGGCGATTCGGTGCACGTTTACCTAAATTATTCGATTATTATTCTTGTAATCGCAAATTGAAATTTAACGTTTCACGTTGGTCACGTACACGTTACCAATGAATGAACGTCTGTATTATAATATATTATAACCTAACCTAACCTAACCGTGTGGTATGGGTGAGCCGCGTTCAGCAGTAAACAGTTATTATTATCATCATGGCTGTATATAGGTGCGATTATTGTCGTTGGGCCTCCGATCGAGAGAATAATGCACAAACGGACAAGACCAGTTTTACTTTATTTAGCAAAGCCGTACCTATTTTAAAAAAAAAAAAAATACTCTGGGAAATAAATTATAAAAGTTTTTTTTGTTTTTTTTGTGGAAACACGAAATTGATTGTTTAAATCGATATTTCTGCCAACAGCCCTCAATTAAAATACACGAATAATTACCATAATTATTATTACACGTTGATTTTATAATTTATTTGTACACGCGTTGGTGTGCTGATGAAATAAAAATATGTAATTTCATAAAATTACGTTATAATAATACGTTATGTTTATAATAAAATTTAAATTATCGATCGTTTTCGAGTAAATTTATTTTTGGCTTTTTTTTTATAGTTCAAATAATACGTCATATATTGTCAAATTGACAGGATTTAAAAATTAATTTTTATCATTACCATTATTGTTTCATAATATTTTATTATGATAGTATTATCTAGATAGTGCGCGACTCTTATCAAGTAAAAATATTGTTCTTTTAATATACAAACCACTCGAATCTGGTATAAATAATAATATTACTATAATAATAATAATAATAATAATTTTATAGGTATATAATTTAAAATAAGAAAAACCTTGTAATTCACATGCTGCATATGCGTAATACGAATTTATATTTTGTAAATAAACATAAAAATAATATTTATATAAGTACCTATGTATTATTTTGTATTCGTTTTTGTTTTAGGTAAGTATATCAAAATATGAAAATTTATACGACTGTTGTAATATTATTACGATGTGCTCAATGCAGTTTCTGTGAGTAAAATATTTTTTTGTTTAATTACTTATTTCACGACAATCAACGTGAGTATAATATTTCTCGCGTATATTTCGTTTCATTAATAAAAATATTTGTGCGTTTCGAGAGAACGTTTTCTTTGGCCGGACCCAACGTTTTAACGTTGCCAAATATTTCTTTGGACATTTTTCTTCTTGTATCCTCTGTACATAAAACACAAACGATGAACGTTTAAAATCTAAATAATTATAATAATTTACACAAAATATTCGGTTTACACAAAAGTTTATACTCGCAATAATATTAAATTATTATATTTTTAAATCGTTTTTCGTACGATATCGAGAAATTTTTGACACGAAGAGTCAATAAGTTCTGTTTAAAAAAAAAATAATAATAATAATGCTATATTTTGGTCATATTTTTGAAATTTTATTTAATAAAATCTAGTTTCGACTCTAAATCCGATTAATTTGTGTGATATTAATGTGTTTTTTTTTTTTTTTTTTTTATTAATAATTATTTACTACATTGTATTTAACAGTGTTATACGATGCAAGAATAGAATAAAATACGACACAGAAATATTATTAGGTAGATCGTTATAAAGGTTAACGCGTTTCGCCCACCTCGATTACAGTCAGTGCAGGATAGTATAAAAAAAAAAAAAAAAAAAAAAAAAAAATATCTTCTATAATATGTACCTACATCTGACAACGACGCGATTAATAATTTCATTTAAAATGATGATTTTTTTTTTATCGAAGGTCAATTTAAATAAGTTCATTTGAGTAAAGTTATCAATAAAATATTAATGTAAAAATATCTCGATTAACTTTTTTAGTACCTACATAATTTTCTAATACTATTTTGTTAAAGATTTATAATAATCGTAACTGTATTATTTTTTTTTTATATTTCGATTTGTATAGTTTCCGATTTATATCGACTCGGATATTTAAAAAATTATCGTATATTTTATTTTTAAAGCATTAATTAACACTATGTATAGATAAATAATTTAAATAAAAACAATTATTAAATATTATAATTCTTGATTATTTAATCTTAATTATTATTTAATAACTTTATTTTTTGTTAAAATAATAGCTAAAACAATACAAATATAATATTATGTATTAAAGTATAGACAAAATCAGAGTATATTTTATTAATATCCAAGTTCGTTATCAGTTTTATCACCCTTAAATTAATATTATGATAATAGACAGAGGGTATTTTATTATTATTATTATTATTATTATTATTATTATTATTATTATTATTATTGTTATTTTTATATGCGATTTATAGTGTTTAAAGTGTATATATTCGTGTAGGTAGATACCTCATACAATATTTCCATACCGCATTCGAATTAACCTTGTCATGTTATATCGACTCGACGACGGCAATTCTGTGTTTGGAATTTGTAATTGTTTGGCGAACGTGTATTATGTGTCGACAGATTATCAAAAACCGATTTCGAATACAAATTACGATATTTATGCGTGCTCGTTATTTCGGAAGAGTAGGAAAATATAAAAATAAAGAAATCTCGTGTAAACCGTTTTCGAATACAAAATTGATAATAATTTATTTTATATATAATACATCATACTATTATTATATACGTTTTTCATTTATGTAATAACATAATATATAATATATTTCTACTTAAATACAAATAAATTTATGAATTTAAGATTTTGAAAGAAAAAGTAACCACCACTGTATGGAATTCGTGTTTTAATCAAAATCAATTCACAAAAATAGTATTTAAATAAATGCATTTTTTATTTAGTCATTAAGACAAAATATCGTGTGTATTTAAATTTTCCGTGTACGTGTAAACTAAATATTTTTAACTAAAAACGTATACGAACCGTACGATAGAATAATTAGTTTTTAATTAATTCCATTATTCAAAATCGGCAATAAAGTTACTTATTATATCGTTTAAATGACTAATATTATGCACGAGATGTTAATTAAAACGCGTATAATAATTCAATAAAGTAAAAACTTCAAAGATTCAGAATATTATGTATAATACAGTTCTATTATGTATTATGTATTATGTATTATGTATTATGTATGCCCGTTCTTGTAATTTGATGAAAACCATGAGAATATATACTGCGATTTGTGGTACGCTATAAAAATATAATTTGAATGACGCTGGTTTGTAGACAAATCTATTGGAACGCGTAAGAAATATTACGGTCTTCCTACGTTAGAAGTTTGATAAATTAATATCCGATACCATCATCGTGCCCATATAAAATTACTACTTTAACGTAGGTATATATGCGTTATATACCTAGGTACTGGTTACGGTTAAAAAATACTTTATCCGTCCAATTTTAGTAATATTATATAGGTACTCGTATATTAAAATCAATCGTAGTCGACGATAATTTTGTAATTCTCATATTAGCGTATACGAACTGTATATTAAATTCGTAAATTTTTTTTTTTTTTGTAGAGATCTGACGTACGGTAACGATATGATGTTAGATTTGTCATAAATACGAACAAGATAAGATTCGATGCATTTCCATGTAGGCGGTTTTTGGACGTATCGTTAATTTATAATCCGATGATATTGTTATAATATAAAGAGTGAATTTCTATCGGTATTATTTTACTCGTCGGGTGGGCGGGCGGTCCGCGTGCGGTTTTTTTCTCGGTTAACCACGTGACGTAATATTTTCAATTTATTTATTTATAAATTCTAGATTATCCGCGGTGTGTACGATCTTTATACGTATCTCACTCAGAACGCGATATTGACGAATCGTCGGAATCAATGATCATATTTCGGTTAAGTCTAAAAAATTATATTTGCCATTATATTATTTCCGGGTCTGGGTCAATCGACTCTCGACCGACACGGACAATCGACCGACAACCAATACACCGACACTGAAAATTATTCGACGGATAAATGAACATTAAATTTATCGTATGCAAATGAGTAATGACAAATAGTATAAAATATAATTATTATTTATTACATACACAGATAGAAATTAATATTCAAAAATATACAATATAAATTAAAAATAAAATAATAAATATTACAGAGAATAATATTGTGAGATATTCCAAAATTGTTTTACCCGTGCGATTATTAAAAGCTGCATGTTTGTAAGCATTTTTCCCGCCGTAATTGAATATTGGTTGGACGTGGCTTTGGAATTTTATTTTATACGATTTGTCATTTTGTCATTTGTATTCATTAAATGTTTATTGTCCGCGACAATAATTGGTTGTCGTTCGATTGTCCGTGTCGGTCGATTGTCCAGATCCCATTATTTCCAGTACCTATACTTAATTTTCTGTGTTCGAAACGATTAGTGTTTTAAAATTCAACGCGTGCTCTCGAAAGTCGCGTGGTTACAGACTTTTAAGTATAGATTTATGATCTGGTTTAAAACTAGATACGTACCTATACAAAAAAATAAAGGATAAAACTAATTAAATTTTGTGACGGCTGTACTTAAAATGTTCGTATTTATGTTTTTTTTTTTTTTTTTTTAATATTATGTCACATATTCACGTTTAAGAACGATTTAACTTCCCTCGAACTGTTTTCAAAGTAATAACCGTAACAAATTTGCACATACATTTCGTTGTTTTTTTGTTGGACTTTACCGCGAGGTAACGACCGACGTTATAGGTTAGGTTAGGTTTAGACTTAGAAAACTTTATTATTATACTTACCAACTCTGCGTGTACGCTTAACAAATATACCTAATACAGTCATCGTAAACATAGTTGTACATCAAAATAGTTGCAACCATGGTATAATACTCGTATAATATACCGTGATGGTTGCAACTAATACCCGCATAAAGTATACACAAATATATCGTTTTATGTTAATAATTATTGTGAATATTACGACGTGTATCGTGTGTGTGTTTTACAAGAAGAACAAAAAAAAAAAAAAATGACGATTTTCGTATAGTTTTCAAACAAAACCGAACCGTTCTAGAAAATAGTTTTTAATAAACAATCGCAAGTCTTAAAGTATACACGCGTAATACGGCCGGAATCCAACTATAGGACGATGGAACGTACGAATATTAAATGGCATATGGCTCGGAAACTTCAGAACCAAAAGAGCGAAAGGACGGATAGATATCCGCCGAATAGCGACAATTTTGTTTTTTTCATTTATTTATGTTTATCGAATAAATGATAATGATTCTGAAGTCGTTGTTCGTAATAATAATTAATATTTATAGGTAAACGAAATTTGTCTTATACGAATATTTTATTATGATAATTAGTTATCGCGCCAATTAGTATTTTTCGATAAATTATTACAAAATAATGACGTCAGATAAATATTAATTATTTATTTTATTCGATAAACGAAAAAATTCGTAAAAATTATCAATATCGTTATCTTAACGAAATTTAAACGTTGACCAAATTAATAAATTATTATATATCGTATACATGATAAATCGGTTATCAGATAAAAATAACTTTTTTTTTAAATTTTTTTACCATATTTTGTTATGATATAAAAAAAAAAAAAAAATGATAATACACGCGATATTAGGTCACCTAAACAATAATTAAAAAACTAACAAACAACAACAACAACGTTTAAAGATCTTATAATTATTTACGGAAATATTACGACTAGCAAATAGATTTGGGACACCTTATATATACAATTTATAATATTATAATATAATATACGTTTCAAGGCTAAAAAGACAATTTAATATTTAATTGAAATAGCAATTCAAGATAATAAGTATCATATTATTACCTATTTACAATATATTATAATTTATAAGTCCCAAATAATTGGATGGAGTGAACGAAGAAAAATATTGTATAATTATGTATTTATATTTGTCAATGGTAGTTAATTAAAACAACAAAATAACATTTAAACACGTCTATAAGAATATCACGTTACCTATACGTATTTGATTTCATAAAGTTTTAAACGTTTTTGTTCCTACGACCTCACCTATAAGAAAAAAAATAATATTTTTTTGTTATTTCGTTCGTATTGAAAATTAAAAATTAATTGATCGTATAATAATCGTATTCATTGTACGTTAGAGAATAATTAAACTAAAATAACGAAATTCTCACTTATTACTCTTATAGTTATAATTTAATTTAAAAATAAATCGTTCCACGATTATTAAAATCATTTTATGAGTTATCAACATCAATGGGTATATTATATTGTGAATATTATCTACTCATTGATAAAATAATACAAACTATGATTACACTGATTTTTAAAATTTATATTTTATATTTTTTTTTAAAAAATAGCTAATAAACAGAACGTAATATTATTCGTTATCTGAAAGATGATATTTGCTGTATATAGTATCCGTTCATTATTGTTAAACTTACGTCGGTAGATGGCGGCACTTAAACTGTCGACTGATATAATATTTTGAATAATTATTATTTATTAATTATTTATATTATTATGTTATTTTTAAAATGACGATTATAATATTATCATAATTTATAATAATTATTATTAATTTTATCACGTTTTTATTTAATCCACGATACGACCACGATTAATTTTTGAATATTATTAAATTGCTAAAATACGATTTAAAAATAACAAAAATAAATAAGGATTTTTACCGTATTATGTACCTGGGTAGATTATTGAACATCCATTTTGGAAGTTATTACATTCGTATATTATATTCTATAAATACATACATTCGTTATTGTGAAATTAGATAATATTATGATAATATAATAATATAATTTCAAGTATTTAGGAAAATTTGATAAATTTTAATTTAGTAAGTATACTCGTAGTTTGTTTTAATGAATGTTTTAAATAATAACAATAATTTAATTACCTACCTATTTATGAATTGATTTTAATTAACCATTAACAGTAAGATATTAAAAGTAAATTTTGGGGGAAAAAGATCGTAAAAAATCGAAATTATAAGGTTAATAATAATATAGAGTCAACCGTATTAAAAATACTGATTTTGAATATTATAATCAATTTGTTATAATTATTGTAATTGCACGTGTAGTATAACGAGTATGCGATATATTATTTATACGTGTCTAACGATTATATTTTATAAAAAAAAGTAAAAAAAAAAAAACACATTATGTTTTTCTTCGGGACGAGGAATTCGAGAAAAAATACTATAAAAAATTAAGAACTTATAGTAGGTACTTAGATGTAATAATTTATGCAATACGAGATTTTAACTATTATAATATTATTAAACACGTATTATTACTTTTGTTTTTTTCTAATTGTTCGGAGGTGTAAAATATTTTACAGACGTTATAATGTAAACATACAGTTCGTGTATAATATCGTATTGTATATTATAGAGAGGATTACAGAAAGAGTCGTTTGGGAAATCACATGGTAAATTAATGATATTTCCTATTAAAATAATTGCTATATTCGTATCGGCGACACATAAACCGGCGTAACATTAATAGGTACCTATATTATGTTTATATATTTACCTAACC
Organism: Tetraneura akinire; assembly: GCA_021307375.1. NCBI lineage: Eukaryota > Metazoa > Arthropoda > Insecta > Hemiptera > Aphididae > Tetraneura > Tetraneura akinire. The sequence continues at coordinate 5,688,836 of JAIUCT010000009.1, forward strand.
GTATTTTAGTAACCGAACTAATAATCGTGTTACCACTGGACGTTGAACGCGGACGACATTAATTATTATATTGCGAATTGGTCGGCGAGGCAAGTCATTTTTCTATACCAATAAATATCGCGGTAATAAAATCACGTTTTTTTTTCTACATTATCATTTCACATAAAACAACGTGACATAATAATAATTCGGACGGTACAATATAAAAAATTATAACTTCGAGTTATATAGCTGCAATCGAACATCTCGAGTCCACAAATTTTACACCTATATTTTTTATACCTGCACTATAAAAACGTCACATATTATCAGCGATAAAATACACGATGAACGCGTTTATCGTATAAATACTTTATTGTTGAATTTTAACCCGACTATCGTCATAATATTTTATGGTAATTACGTCTTACGAGTCACGGTTAAAACGTTCGAGTCCATATATTTAATTAAACATTTTAATCTACCCATATAATATAGTCTGAAACCAAAGAAATTCTAAAATAATGCACCATATCTAAGTATGATTTTTATTGCGAATGATCCTTGATACCGTGTCATTATAATTTATAGGTTAGGTCTTAGGTTAGTACATTTTGATATTCACTTTTGTTTGACATAGAGTAAAATTATTATAATATTATTGATATTATTATCATATTATTGATATTTTGTTGATTAACAAATTTGTATGTGTAGTAAATTTTTGCCTATTAATATTACGCAATTTAAACATTGTCCAGAGTCGGCTATCGTCATTATCAAATGTCTTCTACCAATGTAAATTAATTAAATCAAAATTAATAAATCAATTAAAAATTATAAATTAATTTTGTTTTTTGCCTAAGTTAGTAATTTATTTTTCGTGTCCATGATGTTATTGTTGTGCAAAAGATCGACTAGTGGGTTCATGTGATTATAAACGATGATACGACGAATGTTCGGTTTTGACGTCATTATAATGTGCCCAACTGCCTATTATAACAATAATAATCATAATATAACGTATAAAATCGGAAATAACGAATTAAAGATCGCACTTAGAATCTATTATGACCGCAATTTACTATATTATACTCTGTAACCAAAATTGAAATTAAAAAGGTCCGGGAGCAATATTTACAATGGCCCAAATTTAGAAGAGGAGCGAGAGGAATCTATACAGGACGTTTATTCATAAAAATACTAAAGAAAAACTGCAATATTTACGAATGATCTGGACTGGTGCACGTGACTTTTAAATTATAAACTAATTTATAATATTGTTGGAAAACGATTTTCAAACTTATAAAATATATCGCAATAAAGTATACGCATAAAACGTACGGACATGTGTAAAAGTAATATTTAATTTTGTCAATGGAGAAAATCGTAGAATATATTATTGTTATTGCTCGTATTAGAAATATTTAAGAATAACACCTGTTTGATTTCACTATTAAGTGACACTTTGGCATTGTCTGTTTTCATAAACGTCTTATGTATTCAAAATCACACTTACATTCTTATAAACGATGTTCTATTTAGATTAAAATTCGGTATAATGGATTTATATTTTGTTATACATTGTAATATTTTAGTGGATATATCATATCGTATTCGTATTATTTTTTTTTTACATAAAATATCGAAAAATCGTTCTTTATACTTAACATTTTTTTTTTTTTTTTTTTTTTTTTTTTTTTTTTTTTTTAAATACGAGTACGTTTTTTTTTTTTTTTTTTTTTTTTTTTTTAATATCTTGATATTATTATTGTAATATTTAAATGGAACATTACTAAGCTTTTTGCTTACAAAAAAAAAAAAAAAATAAAATGTATAATAATAACTTATTTTAAATATTTAATCTTTAGGTGAACAGAGTACTTATAGTACTTACAGTATTTATTAAAGTTAATAACTTGTATTACTACGTTATCATTGTCTGAAATTTTAATACTTCATGGTTATAAAATATGTACTTATACTTATTTAATATTATTTTCGCATTATAACTTGTATTCGATATTTTTGAATATTTCTGTACGGATGTTTTGTTAAAAATGTATAGGATAAATAATAATAATAATAATAATAATAATAATAATAATAATAATAATAA
>JAIUCT010000009.1:5690943-5717651 GCA_021307375.1 Tetraneura akinire
AATAATAATAATAATAATAATAATAATAATAATAATAATAATAATAATAATAATAATAATAATAATAATAAAAAGAATGTTCCGTTTTAATGAAATATTAAACTTGAAAAAATTCGGAAATAGTGAAATGAAAACATTAATTATTATCACGTTGTTTATAAACTTCTCTTAGTTTTACTTTATACGATGTAATATTATTCTTATGGTTTTATAACGCGGTTTAAAGTATAGTCGAAAGCGTAATAATACGAATTAAGTGAATGTGATGTCCAAAATGAAACATCGGCCAGTCGCAGGGCGAAAAACAACCCCTCGTTTTAAAAATATTAATATTATAAAATGTCAACAGTCTCGTGATACATCGACACTGTATTTATATATTGTATTAAACTGACATGTTAACGTTAATCTAATAATATGTTATCACACTAACCATGATAATATAACAATATTACACGCACGTAACATATTATTATAATAATGCGCAAATTTGATGTTTAGTAAAATGGCTAATGGACGTGTGTGTATTAATATTGTAAATTTATAATTATTAAAATAATATGTTGGGTTTTCTAATTAAACAAAAATACAATATATAATTATTTAAAAACCGATAAAATCGAGTAGTTGAAAAAAATATCGTTCTCTATACGCGTTATATCGATTTATTTGTCTGTTATTTGCTCAATAGAAGACACCATTTTAGTTAAACGTTTTAATTTTAAAATAATTATCATATGTATGATGTAGGTATTAAAAAAATTATGTAAATTAAAATCTTATGCGATCTGTTTAACATAACGAAGAATATTAAAGATAAAAATCTCCGATGTGTATGAGAATATTTACCATATTCGTAAAAGAAACGTTAGAAAATTGTTAGAAAAATTTAAAAAAAAAAAATTCTACAAAGACCTGAACTTTAATATATTATATAGATAATGAAATTTTATAAAATACATTTATTATATAATAAATTCTCTGTATAAATATTTATAAATTGCAATAATTCCATTTTATGAATGATTTAATAATTTTTGTGATATTTAACGTTAAAAATTTATTATTTATTTATAATATATTATGTTATATTAAAAATGAAATTTTATTATCCATAATAACTATAATATTATAAACTTTCTTGAGCGAATAGAAATTAAAACATTTCATGGTAGTTTTTGGTCTTTTACTGCGTATATTCTCTGTTTTTAAAATATATACGAGTATAATGCGTATTTTTCGTACACGGTATAAACAACCTAATTTATAAAACTTCTTAAGCCCCGAAGGGTATATTTTCTTTCGTTCTCTAATAAACCCAATGTTTTTTTTTTTTTTATATAAAATTATAACTGTTTGTTATTTTAAACCAATGGATATTTTTTTATTTTTTATCGTGGTTGTTTCATCAAAATAGGTACACCAAAATTATTGTGTAATTACAACACGTGAAACGGATAATTATAAAGACTCATACTATTGTACAAGAACAAAAAGAATATACATGAAGGGTTATTATTGATTATTTCTGCCTTTAAGTTGACTCGGATTAACGATTGCCTATTATAATACACGTATTTTATTGTAATATTCGTAAATATATTAAATATTTTGGACAATTCATTTTTATGATTTTTAAAAAGTCATATTTTTAAAAAATATGTAAAACGAGTGAAACATAAAACAATAAAGATGTGATAAATAATATAGATAAAAAAAATCGGACAAACTTTTGTTTTGAATATTATTCATATTACCAAAATATGTATTATAGGTATAATGTTTTTGAACATTTTCACGAGACGCGCTTTTAACAATGGCACAAAGTTAGCGTAGTATTCTTTAAACATTACTCACATTAGTTATTGTGAACATCTTTTATTTTTAGCTATAAATCATGTCGTTGCTTGTTTGATATTTAAATTTATATATATATATATATATATATATATATACTTGTATATACTTTTTGTTTGTTTAAAACATTACATTACTATCATATACAAAAACTTAAAGTACACCATTTTATATAACGTAGATATCAAATATTTTTCCAACAAAACTTTGTTACCCATATGATACTAATAATAATAATTATAATTGCAATACGCAAAACTTATTAATTTGTATGTATTATCTTTTTTAAGTATTTTAAATTGAAATTAAAAAATACACAAATGCTATATTATAGTTCTATTTAATTATTAATCAGATATTGTTGGTATTTGTAAAATATATTTAATAACTATTTTATTACTATTTGTTATATTTTATTCGTAATAATAATAAAATATAAATTACAAATTCACACTATTTTTGTTTTAATTTAATCCATATTTGTCATTTGAATAATTTTTTATATATATATTACCATGGAGTCTCATAAATAATACCTTATCACTTATCAATTAATTAAAACAATTTTCAATTCTTATTATTTTATCTAAATTCATTTAATGACTTTATATTAAAAATTATTCACTTTTCGTACAGTTATTACAGTTTATAAGTATAATATATTATATAGAGTGTATGATTTTTTTTTTAAACTAAAAATAGGATAAAATTAAGTACACTATTTGCATTGACGAATCAAACAAAACACGTTTTATCTTGAATATCATATTTCTAACCAAATTGATTAAAATATAAATAAATTCGTTTTATAGGTTATATAAGTACAGATTCAAACAAAGAAATAGCATTTGATAAAAACTTCAAACTTTATTTTCACTTACATATTATGTTTTATGTAATAATATCATCCAGATTGTATTTCTAATTTTAAATTTATTGTGTCGGTAACATTACAGTTTGTAATACTCGTAATATATTTAACATTATAAATTTTATATTTCCTCGATAACTTTTTCTCCATTAGATAGTTTTTAATTTGTAATAAGAACAAATATTTATCGTGTACCTACGTGTTAGATGATAAACCTATTTATAATTATAAGATTAATGGACACCGATGTAATCAAGAAATAATATATTTATTATTATTGTTCAGACTTCATGAGCGAACACTGCATTAATCATGTCTATTGCTGTACCCTGTACTATAATTTATGCAAATAAAATAATATTATTGTTTTAAACAATGAACGAATGAAATATTATGCATTTTACAAGTGAAAGTATTAAAAGCTGTACGGATTTAATTTGTTTAAAAAAATCACTTGATATATTTTATTCGTCTCCATTATATTACGCATTCAATTTTAAATTACAATTATTATTATTACAATATTATACACTTAAATTAACGATTTAAATATGATAATGTTATAATTATGATTAATAATTCTTATCAAATCGTATATATTTTTGTGCATAACACCATCGGAGTAATATATTTAAATATTTTATTTTTGAGTCGAACTTACCTGTAAATTATACAATAGTGTTACTTTGGACGGCGACTTCGTCCAAACACGATAGTAACTTTTTCTTCTATAGTAATAAAATATATTTTATAGTTATTTTAAAATCTAAACGATAATATCACGGCAATATTCGTATATTTATTTCCATGTAATTGTGTTCTATTATCACGGTTAACGTTCGGAATTACTGTCCGAACAATTATGTTTCTTAATAAGCACATTACAATATTTATGATGATAATAATATTATTTACGTTTTGATAATGAAGTGCCCGAGTATGGTTCGGACGACGAATATTATTTAAATTCGAACGGTTTACAGAATAACGTCATTATAATATCGTAAACCACCGCGAGTCCATTGTTAAATTATGTAAAAATAAACATCGTATTTCATTAGATATTTATATCGATAATTCGAATTATATATGGAAACGTTCGTATTATTATTTAAATCAGGGATTCTCAAAATTTTATGAACACTCTAACCCTTTTTTACCAATAATTTTTTTTTTTTGTATTAGAGAAAAAAAAATAATTACGTCGATAGTTCGATACTCGTACAAAGAAATCAGTGCCGCGTTTAAATTATTTTGCTCCGAAGATTACGAGTTTTGACGCGTGCAGAAGACACGCGAAGACATACAAGATTAAACGCACTTTATTGTGTGAGACCTCGTTCAATTTTCTAAATAGTTTAATCCTACGCGAAACATTCAATATAATGAGCGTACAATTAATATAGTCATAAATTATAAACGCAAAATTAATTACGCTATGTTAATAGCGAGAGCTGTCGAAATATATACACCGCTCATAAAACACAATATTAAATTTGAATATTGAATAATTTAAATATTCACCGGGTCGAAAAACTTTTACCGCTCAACGCAAACTTACCTGGAATATTATGTAAGGTAATATAATAATATATAGGTATATATATATATTATACGAGTTAATTAAAACATTTAGTAAACTTGGGTAAATTCATGTTTATATACCGACTTTTACTTAAATTTAATATAAAAGAAAATAACAGAGACAAAAAAAAAAAGAAAAAAAAAGAAGAAAAACGTAGGTAAAACAATGATAATAATATTATGGTGCGCGAATGATATACAATGATAACGTAAAAAACTCGTAAGGTCAATAATTTTAAGTACAATTTCTTTGTGTTTTTTTAAAAAAATTAAGATTAAATTTCACGATTATTTGTCCAGTTCGTTATACGTGTTTGTACGATACACAATTATAAATTTAACGTTAAATAAAAGTCATAAATTTTAAATTTTCGACTTTCGTACTAACATACTTTATTATTCATTTGAAAAAAAAAAAATTAGTAAATACTTTAACGAATATAATATAGGTACTCGTAATATACACATAACGAAGACCAGAGTATTAATCGCTTTCGTCCAACTTTAAAAAAAGATAATTATTTTATATAGTTATTTACACTACGATATAGAACGTTGATCCAGCTTTTAATATTTTAATAATAATATATTCATAATAACAGTTACACGCGTTTAATTGTAAAATCTGAATACGTTTATTCTATCAATTAGGTTTATGTAAATTTAAATGAAATTTTTAAATTTAAACTTTAAATTTTATTCAATTTATACACGAATAACGATTTTTTTTTTTTTTATCATTATTTATTACGTTTCATAATATATTATCAAAATATGTTAAAATTAAATAATACAATACGTTTAATAATATTTGATCGTACGAGTGATTTCACGAAATAATTATTTCGTGATTTATTCAAAACTTTCAATAATTACGGACGTTGTGTTTCATGTCATGTTTATAAAAATAAGGTTAAATTCGAAACAATAAATTATTATATTTTGTATTTCTTTTTTTTCTCAATCGATAATCTAAACGAAGTCGTATGTTTTCTTGTATACGTTTTTCTTCGTGTTGTAACGCAGATATAAATATACAGCATAAGGGTTGAAATACGTATACTTGGAATTTCTATAATATGATATTTACTATACATAGGTAACCGAGAAATGTTTATAAATTCAACAACCAATAACCAATAACCAATAATAATTATTCGACGTTTTTATAAAATGTGTTTTAAACGCAAACTATATCGGTTCTATCGGTTCTAAAAGAAAACGAAATTTGCCGACTCGACTGTACAATATCATAATAATAATGGCGTCGTAAAATTTGTTAATAAAAAAATATGTTTAGTGGTAGTTTGCTTATATTATAACAATGTCGGAGGATACGTTAGAAAACGGTCGAAACACGCCATTTTTTTCCAAAGTTTTTCTACCATAATAATATTATTTCCCGTATACACAAATTTCATCGTGCGACCTGTATAATATTATTATTATTATCATTATTTTTATTATTATTATTATTATTATCATTATTATTATTATTATTATTATTATTATTGTTATTATACGATAGAATAATATTATTGTTGTCGGGAAAATCTGTCTGTGGTGAAAAAGTCCACGGATTCGATACAATAACGATATTATCCTATCCGCGTCGTTTTTGTCGGCGTCCGTCGGAAACCGTCGGGTCCCCCGTTTGCGAACGTTAGTTTGCCGCCGCGCCGTCGTTCTCTCGTTATGCTATAGCCGAGCAACACAGTCGCGGTCGGGGTCCGAAGTAGCGACAAACGGATTTCGAAACTCATACAGTTCGGTGTATTTCGTTGTACATTGGATTTCATTCGATTTGTCGTACCGTTCGCATTGTCGCGATTTATCGGTTGTTTTTTTCTTCAAATTTTTTTTTTCTTCCCCGTTTCTGTGCGAATCGGAATCGAGTGAAATTCGTTTCTTTCTTCTGTTGGCGCTCGTGTGTGCGTGCGTGCGTGTCGGGTAAACGTCGATAAATTTAATATTATTATTATTTTTGTTATTTGTTATTATTATTATTATTATTATTGCGTATCGCTACTTACAGGTGGGCGCGACGGCCGACCGATTTTTGGCGACCGACCAGAGCCGCGTCCGAGCTCGACTTTAAATTTAGATCCGGGGAAAAAATACATACGTCACATATTATTATCATACGTAATCGTTTAACCGTTTTGTATGTAAATTTATCGTTTTTATATTTTACACCCCGAATTCGTCGACGCCGTCTTGGAAAACGTTTAAATCGCTTATCACTAAGTGCCCGCGTTATCTATCTCCAAGGTACCCATCGCGGTTTACACAAATTTCGCGATTCGCCGACAGCTGCGAAATCGTACGAGGACCCAATAATGATGTCCAGATTTCGTCCTATTTATTATAATATAATAAAATATCGTATTATGTTTCATACGTTTAATATATTTTTCGTAGTAGGTATGTACCTACGTTAGGGGGCACGTCTATTTTTCATATTTCGCGTAAATCCGCCGTGAAACGCAATAAATTTCGTTTATAAACTCTGACGGTTCTTTGCGTTCCCGTATAAATTATATTAAACGAGCAAAAATAAAAAAAAAAAAAAAAACCAGAAAAAAATTAGACGTGTTGTTTTACGACGAAAAACGACGATTAAACATTTAAATAATTAAAATTTTACGAATTTGCGAGGATTCGAGTTAAATATTCTCCGAGGTATTTGAATCTTCGACTTAAGAATATACACATCTATTATTAATACCGCGGTATAATGTGTATATACGTACGGTATAACCGCACGTTACGTGTTTACTGCTCGTCGTAAAGAGATAGAGAAAACGAATAATAAAACATAACAAAATTTTTGTACGAAATAAAAAATATAATCGCGCGTTAAACGAACGTCTTTTACATACTTTCAAACGCTGTATACACGCGCTCGTGTGAATTTAAATAATTTAATTATACCGAGCCAGTTCGAATAATAATAATAATATTCTATCGTCTAGTTTTATTTATTTATTTTTGTTATTTGAATAATAAGAATATAATATTTAAAAAATAATTATTTCATTATATATTGATAATTGAGTAATTTTGAACCTAACCTATAAAAATAAGTCGGGTCGTATTGAGCAGAGGACAAGACATTATATTTATTTACATGAAATTTACACCAGTTTTTCATCCAAGAGACACACTCTCCCATACGATTTTATATTCGTTTTTTTCGTAAAAAATAATTCGTATTTTGTTAAAAAAAAAAAAAAAATGTCTTCGTTACGTCCTCTTATTTTTTTGGATAAAATATCGTTTAAACGTATACAGTTTTCTTTGTTTAAACAATTTCTGAAGTCATTCGGGGCATTGTCGAGTTAAACAGCCATTCGTAATGATTTGACAGCTACCGTTTTAGGACAAAAAAAAAACAAAAAACAAAACAAAAAAAAAAAAGTAAATATTTTGCCCTAGATTTAGTCAGCCGCGAACAAAATAATTTGCATACGCCGTTCTGGGAAATATTGATTCGTTTGTAATAATATGTAAAACCGAAACTTCGTTTTGATTACACGCCGGTAAACAATATAATAATAAGTACGTATATTATTCTGTATTCGTATAGCATTAAAATTAAAAACGACCGTGATTTTCGTGTTTTCTTTGTGTCATTTATTCGATTTATTGATAAATTTATTTTATTTTCCGCGTCTATATTTCTCTCGGGCGATATTATTGTTATGTTAATAAACATATTATAATATCACGATGACAGCTTTTCAACGAAATATTATACATTTTAATCTGTAATCGAGTTTCGCCAATACGATTTTACGAGTACCAGGATTAATAAAATAATATAATATCGTCCTAATTATTAACGTGAATTGAACGAATATAATAATCATATTTATCCGGTGTAGTATCATATACGTACTCGGTTTATTTAACTTTTCGCATTATACAAATTTTTAATATCGATAATTTTTCGTTAATTTTACCAAATATATTAACTGCGAAAACGTCCTCCAGTTTTCTCGCATCCTGTATATTATTATATTTCAAAATGTCCTGCGTTCCCCCGATAAAATTCAATAAAATAACACAATATAATATCGTACGGAAATATTTTCCGTTGGTCGCACACAGAACGAATTCTTCTATTTTCGCTCTTCCAGAAAGAAAATATATTTATATATATTATAAAAGTGTATTGACGACGAATTGAGGACTCTCTATATATTCTTTTGTAAACGCTTTTCCTATATTCGTTTCAAAATTTATGTGTATTAAAGATACACGCCGGTACTAAAATAATAATGCGACGCTAAATATTTATTAAACCCTTTTCTGTATTATAGAGACGCGTGACGATTGAAAACGAATTATAAATCGTTGGATATTATTTTAGAACGGGATTTGGGTATTACAAGATAAATACTCCTTTAAGTCAAACACTATGATTTACTTCGTTTAGTATACGTTTCTTACGATTTACGCTCGTTACGTTTGCAGGAATATAATTATGAATTCATATACCGTCTCTGACGGTGTTTATATGGGTGAATTTACTTTGATTATTTTAATTTTTAATCTGTACGCCGACAGTGAATTTATAATATACGTACAACGATGTAATAATAGACAATATATTCTACAAAGAACGCCCCTTTAAATAAGAACGATTTATAAAAATCCTCAAAAAAAAAAAAGAAAATCGTCTTTTATCTCGACGATAAGAAAATATTAAAATAGCTTTTTATTTTAAACCAAGTGTTTTTACTGAAAATTATATTTAACCGAATATTATATACCTACATAATATATTTATATTATGATATTTGGGCTTTTGTGTTTACAATTTACTCTTGTACGTAAGTTTTAAAAGAGAAAAGCGAAGCGAAAACAATATAAATCTCAGTGGTTCTCAGTGGTGCAACTCTCGCGTGAATGTTTACAGTAAAATATTCGGAAATATAATAACAATATAAGTACTCGGGGATAATTCGATATGCCGACACGAACGAATCGCGTTAAAGTCGCGACGATTGTATTCGAATACAATGAATAATAATAATAATAATATTATTATAATATTTCCGACGAAAAATAATTATTCGTCGGCATTGTATTTTTCTAACCAAACGTATATTAAAAAAATATAAACGTAATGTTTTACGATATAAATAATATAACAAAGTATTTGTCAAAGTAAACGAAAGTTGTTTATATATCAAAACGTAATCTTAATATTATATAAAATCGATATATTATTTTTGGTTTTATGAAAAGAATAAAATATTTACTTCCGCGATCTCGAGAGAGGGAATAAGAAGAAGAAAAAAAAACGTAGGTGTAACAAATATTTACGATTCCGGTAAAAATAAAAACAACAAACTGAATAAACGGTCCGGATGTGATCACGCAGTTCATTGAATCGCGTTTTAAATCGTTATCTTTAAAAGGTAGACGCGTTACATATAACTCTGGTATATTATTATATTTTTTTATATAGTCGTTGGAAGTTTTATACCGCGGTATAATATCATATTATGCTTTCCGAATGTTATATATTATTCTCGTTATTCATATATTGCATATTATTAAATTTAATGTTCCATACGTTGCAATATTATTATTATTATTATTTTTATAATAATTTTTTTTTCGTCGATGATTTGCGCGCGCACGCTCGTCCTCTTTCGTTCGACCCTTCGTGCGCGTTTATCTCGCGCGAGTCTCTCGGCGAGTGGGGCGAGTGATGGCGAACACGAAGGGACAATTTCGCACACGCGATTTACCTTGTAGACTGTATTAAATTGCGTAGTATTATACGGGTTTCGTTTATTGTGTACGATTATTTTATTTTTTTTTCACTATCTGTCCTCCGCAATGAAACGAAATACGATATATATTGTTATCTATGGCTCACGAAAACTCGGTTTCCAGGTGTAGCGTGACCCCGCGGTCGCGTATAAATTAAAAACACGCCCTCAAAGTTATCGCGATATCGTAACGTATTTACGCGCGCTTTTTATATACGTTCAGCGACGTCTCCGTCGTTAAATTGATTTTCCGATAGCCATCTAACACCGCGTTATTATTCCGACACGTATCCGTCGCGGAAAAACCGCAAAGTTATAACCCCCGAAGTTACCTATATACCTACGGTAAAAATAATTGGATCGTCGTTCTCGTTCATAATATACATAGGTACCGCAAGTCCTCCGCAACAAACACGCGGACTTAACCAACGTTAGGAGGCGAGTCGTGGCGTTTCGAATTTGCAATTCAAATTTATACCCTGCTCCTCTTCCCACCTCGGCGGCAAATCGCTAAACGTACGAGGTGTGTAGGTACGCGTATTTTACACATTTGTCCGAGCACACACATATATTTATTATCGTTTCGCCGAAGGGATTTGCGTCTCGACGTTTTGCCCTTTGCGCGGGATTACGCCGCCGGTAAATCCACAGTTTTCCATACGAGACATTACGAAATATTATGTGTCTGGAACCGTCCTCTGAAGAAAAAAAAAAAGAAACAAAAAAAACATCACACAGCGTATCGGTAAAAATATACGAAAAGTACGAAAAATTCGGACTCGACGTGCTCGTATAATAAAACAAATTTTCTATGTGAAACGTTACGAAAATATCGTTCGTCGCGAAACGGTACGCTTGTATTTATGCTAATTGTATTACGTACGAATAAGACGAAAGGAAAACGCGAAAACGACGCTTTTCCTTAATCGTTTCGTCCATATTCCGAATGTGAGAAAACGAGGCGTACGCTTTTATAATATTCGTATACGTTTTGTATACAACTGTAAACGAGTTCTTAAAATATGTTTTTACGTTTGCTCGCGACGGAAATTGATGTCGTCGAACTCGTTTTTCCTCTAGACTACGATTTCGTGCAATAATAATAACAATATATTTCGTACGTACCCGCTCGGTCGAAGGGACGCGGAGGAAAAGCGAAAAGAAAGAAATCCGTAGTTTGTTTGTTCGACGCGCGGTAACGACTTTTCCTTTAGTTTCGAAAACGAGGTGGTGGATTTCAGCGATCGATGCGAGCGGAAAATGTTTGTTTTATACGAAAAAGTTTGCCGCGATCGACCAATTCGCTTCACATAAATCTCGATGTAAATAATTCTAATCGATTCCAACGTTTTTAAACGTTTCCAAATTAAACGAGTCCGGTGGTCGATTTCGCCGGACAATTTTATAAAAATATTATTATTTAAAAATATTACTCTAGAGAACTAGCGTTTATTATTTCGCTAAAATTCGATTCTGTTTTTGCGCTAGGGTCCGATTTGCGCTCTCGCAAATACCATAAGGAAATTTACCGTACGCGCACATTCCCCGGATCCGAAGACCCGATAAAGTGTCGAGACGGACGGACGCGCGCGTGTTTCGGGAATAGGGAAAACGATGAAAATATATTATTATATTTTTTTTCGTTTTCCCCATTTCCGATTTTCATTTAATTTGTTTCTATTTCGGCTTCGAATATTCATCCAAATCAATTTCGTTTCATGTTTGTTTAGCTTGGAATCCGATAGTCGCAGTTATCTTTTTTTTAAAAAAAAAAATTAAATTTAAATCGCAATAATATCCGATAACGTATCTACCGTAAAAATGTCGTCGGATCGCGACAGCAACGATTCGCCGTCGTCCGGGGAACACGTCGTCGGGGGAAAACCTGCACCGTTGGGTGGCCCGTCTGCGTATTCGGCCGGTTCTAAAAGTATGGAGGAAAACTACGTTGCGGAGAAAACGGACCACAGAACGTCGCTGATGACGGTCAATTGGCATTCGGCTCCGTCCACGACCATGTTCAAAAGCACCGCGATGATGGAAATGGCGGCCGCCGGTGGTGCGTCCGGCGGCGGAGGTTGGAAACCGCTACAGCGACAAAAAGTCGTGACCGCCACTCCGACGTTGGAGGAGGACGAAGACTGTCGTCCGATCGTTACGTTTCCGCCGGACGGTGACAACGACGGTGCGACTATTAGCGGCGGTGGTGGCGGTGGCGGTGGCGGCGGCGTGGCGGTTGCGGATAGAGTTCGAAAACGTTCGGTAACGGTGCGTCGCGGCTACAGTTGTCAAGAGACGTGCGCAGCACGCAGGCAAATGTCCACAAGCGGTTGTGGAGGATCAACGGCCACCGTGACCTCGGCCGTCGAGAACAGGAGGCGATGGTTGTCCGCGGACACTGCCACCGGCCACGCGGCAGCCGGAAACAGCAAATCGATGGAGTGCCTCCCGTCGCCAGCGCAGCCGTCCGCTCATCACCGCAGCAGTTTCATAATGGCCGCGGATGACCGCAAGTCTTTGGATAGCGGTCTGGACGACGTCGCGGCCGTCGAGATGGCCGATCGCCGGCGCGGCATGTTCGCGTCCACGCGTACTTCCGTCCCATCGCATTTGTCGCTCGCTCTCCCGTCGGGCGATCGCCGACTAACCATTCTGTCTCCGCACACGCACACGCCGAGCACGCCGGCTTCGTCCACCGAACCCGGATGGCACTTCTGCACCACGTCCGTATCATCGTCTTCGACGTCGTCCCACATGTCTGTCATCACGGCCAGGACCCGCAAGAAGTCACGTCCTGGCATGGTGTTGCCGCGTCTCGTGCTCCCCGGATCGTCCGATCTGGACATATTCTCACAGTAAGCAATTTTACGGAATATTCGTCATTTTAGACTTTGATATTACGTATTTTTTTTAAAAAAAAAGTTATACAAAATTTTAATAATTAATTATTTGCTTAGTTGTTACTCGTGTACTCGTACTTGTAAAAATAACTGTAGATCTGATGTTAAATCGTATTATATTTCGAAGGAAAAAACTAAAAATATATCGTATAAACATTTGAATTTTACTCAATGACTTTAAATATACACTCGTTACTATTTGAATTTAAAATTATCAACTGAACCGAAAGATTATAAAATTTAAAATTTATCCCCAACGATAATTTATTTTTTTGGCATTCTGCAGCACGTTACGTTTCAATAAATAAGATTTCATTTAATATTGGTCTTTGCTGGCGATATAAATACTCGCAATGTATCGACTAATAAGATTTGTCGTCGATTATTTTTATACATGTGACGATGGAAACAGCGTGATATTATTATAACCTAAAAATATGACAATTTTTCTTTATTTGATATATATTTTTAATTCGTTTACAAAATTCTGATCTGTTTATGATATTATATAATATATTATATATACGTAATATATATTTTATCACATTTTGCACGTTTTTTTTTTGCAAATTACATTAAATTAGCGCTCTCGTCTAAAGTTTTCCACACTGTCTAATTTTTACTAAAATTTAAAAAATTTAAAATAATTAAACCGTATTTCTTAATTAAATATTATGAAACAATGAAATGTACTCAGACATGAGCCCATTATCATCAGTAGGACATTTCGCACATGGCTAAGTGATTATGGTACCTATATTATAATATCATATTTATCTTGCTAACATAAACCTAATTTTAGTTCTTACCAGTTACCAGTTACCGTAGTTTCACAATTCAAAATTATACGTAACATTCCTCCGCGTATAATATAATATTATAATATATAATATTAATTATTATAATGGAATATTGTTTTATATAAACATAATATAATATTAATTTAATTTTGTAGATATTTCATTCGTGTAGATATTATATTTTAATATTGTTGACTACTACAGTCAATATTGATAACACCAGCTAACGTTTGCACATAAACCTAATTATATTAAATTTTATAAGACATTACCTATGTTATATTAATATTACAGGTAATATTAAATTTGAAACTTATTTATTATGCTGTATAAAGACACGTGTAAGTATTGAATCTGCCTGCGTTATATAATATTTAGAACTTAACATTCTTTTTTTTTCTTTTTCTTTTTTTCCTTTTTTTTTTTTTTTTTTTTACTATATTCATAACACGAACATTTTAACGAAAATGATGTTATTTTTATTTTTTCATATTTAAAACGTAATAAGAATAAAGAAAAATAAATAATAATATTTCGAAACGTTTTCTCTCGAATTTATCTTAATTATTTTATTTTTATATAAAATATTCTTTTCACTAACAAAAAAAAAAAAAAAAAGTTTTGAATCAGTTTATTACGTAATAAATTATTATTATTTAATACTTAGGGACATAGATTATATATATATAAATAATAATAATATAATAGATATATTATTGTTTACTAAAATTGTTTGATATTTCATACAATATCTTAAAAATAATGCGTAAGTGCAATTTGAAATAAAATATAAATGAAAATTGGGTCTTTGTTTCGAACCCCTAGTGTGATTTAAAATCATTTTGCCACCCGGGGACAGTTAAAACGTTGACGGTTCTGGGTTACGAGTATAACGGTTATGAGGTTATATACCGTCGTAAAAACACGTCTCGGATGGAAATATTTATACCCTTAGCTACTGTAATTAAAGTCAATGACTATTGAATAAGTATAGTTTAATGGACTGTTAAATCCTAAATTATTATAAAGTGGAGGTATAAATTATAATGATATTATTCTATATTATGATAATATCGTGTGATAATTCACATCTCATAAAATATAAATAATTCATAATAAAATAACAAATTCGTTATTTTTTTGTTAGACATCTGTATTATGTCTTATAAAATATATAAAATTGTGTGTTATTTCAGAAAATTGAAAAAAAATTTCATAAATATTATTGTATAAAAATTTAATTATTCGGTTTTCGTCTATTGCTATTGCTGGGAATTTATAAATTTAACTACTTACTTCAAAGGTTAAAAATAAAGAGATTTTTTTTTTTTTTTTTTTAAGTAGAAACGTTCATTCTTAGTAGAAATGTACGGAGTATTATACGGTATTATTTTCCATAATACATTGTACTGTCGTATGTTATTTCGCAACTTTTTTTTTAAAAAAAATTTCATCGTATTTATCGAATATACTGATAATAATATACTGATAACTGTTTAACAATTTACAGTATAGCATTCGTGTCATTATAATATTATCATGCATAAGTATACAATACATTAGTGAAACCTAACCATAACCGTTTTGCAAAACGAACCACGTTTACCAGTGTATGTATTATATTAAAATTAGATAATCGTTTGTTTATGGGTCTTATGCATACGAACGCGTTCGTTTACGCAAAAGCCACGTTTCTCAATAACTTCACTTGTAATGTCGTAATACTTTCTAGTATTGTATTATTTATCTGCGTTTTTAACTGCTACGATAATTATTTGTTTTTTTCTGCTCATTAATATAAGTTATACAATTATATACGTTATGCGTATTGTTCAATGGAGTTTTTATCTTCTGTTATCTTATTGCGACCACATTTTTTTTTTCTCGTATTTATTTTTATACGCATCGATTTTTAATCATAATTTATGACCGTCTGCGAAGAAAAAAGCGATAAATTAATTTTTATTTTCTAAACTAATTATAAATTAAATACGATTTTATATTATAATCTGGAACTGATAAAGGTCGTATGTCTTTGGTGGTATGCTATACGCTCGTGATACGGGTTTTTGAAACTGTTTTATACCAATAATATTTAGAAACGCAAAAAAAAAAAAAAAAAAAAAAATATAACATTTGCAATAGTTCGGATTACATTAAATAATATAAAATTTGTAAGAAAAATAAATAGCTTTTGTTTTCTTTACGTTTATTTATGCATTGTAAAAACAAACGAAAATAGTGAAAAAAAAACTCATCAAATTGCTTGTTTGTAAAATATATTTATATCAAAATTGAATCAAATTGAAAAAATAAAATGAAAATTTATGACCGTAACGTTTAGTTTTCTTCGTTTAATAACATTTTAAATTATATTGTCCATTAATTTATATTATTTTAGAGAAAATAAAAATAACGATATTAAAATTTATTTTGAAATTTATGTACATTTTAAATCATTATTTACGAGTACAACCATTGGATAATACGTATAATACGTAATAAAATAAATTTGCGGGATACGATTTTATTGTATAAT
This sequence comes from Tetraneura akinire, assembly GCA_021307375.1. NCBI lineage: Eukaryota > Metazoa > Arthropoda > Insecta > Hemiptera > Aphididae > Tetraneura > Tetraneura akinire. Next base: position 5,707,284 of record JAIUCT010000009.1, read on the forward strand.
ACAAATAATTGCCATTATGTCTCGACTATATTCTTTCGGTGTTCTTTAAAATACAATTTTATTATAATTGTATTAAATTTTTTTACAATTAAAACAATATAAAATAATGTTTTGTGTGAAAGTTTGTGCGGTCGTTTTTCTTTAAATAATTATAACAGAAATATTTCAGTGGATATGTTCTTTATTTTTAAACGCACAATGCCAGCACGTTTACAGTAACATTTAGGATTGATGATGTTAAAGTGGTCTTTAGAAAATTAGATACTATTACTATACTTCATTCCGTCAGTCTAGTGGTATCAAAATAAAAATAATTCAAGTGTGACAACGTTATACTAAACTGCTCGTAATATTATAGACGACGTAAGTTGAAACGAACAAAAAAAAAAGAGAATTTACCTAGGTAAAGGGAAATATATATTTTTAAAGACGATTTTATAATACGTTTGAACCACACTATACCGTACGAATTACATACGTGTTATTTATTTATACACATCAGTCGTAAGTGCCAAGTGTTTCGTAACAAGAATGGCATTGAAGAATATTAAGAACACATTAAAATAATTTCGTTTTTGTTTTATTAAAAAAAAAAAAATAATAATAAAAGATTTAATGCGTGTATGGAATATAACAATTTTCTGGAAACGTATACAATTTTACATTCGGAAAATTTTTGACAATCACTCTATATATTCTAATTAGGTATTACATTAAGAATAAACTTAATTACTACCTAGTGCAATATTAGTAAACGATTTTTGATACCTCACGGTATAAAATGTAGACAATATTTCGTTTACCTATTAAAATAAATATATAAAAAAAATATACGATTAAGGACTTCTTTTCGTGGATAAACAAATTCATTTTTAAGTCTTCAAAACGAAATTTCTTAAAAGATATATAATTCATATTTAATTTTTATGAAATACATTTAAAATTATTTATATTATATTTTACTATAATTGTCATTTAATACATTTGATTAAATATTAATTTAACGTCAAATATGTTACTATAACTAGATTACTACATTAAAATAGGTATTGATAATTTATATTATAGTTTTTGCAGTGTTTTATTATGATATTATTATAATGTTTAAATGTCGTCAATTTAAGTAAAATATCTTTTAATTTTGTTTTGATACATAAAATATTTACATTTGATAGACAATTTTTTTTTTTTTTTTTTTTTTAGGTTATTCATATTATGAACAAAATATATTTTACTTCTTATAATAAATTGTATTTTAAATTATGAAAATACATTAAATTATTTTAGCATATTAAATCATTAACCAAATTTATGTAAGAAATAACAATTATTATTGTAAATGGATTATAATTATTTAATAATAATTATTATTAAGTGTATTATCCAGTGTCATAATACTTTTATCCGCATTATTTGAATCTAGTAATATCGTTTTAAATAAATTTGAATACGATAATTTTCTCAGTGCTGAGTTTCTGAAACGGACATATTATTCAATCTGATATCCCATTAAAGATTTTTTATAAAAAAATATAAATTGAAAAGTCACACGCGTATGATTTATTAGCACCGGTATTTGTTCAATCCGTAGAATTCAATTTGCCACGAAAAAATGTAAATAGGTACCTAAATATTTTTTTTTTTTTTTTTAGTTTACGGAAGTAGATTTTAATTTTTCTTAAAAAAGCGATTATTGTTTGCATGATTTTTGGGAATAATAATAAAATCTGGTGAAATTTGATGTTTGAACATATTATTTACTAGGCCTCTAGGGATATTATTGAATAGTTGAAAAAATAAAGCCAATGTTGCCAACCACAACACGTGGTCATATTATAACCTCCGAAATGTATATACCTAACAATAACAAGGGATGTCCTTAAAGTCGTTGGAAGATGGTTTCTAACTAATAAAATATTTTGCTTTAGTTATTAATGAAATATTCTTCCTACTTAGGTTAGGGTTGTAAAATGTTGTAATCAGATTATTTCACGAAATAAGGGCACCACATATAGTTTGTTATCACTTATCATTATAAATTTACAGTAGAACAAAACACTGTTTCATATTATTTTTGAACACAATATATCCACTAAATAAATATGAAATTTTACTTTAACTCTTAAAATAGAAGTCGTAATGTGTATACCAATTAATTTATTTAAGGTGAAATCTGCAGTACTCTTTAAGTCTTAAAATAAATTCAATTTTTAACTCATTTGACTCCCTTCAATTGTTTATATTTACATTATAATATTGTATATAGATATTATTCGATAGAAAATGAACAGTAAAATTATAATAATTTTTGTTAACATATTATCGAAATGTACCTATTTTATATCGTCATATCGTGAAATAATACATTTTTATTATTACATAAAGATAATATTTTTATTCACAAAACGTTGTATAAATTAAAGTAAGTCATGCTTTCATTCATAAAAGTACACAATAATATTTTATAAGTTATGAAACATATACATAATACATACCTATTATATTATACATTATACATAATTATTACATTAACTGGCTTTTAATTGTATAGATAAATAAAAAAATTAATAAATAAATAAAATTATTTAATATATTCGTATTGTTGTAAAACTTTTATGAATCTCTTCTGATACTTTTAATGATATTCAAATTAAGTAAAACATAAAGTTGGTTTCTATTATAAAATATTCTTTATAAACAAAATTTCTTTAGCGAAGTCGATTATAATTTCATTTTTAGGACGACACGCAAATCGAAAGCTTTGGAAATTTATAGTTTCCATGGCAAAGTAAAATAAATATAGAACATAAATAATTCAAATTAAAATAATTATATAGGCCTGTACACACAACATAATAAACATAAAATATATTAATTAATTTTTTTTTTTTTTTTTTAGAAACAATACATTACTTATTGAAACTTAGAAAAAAAAATGTAATTATAAAACTTAATAATCTTATTATTTAATCTTCATTTGCAATAATAATAAAAATAATAATAAAAATAATAATAAAAAAAAATAATAATAAAATAATAACAATAAATTGTATCTCTATTATATTTATACTGTATTGTAAACTAATACGTGTGATAAAAAAATATTATTATTCGAAGATAACATATTTAATTCTAAGTATACGAAATTAAAAATATAATAATAATTATGAACGTACCAAATAGAGATATTAAGTAGAGTGAAAATACAAAGTTAATCATCACAAATTAACACGTTTAGTCATTCAATTTATACATTAAAGTTTAAAACTTTACTGTTCTGTTACCTTCGTTATAAAATATAAATATTTCTGGAACAATTGCAAAATTCAAAGGTAAAATAAAAAAGAAAAATTTCGTGTTCATTTAAGTAAAATGTAATTTACAATAAAATGTTTTTAACCGTGCGTAATATTGTTAAAATATAATTGGCATATTAAAATATTATGTATAATATATTACTCGTTTTGAATTAATAATATTCTGTATGATTAAAGTTATGGATAATTAATTAAAATTCGATAAGTTAAAATAATAATTCTAGAACCTAATTGTATTTTATTCGTTATAATAAATACAATAGTGAGCTACAATTATTTTACTACTAAGACAAAATACGATTCGTATAAAAATAAAATCGTCTTAAGAAAACTAAATTTCAATAAATGAATTATTCAAATTACAGTGTTATTTTAAATCTTGCATTTAATTAAATTTATTTATTTATTTTTGATAGTATATAAAATTTAATTTTTTATCCTTCAATATACTCTTATCATAAATTACTTAATATACTCCTATGAATATTTGTGAAAGATTTATTCAAAACAAAATTAAAATTAAAACTTATATAATATCTTCTATTTAAAGAGTACCTAGGCTTTAATTAATATAAATTATATTTAATCTTAATAAGTTATTCAAGTTCATTATAAAAATAATCATCCAATTATATTATTGGCAAAACACTGCTGTCTCGTGATCGTCACTTAACTTTTAGGTATTAATTTATTATTATAATTAGTTAAAATATAATAATGGTATTTGACCAGCGGGTACGGACAATTTTTGTAAAATATTATAATCTAAACCTCACACGTTTTGTTATCACGATATAACGTGTAAAACTGATACCACAGTTTATTAATTAATCGTTAAAATAAATAATATTTCGTCTACTTTGTTTTCAATAATATAATACAATATATTATATTTTTACGAAACGTTTAGAATAACATAACCGGCAACACAATAAAAATCAATGCCTATATAACTACCTCATTGTGTTGTGATTCGTACGACGATTACGTGAACGTGACAAATTTCGTCCGTATTATAATAATTACCTACTGTTAATCAAGTTTTATATTCTATTCTGTTATACGATATTCGACGCCAAAAAGACAACGCACCACCCTTGGCCTGTAAAAAAAAAAAAAAAAAAAATTTATTTTAATTAGTACATATCAGTCTGAAAACAAATTTTTTCGATTAGTAATATTTAAATAAATGGGAGATAATTATAATAATGGAGGTCAATTTACGTTTTGACGTAAAATAATACAATGCGTACCTACTTTCATCATTACGAATTCGTAAAAATGAATTTCCATCATCCCTTTAACCGTAATAATTTACTTTTTTTTTTTTTTAATTAGAATAACTATTATGGTTTTTTTTTTTTATTTAAATGACGTAGATACCCAATATAATAATATTTTTTAGTGCCTGGTAATATTGAAATTTACGTATTTTACTCTCATCGTTCTTCTTGTCGTCTAATCCTTTCGACTATTATATTTCGTAATATATTGACTGCATGATGAGATATACCTACCATACACGAATAGGAATAATACGAGACCTAAGACCGTATTACTCTATATCAGTCTATACAGTCTTATTAATAGGATTAAACTAAAAAGTTACGTGAACTCTGTTCCGTATCATCAAAAGCGTCACGTTTTCCACATTTTAACCCTCCGTCGGCACGTACTCTATTCTTACTATACGCATGTCCAAAATGTTACCTGTAGCGCATACGAAATGTGTTAACCAAACGATACGTAATATAATAAATACGATGCACGGCACACCTGGATTACGCGTTTAAAAATATCGTATACGATAATTCTCGATAAAATCGTATAAACAATACGGATAAAAATTTATTATCATTATTTATATTATTATTATTACGTATAACATGATTTTCACGGAAACAAAACCGTTATACCGCGGTTACGCGAATAAAAATTATGGCAAACATAACCCTCTTTTTATTTAAAATAAAAAAAAAAATTTAATTTTTTATCATTTACACGAACCAATAACGTATAATCTAAATTATATTGCGTTTCGTAATATATAAATCCAATTAAATTTCCGAACAATAATAAATAACGAAAAAAAAAAAAAAAAAATGTGTTTTTCAGCTATTGATTGTGTCCTTTTATTTATGCGTTTGAAGTATTATATTATTATTATCTTGTTTCCAATCGATTCATTTTATATGTTTTTTACTCTTGTAAAATAATATAATTTATTCAACCTGAACGATAATCCGATGGTATTTTTTTTTTTTCTTTGCCTAAATAAATATTATGCCATATAATACAATATTGAAAAATTGAATATATTTTAAATAATCATATTATGATAGAAATAAACGAATTTTATTTTGTATTTTATTAACGATTTGTCGCAAATTAATTGATCGATCGGAAAATCTAATTTTTATCCTTAAATAATATATAATTAATCATCGAGTCGTATTTTCAAATCAAATGCACACTCCTGAAAACTAATCATTCTATTCATTAGTGATAAAGTGATAATATAATTTATAGTATTAATAAATCTGTTGAGACGACTTGGATTCATTATAAATAATAATTCTTATACAATGATGGATCGTTCATGGTCCCTAATAATGCAAAATGAATTTAATCTTAAATTCTTGTAGGTTATTAAAATAATGGAAATAATATAATTATAATGTATAATTTTTTGTTTTACCCAAATTTTATGTAATTTCATATTAATGTTATTTTATATGTACGTCTTTTTTTTAAATTAATTAAATAAAATATTTAACTATCTATTTGAATTAATAAGCATAATATGGAAATACGTAATTGAATATGTTTTTAAAATTTTCAATAAGTAGGTATGTCATTTAATACACTACTTATTCATGAAGAACTTACTATATTTTCTCTTTATAATATGATTATAATTGTTAAATTTTTACTATACTTAGTCTTGTCAAAAAAAATTTTAATTCGTATATAATATTTCATTTTAAGGAAGTAATAATTTTATAAATTTAAATATATTACTGAATACGCAAAAAGAAAATGAATTTATCTTGTAAAATAACACCGCGAATTGTTGATTTTTAATATCGTATCAAACACATAATAATATACTTTAAATTTGCGTGATATCAGGCATAACGATATCAACAACAAATAAAATTGGTTTATAAATTTGACATCGGAAATAAAATTTTAATATTTGACAATACATTACCTACTAATATTGTTCGTATGCAGAACGCGTTGTTATTATATGGGTTAATAATTACTTTTTTGTTCCTCGCGTTTGTGATGCGTTCTTACAACTATAGGAAACTTCTCGTTTGGTAGGAATTATATATCGAAGATCAAACACACTCGGCGTGTAACACGCAGGTTCTCGTTTAAAACAATAAATTTTATCTATACTCGATTGTTTAACGCGTGTAAATTTCATCCACTATTTTCGTAAAAAAAAATTTGACATTAGAACGAAATATAATAATTTATTTTATATTTATTATAATTTTTATTATTTTTTTTTTTTTTAATATTACCTTTTGTGTTTTAGGGCGGTCGATTTCACGTCTCGAGTTTAGATTAATATTAAATTAGAATATATCGTATATTATATTTTATAATAATTATTAGTGACCCGTCGTGGAAATTTACTAGTCCCCCGAGTGTCCACTATAATATTTAATATATTATACACGCAGGATGGCATGTGACCGATTAGTGATGGCGTACAAAGAGACTAATCGTCCGTTCACGAGCACGCGATTCAGATTAACGTGTATAAACCGTCGGTATAATATTATATAATATAATGTATATATATCGTATTTAAGTCGCCCTTTGTTCGTTCGTGATGCGAAGTTACCGTTATTGTTGTAATATTATTATAACGTAGGTACGTTTCTTGCGCATAAATAATTGTCCTCACTGTCGTGTGTGACGAGTGGATTTCAAATTCAACGTGAATCATTGTGATATTATCATTTTATTATTCACCGTACGTATTCTAAAAATAAGCCCATTTGTAATAATTTATTATAATATTACATTATATATTAGTTCTAGCATCTATAGCCGAACGTTTTTCTCATATCCCGATTCGTGTGTTAATTTGTATACGAAATAAATTTAAATTTCCACGTGTTCAGCGATTAATTCAGATAATTCGTATAGAAAAATTATACTTAATGAAAATATTATTTAAACAAAAAAAAAAAAAAACGAATAATGGCGATTTAGATTTCAAAAGAAAAAATAAATCCGTATAAATCGTAAAAATATTAACGTTTCAACGATAAACTATATATAATAGTTCTTACTTATGAACCTATAAGACAATACATTAATATTAACGATGATTATATTTCGATAGTTTAATCCGTTTTATGTATTAGACAAGAGTAGAAATGTTCTCTAGAAATTATAAGTTATCGTTGTTGTATTATCATAGATAATATTATTAATACTATATAAAGTTATAATATTACGCAGACCTCATATTATAAGTTCGAACAATTCTTTAATTAAATAAAATTCGTTGTAATATGTTTCGTAAAATTTTTAAAATTATTAATTATTTTTATAAATTATTACAAATACTTAATTAATAAATTATTAAATTTCAAGTCAATATTTTAATTTTAAATAAAAAATGATCTTTTTTATAAATTATTATCGTTCAATTTGCAAATTGAGGATATATTGAAAAACAATTTATTACATTTTTCGTAATAATTAAATGTACGAAATAAAGTTTAAAAATTGTTATAAATATTATTAAATTATATCGTGAAAACACTTGGAATATAAAAATTCTTTAAAAAATTTCAAATCGTATTTTTGTTGTGATTAATTACGAAAATATGATAACTACAACAATATAAAATAAATAATACAGTGATTTATTTCTTTATTACTATTTCAAAAATCATTTCTGCGGAATAAATATATTTTAATAATGTTTGTTTAATAATAATAATAAAAAATAAGAGATATTGATAACCTTATAATATTTTATATAGGTATTTGGGAACTCTTTTATTTGAAAATATTATAATAAAGAATTATTTCTTTTCATTTTTCCCTTTAATCATCATCAAATTTTTCTTATTAATGTTATAGTAAAATAACAAATAATAATAATTGTAATTAAAGTATAAACAATAACAATTATTATGGTCGTTAAAATCAAAATTACATTATTTTAAGTTCTTAAAACTTTAAATACTTAATACGTTATTTTTATTCAAAACTTTTTATATTATCTTACCAACAATTGTTAAAATGTTTGGAATATTGTGTTTATAGAGATAACACCAGATGTTATCTAAAGATAGAATTAATATGCACAGGTATATTTTATACACACGAGTATGTAATTTTAAATACTTGTTCTTAACTAACTCATATGAATTATAATGACTTAAAGAAAAAAGTTTTTATATGCCATGTACATTAATATTATGTTTAGATGCACACACGAAGCAGTGTATAAAGTGTAAATAATTTTTATAAATTATCATTAATTAACATGATCAACAGTAAATTAGATTAAAATATTTTATGATTAATAGTTTATTTCATTTTTAAACATTAAAATAGTATAAATAAAGGTATAAAATAATAATATTTTAAAAATAAATATTTTAATTTTTAATTTTTTTCAATAAGACTTATCACGCGAAACGAATTATATATACCTGTATATATAATTTAATTAGGTAATAATTGTAATCACCAAAAATTAATTTTATGACATATGATAGTTATTTTTTATTCCTAAAAAGTAATTTTGACGTTTTACTGAATTGTAATGACATATGAAATATATGTGCCATAATTCAATTATAGAAAATTATAGAAAAAGTTGACGCATTTTAATTATACATTAATTATTATTGTTCATGGAACACATGGTATATTTTTATTCTGTATTTTGAAAATAAGAACGCCTTTACTTCACATATTATAACTCCTATAGTCCAACACTACGTCATAACTATTGGTTTAAGCAATTTGTTGGGGCAAAATTTCAAACAAACAACTAAACAATAGAGTGGTAAAAGGGATAATTCATATTTTTAATTTGATTTCATAAGTATTTACATTTCATATTACAATGACAATTTAAACGTATAAAAACGTTAAAACACAGTACAAAATTTCATAGGTACATGCAATAATAATTATTATGAATGCAGAAAACATATTTTTAGAAATAATTGAATAATAACATTAATAAAATACGATTTACGTACCTATAGTTGGATATAAATGTTTATATTACGTAGTTGTGTCTATTCACTCGATTGTTATGAAAATTACGTAATGATACTTTCATCGTAATAATATTTCGTTTAATAATACTCATTTCAATTAATAAACTTCAAATTATTATCCTTAAATAAAAATAAAATATTGATGTTATCTGATATATTTTATCATATTATCATTATGTATTTTTTTAATTTATTAAATTTGATTAGAAATTATTTTTACGTATGTCTTATTATAATGTATTAATAATATTCTATACAAGTTGTAAAATTGACGATGTTCTAATCATTTATAATATTAAAACAATATTATTGTTGTGTAATAATAATATTCAAAATCAATTTAAATTAGATAGGCAATGAACCGCCGTCCTTTACACACGTGTACCTGATTTGCCTATACGAAACGCCGTTATATAATCACTATAACGAGTTAGAATATTAAAATGATAATATATGGATATTAAAAAACAAGGATTAATGTATTATTGATTATAATATTGATAAAAAAAAATTAATTCTTTATAATAATTATATATCGTTTTTAAATTAAATCTATTTAATATTATTATTTTATTTTCATAACAAATTTATGTATAGTAAAACTAATATTATACTTTCAATTATTTTAAAATATACAGTAATATTGAAAGATATTATCTTTTATATGAAATTTTATTCTTAATAATAACTTAGATATATTATTATTATTATTATTATTATTATTATTATTATTATTATTATTATTATTATTATTATTATTATTATTATTATTATTA
>JAIUCT010000009.1:5717661-5730141 GCA_021307375.1 Tetraneura akinire
TATTATTATTATTATTATTATTATTATTATTATTATTATTATTATTAATTATAATTAATTAGAATAAAATCGTTTGTTTGAAGTTTATTAAATCAATAACTATCATTTAAGTAATTTGTTTGTCGAATAACACGTAATTAATTAAAATAACAATAATATAATATTACATTTTATAACGAGTAAGCTAATTAAATTTTACGATTTAGTTTTAATGACGCATATAGATGTGATTCAGAAAATTAAATCAAAAATTAATATGAAGTTAATAAATTTTTAATAACAAAGTTGATCAACGGTTAGGTATTATTTTCTAATCCTATTAGAAAGATCCTATTCTAAGTATTATATAAATTTTTTTTTTTATGAAAATTTGTATTATTATGGAAGAAATAAATGCATTTTTTTTTTTTTTTTAATGGAACTTTACAAAAAAAACTAAATAAAAATGTATAAATATAACATAAAATGTATAAAATACGAGTATAATTTCATTTTTACTAAACTCCGAGGAGAAGTTTGTTATTTTTACCACGATAAACCAATTACCTGCACGCTGAAATATTATTATACTTATTATACTCATATTATTATTATAATGCCATAATAAAGGTAAATCGCCGGAAAAATTCTTCGAGTATCAATGTTTGAAATCATTTTAAATTTTAAATTTTTTCTGAACTAAATTGAATTTATATCCAAATTTATGTTTAAAAATAATTATTTTAATAATAATATAGCGAATTAATTCTGTTCGAATGACTTTCGTGAAATATACTTTATCTCCAATCTAGCGGATGAAATGTTAACAAGTAACGATTTGTCACTTCGTAGATGGCGCGGTATATAATTTGACAACTTTGAATCGATTTTTTAAATATTGTGTAGTAGGTACTTTACTTTTACTAAATTCGGTAAAAAACTAGCATAATATTCTAGTGTTTCATCTATGACTTGCCATAGAAATTAATATATATTTTGATATCGTCTACAATTATTACGAAGATCGGAAGATAAATTAAACGACAAGACGTCTTCGGAAGAAAGTTATTGAATAAACGTAACGGATAATTATAATTTACCCGAAAATATTATAAAATTTCTAAATAACGAATTATAAAAAAAATATTGTGCATTAATAATTTATCGTTTCGTCGAAATTTCATTTATAATATCGCATTATAATTTTTTGTTTAATATTTTAAATTCCTTATAAATAATTTTTAAATTCCTTATTATAGTGGTCTACTTGTACTTTTAGTACTTACTGTGACAATTCATTATTTTGCATACCAGATGTCGTTCGTGTTGTTATACTATTGATATAATCAGAAATATAATTATACCTAACATTACAAGTAATATTAGTTTAGATCGTTAATAATTTAGATAAATATTATACAAAAATTAAAAATATAATTCATATCATAAATCAATATTTTTCATATTTTTATTCTTCGATTTTACCTTTTATATTATATTTCCTTATTTTAGTCTTTTAAACGTAGAATATGTAGGTACTTACTAAAGAACACACTTTTTCTATATATTTTTTTTAACGTGATTATTATAATTATTGTAATGTAATTATTCGATAAAATTATTGTTTTTTCCATTTTCCTTAATAATGATGATTACATCGATGATTGAAAATGTTCCGAGTATTTTTTTTATTATATTTAAAAAATATTATTAAAATAATTTTTATATTTACATTATAACGCTTTAATTATTATAGGATCATATTCCTATACCTAAAGGTAAACCATAAAGTGTAATCATTTAAAATCACTACGAATTTAAAGCACTAGTATACTTAAGCGCGTGTTCTTTTTTTAAATTTAAAAAAGTCGTACCTCATATCTACAGGAACGTTATCTAAACTGTTTATCAAAATATAGAAAAGTGTTCGGTTATTTTAAATATAATATTGTTATGTACCATGGTATATAATTGATTATAATTAACGTCTAACACGGTACATCGCACATGTTATAGTAAAATTAAAAATTAAAAATAATAATGTAATAAGTATTCTAATATTAGTAATTAATTTACAATAATTGTGTATAAATTAACAGTGCAGTTATAATTAATTAGGTACTTCTTTATAAAATTAAAATTGTAGCAATATAATTTATTTTTATTCCAATTTAACGGCACTGACGGTATTCAAATTTACACTCTTTAATGAGAACATAAAAATATTTGCTCTTTTTATGTACCTACGTTATGTGAGTTATATTATTTAGTATTCGCAGAAGAATTAACAATAAAATATATAACTATAAATAAAAATCAAATAAATAACCTGGTTACTGGTTAGGTATTATACTGTAATGTATTTTATTATAACATTAAGTGACTAAATAATAAAAAAATTATATTTTACCGAAACGAGTACATTATTTTATTCTTAAATAACATTCACATCTTCTAAATATGTTAAAAAATTTTATATATATTATATCTACCTACCTGTATATGTTTTATTATTACAAACAAAATATTATAATTGAACTTTGCTAAATTATACAATTGTACATTCCAATGAATTATGCATTTGGAATTTTGAAACAACATTTAAATATATATAAAAAATACTATTTTAGAAGATACAGTTACTAAGAATTTCACAGTTATATATTTTAAAGGTTTTATAGTTTTCGAATGCGTTCTTTTTATTTGTATGTAATTTTAATTAATAAAATATCCATTTTTATTAATTACACATCGTAAAATAATTACTATTTTGTAGATGTTATTAACAATATAAAAATATTTATATTAATTTTATATTATTATTTAACAATAGTTTATTACATATAATATTATTATTAAAACTTATTATAAATTATAAAAAAATCATATTTATAATTTTTTTTGTTTTTTTTTTCTAGGTAAGTTCTAACACTGGTATTGCTGTCATTAACAGGAAATATTGAATATATATTAATATGGTTATTAACGGTAAGGTTTATAATTTACAATATTATTACGATAAAATATATAGAACGTCATATTATAATACTTACACGGATATGAATTTTAAAAATGTGATAATGCATAGAGATTGTATTGGCAGTTTTAAAGTGTAACATTTAACACGATAAACTAAATTTTGCCAGATAATATTCAAATGAATGAAAATTTTTAAATGAATATGCACAGGAAAATTTTGTTTATCTACAAAATATAATATTACACGTTTAAATTATAATCGTGTAGTTTAATTTTAGTTTTTTTTATCAATTTAATACATTTTATTTTAAATTAGTTTTTAACATTTCATGTTTCCATCAAAATATCAATCTTGTAATTGAATGCTAGCGAGTGTATGGGCGTTTCTTGAAAATAAACGATTTTCATATGCCAAAAACGAAAAAATATAAACATCAATTTAGTTTAATTATAAATTTATGATTAAAACGAAAAAAAAAACAAAAAAACAAAATGTAAATATATTGATAATATTTTTATATAATATCTCCTAATGATATATCTGTATAATATGTTAAGTGTCACGTGACATTTCAGTCCTAAAGTAAAATTGTTTTTTTTATATTACATCTTATCTTTTAAGTCAGCATAATAGTTGCTATATTATAGTTTATTTCTGTGGTGTCGATCTGTGGATGTTGAACTATATTTTAATGTCTCAAAAACAAGAACGATATAAAAAAATATAATATTCGTGCGAAACATATTTTAAGATAATTTATTTATATGAAACATTTAATATAAGAAAAATGCAGACAGTGTTCTTTCGTAACAATATTAAAACGTAAAAAACTAAAAAAAAAACCCCAAAAAATCATTAAATAAAGAGACGTACATTAAAAAAAAAAAAAAATCTATTTAATATCTGACGATAATAAAGGATTCTTGTTATTCTTTGCTTTATATAATATTATTTTCCATAGAAGTTTTAGTATTTATTATCTTCAAAATATCATACATTATACGAGTACAATATATACAAATACGTACACATCGGGCTTACTATCATCTTTAAGAGATTACATTAGATTCGTGCGTGCACGACATTGAAATAATTTTCCAATTCGTGTCTTTTACATTTGCAACATAAAACATAATATGATTATATTTTTAGAATTAATATTGTTAACTTCCCGTCTAATGACGAGAGGGATACATGATAATTATTTATAATTTGGGGTATCCGATGAACACATAAAAGTAGAACACATCTTATCGTTGAAAACGGCCCCCGTTGGGATATAAAGCCATTTAATGCGGACTCCATTTCAAACACAGATAGCAAATTTATATTTTATTCTTTATAAACCATATGTGTGTACAAACACCATATAGGGATTAATTAAATAAAGTCCTTTATCACTTCTTAAACTTTCTCTCTATACGTACACACATAAACTCCCATATAATAATATATTATGTTTTCTTTCCATTTCTCGTTTTCTAACGGTCATTTAAAATCGATGTTTTATTAATTATTTTCAGTTCAATCCACAGTACGTCCATTAACAGTGTATAAACAAAGAAAAACGTAAATATTTAATATTTTTATCGATTAATATTTACGTCGGCTCTGCGTTATTATTATCATTTCTTCGTACTTCATCCTCCCCAAACAGGATATATTTAATAAAATAAAATATTACTTTATATAATTCGATGAAATACCAAATACAAATTCAGTAAAAGCATTTGTCTGTTTCGAGATGAATATATAGAACTCGGTTTATAAAGTTGAATGAATTACGCTGATTTCACAATTTTTCATCCATTGTTGTACTTATATTCTTGTTTTCGAATAACGTGCGTATTCAAAATTACTATAATATAATTCGTTTTGAATTTATTTTAATGTATACTTTCTTCGGGTATTTAAATTTAAATTTTTATTCTTATACACGATTATTTTGTAGATATTATTTATCAAAAGTGTGAACGAAATTTATAATTACCTAACTATTTTTTAGGTACGAATTATATAATGAAATATTATTGATTATAATAATAATAATAATAATAATATTAACATTACGGTATAGTAATATTTTATAGAAATATTGAAATTATGACGTACAATATTCATTTTTTTAACAAGACACGAATGTACTTATATTGCCTATAAATATCGCCGTTAAATTATTATTATTCAAATGGTCATTAACTCAACTTTATAGCAGCAGTGAAATAATTAATGTACGTCTAACTATTAATATTATAATACACACAGTATTTATACTAGCTAATATTATTATAAGTATATTTTTTATTTAAACTATTATGGTCATTAATTTAATTTTAAATAAAATACAATTGCTTATATAAAACTTTTGAATTTAATTCAAACATGGGTGTAGGTACATATCTAGAGAACATTGTACGTTTTTGTCTTTTTGATAATCTCGGAAAATGTTTCATATACTAATGGTTATATTATTATAAATTTCGTCAAAATTAAAATAGTGCAATAGTCGAGCAGAAAATTACTCGTAAGTACATTTAGATCTAAATACGAATACAATGGTTGATAAAAAAAAAAAGAAATAGAAAAAAGCTGAATTTCAATTATAGATATATAAAATAAATTCATTTGGTCCTGTGCTGTCTTCAAAAAGTACACAATATTACTTTAGAGATAAATGTTTTGTAATAAAATTGCTTCGAGGAACTATTTGTACTTGTTGTAATTTAAGATAGATTTATTTTTAATCTAATTTCGTTTAATCGTAATTTTAATAATCAAACAAATAGGGTACAGGCCGTATCTCTTTTACAACCTTTGTGCTAACGTCTTTTATTTCTCTATTGTTGTTTTGAAGTTTAAATAACAGTTTTAGATTATCAGTCTATATATAATATTTTAATCATTAATAGTTATACAATATATTATTAGTTTATGCTGTTAATATTATGTCCAAAAATAGAATATATTTTTTAATTATTTTATTCTAAAATTGTTTACTTATTTAAAAGTAAAAAGAAAAGAAATTCCTAGATAACATGCAATTATAATCTATGTAATTATAATCTTTTTTAACTACAGATATGTATGATAACTAAATAGCCAATTACTAACATAATATTATTTTTAAATTAATTGTAATTTAAGACGTTATATCATTGTATGGCATTATTGCCATAACAACCAATCTTTACAAAAATACGAATATTTCAATGATAACTAAAAGTGATAAAAAATAATACATATATAAAATGGGTTCAAAATATAATGATAATTATAATAATCATATATATATATTATTAAATTTAATTAAAAACGTGTTATGATTAAAAGTTCAGAAATCACGTAATAAAAACAATATACCTACCTATTATTTCCTTTCCAGGAAACATCTATCAATGTGTCTTATAACGTTATCTTTGATTCTAATTATTTTGTAGCAAATGGAAAATAATAAAAAGCATCGATATACGTAATTATCATTATGATATACAGACGTAACGATGATTTTAATACTCAAAGACTATTGTATAGGTTAGTAGTGCACGAATTACTAAATTCAAAGGCACAAAGTGAACTGATTTAAGTAACAGACAGTGATTAATATAGACGTTCCTAATTAATTTTAATAGTTTCTCAAGCCTGTTTATTGGAATTATTTGAATACGATTCAATCCTTAATGCATTAAACATAATCGTTGATTTAATGCTAAAGTTAATATTATTATTTTATCTTGGCATGAAAGCAATATATTAATTAATTAAAATTATATTTTTCACTAAACTAAACATTTTTTAGAGAACAATTATTTTTGTACGTTAAATCTAATATTTTCTACCGATACTCATTTTTATAAATTTAAATTCCTTTATATTTTTTAAAATTATATATTGATATAATATATAAATAATAAAAACATTTTTTTATGATGTTTAATTTTCTTGTCCATCGCGCGTATTATAATTAAAATAAAATAATTTAATATTATTGATATTTAAAAAAAACGAATTCCGACGAGTAGACAGTAGAATTATGAAAAATCACACTCTTATCTCTATCGATATAAATGAACATAATAAATAATTATTTAATGATAAAGTATTTTATGATGACTTTTACAAATTGTATGGAAATAATAAGTTTACGAAAAAAAAAAAAAGTATTAATGTTTATATTTATATTTACAATTTTGAATACTTGATAAGACGGAGATAAAAATGATAAAAATGTTGGATAAAATTAATAATTAATATTCCTTGATTAGTACATTTAATTTAATTATATAAAGTATAGTGATATCCTTTTTCCCATCCTTATGTTTAGTTAAAATTATGAATTTTGATTCATAACCAGATTTAATTACATAATATATAGTACTGTGTACTGTGTTTATTAGAAGTTTTAAAGACTTAAAAACCTATACGTTGGCCAACATTAGAGTAGTTGTCAATTCGTTCAATTAATCCATTACTTCAGAATAAACTTTCTATACCACTCAGCCAATCGAACCGCAAACTACTCGTATATTCATAGGAAGTTCGCATACTTTTTAAAAGTTTCTGTGAAATAAACTTATATGTACATTAACACACACACACGTATACATTATAATACATATCAATTTACATATACATAAACATATTATTATAATTACATTTATATTCGTGAAATTAGAGATTAAAACTGTGTTTTTTACAATTTTTTTTTTTTGAAAAAAAAAATGAAGTATAAAATTTCTATTAAATACTGTAAAGTAAGTTATAAGTATAGTTTTGTATCTTTAAACTTACTAAATTTTAGTAAATAAGTTTTACTGATATGAAAATTTGCAAGTGATGTAATAATATTATACTTATTAACAGTAAACCGCGACTTCAAACGTATGCAAAACTGTCCAGACAATTGATATAAAACTTGTCACGCTGTCAAACGGCAAGTATTATGATCAATAACCTTTGGCGGTACATCGATCACAACCCGTTTGTTTCGTTGACCGAAAAGCGTATATTTAAACGATTTCTTATATTATCGCCCAAAGCACTTCGAAAGAACAATATTTGAAATTGGATTTTAATCAAACGACGAAAAACGGTTTGTTTACTAAAACGGAATTTATATTATATGCTCACGGGATATATTATAAATTAAATGGTACGATAATATAATATAATATCGTAATTACTTTAAAGAAATGATTTAATTTTTTATAATTTAGATCGCGTTATTCGTCCATACGATTACAAGTATTTAGTTTACACGTACATAATTTACGAGAACGTATTGCGATTTATAATATTATTATATAGAATAAGTTAGGTTAGGTTAAATATAGTATATTTACATTGCGAAATGTAATCAATTAATATATAAAATCGTTGTAATGACTGATAACACGAATTTTATACGAACGATAACAATAAATTGCATTTGCTCAACGTATTGTCTGAAAATTTTACCATTTATTGCTATACTTTTTAACATATTTGAATACACACGAAAATAAATAAAATTGTTATTATAACCGAACGAGTAATTGATTCATCGTTTCGTTATAATATTATTATTATTGTTATATTTTACTCGTATATTTTATTATTATTTCATAGCAAAAATTAATTTGAATTCATAAGTTATAAGTTCATATTTTCGTCGATAGTTTATAAATAAATGTACAATGACCAATTATATTTTTATGGAATCTATACGTCACACGATAAGGTGTATTTTTTATAATATAATTTCGTACTCTCGTATCGTGTAATTTATTAAAAATAATTTAATATTATTTCCATCCTCTCCCGAATTGAAGCGGTATTAATTAAAATATGACCGAATTATAACAACTATACGAAACGGTTAAACATCGTATCGACGTCGGTGAGTAATTAATACGATCGAATATTTAAAAATTAAAAAATTAAATTAAAGTAAAAAAAAAAAAGTAAAAACATAAAGACCTCTTAAATTAAATTATTATTCCTTTTAATTTTATACGTTAAGGTATCGTATTTATATCGTTATCGCGTCTACCGTTATAATATACAATACTTATAAATTATGTTGATTGTATCGCGTTAAGACGCCAATCGTATTTCGTTATCGATGAACGAACCCTGTAACAATTAATAATTTTTAAACTCGCCGAATAAAAATATTACAATAATATAAAAAAATAAGATATTTCTAAAAAAAAAAAACCCCCTCGTTTCCATTATCGTTCGTTTGTCCAATTCTAATTTCGTTAACACGCGTATAGAACTATACCTATGGAATCGTCTCCTCGTTAATAATGTAAACACGGCGAGGAACAAATTCATCGACCTGAAAAGTAAAACAAGCTAAACCTTAAATTAAAATATTATAATATCACGTAACCGACCGTTTTAATCTATGCTTTTTTTTTTCACTTATAATTTTACGTTCAAAATCCATTTTTTTTCTCACGTTACTAACTAAACTAATCTAACGTTAAAATAGAATATTTTTATAGACATTTTATCGGATTATTTTGTGTCCTCGACGATATAACATTATATTATTGTACCTTATAATATAACGTATATAATTGTATATATATATATATATACGATTGAACGCGATACCATAACCTGGGTGACGGTATACACAATCATTATAATGATGATCACGGTATGGCTGCCTGTCGAGCAGGATATGATCGTGCGGTATAATAATAATAATAATAATAATAATAATATAGACCGCGGTAACGAAGCTTCGGTCGTCGCGCAGTGAGAGGAGACGGAAGGGTATAAATGCTAGGGAAATGTGTGGCCCGCAACAGTTGGCCGAGACGAGGAATGTGCGCACGCGCCGCCGCCGATGGACGCGCAGATTTTGTACGATGATCTATATATATATATAATATTATATTATATACCTTATATATATATACGCATTATATACTTATTATGTATATAAAATATATTATATATATATATATATATATATATATATATATTATTA
This sequence comes from Tetraneura akinire, assembly GCA_021307375.1. Classification (NCBI taxonomy): domain Eukaryota; kingdom Metazoa; phylum Arthropoda; class Insecta; order Hemiptera; family Aphididae; genus Tetraneura; species Tetraneura akinire. The sequence goes on from JAIUCT010000009.1 coordinate 5,727,603, forward strand.
TTATATACGCGTGTGTTTGTGTGTGTGTTTTAACGTACGGTCGGGGGCCGCGTCTGCCGCGCCGCCGCCGCGCGGTCGGCGCGTAACAACAGGTATAATATTCGCCCATCGTCGCCGCCCGGAACGTCCGTTGTCGTGCCACTCGTCGTCGTCACCGCCGCCGTTAACGTTCTCGTCGTCGTCGTCGTTTACTGTCGTCGTTTACTGTCGTCGAAACTCTCCGGGCCCGATCACACCAGACGCATTTACACAAGTATAATATAAAATAATATTATTATTATTGTCATTTTTTTTTTCTAATTTATTCACATTAAATTTAATATTATCGTCGAAAAAGCGATAAATATTTTTTATCGTGTTTTTGTACAATAAATAAATTACGTCGAGTCCAATTTTTTTTTTCGATTTTCGTTGCAAAACGAACGTGTAAAAAAATAATAATTACTTACTATATTATATTTAAAACGAATCGGGTCAGTCGGACTGGCGTGAAGTGTGTGTTATCTAATCGTTGAATTGCAAGCAATCGTTTGGCACCGCGCGAATATAAATATTAGGTTGATAATAATTATAATCAATTAATAATCGTTATTTATTTCTTACCATACCGTCGGTATCGTGTTATTATAAATAGATATCAGGAGAATTTAAATCGAACGTTATAGGTATTATTTTTCAAAAAAAAAAAAAAAAAAAAAGAAAAATGTCCGTTTACGATAATATTATTTTTATCAATATTATTTTAATCGCGAAAAATTACATCGATTAAATCTTTGACTCGAATTTATTTTTATTTCATTAACTTTATTTCGTCGTAAATACAATTTATAAAATGTATGCTATTTATAATATTTTATCATATAAATATTGATAATTTTTACAAGCGACGTGCGCGCGCATATACTTACTATACGTATAATTAACGGGAATTTATAAAAAAAAAATAAAATATATTTCTACGTCGTATTATTATTGGACGGTTTATCCGTGGATATTAATCGGAATGTATTTATATCGTATCACGTCATGATGGTAAATACGATAAGGATTAAATAAAAATACAAAAATACAAAAAAAAAAGCAAACGTTATAAAATTCCACTTTTTTCTCTTTTTTTTTTCGTCGTACCTATACGTATAAACACGATATTATTTTGTATTTACATTTGTTATATAATAATATTTTGTTTATTCTAGTGTAATGAAATTGTGAACACACGGTTGTCGTTACGTTACCTTTAAAACCGTATTTTATATACCTACGAAAAATGAAAAAAAAAAAAAAAATATATCAAAATAGAATATTTCTCGAATACGTGTAGGTATACGATTTTTAAAACGTTATTATACCGATTCGGTTTAAACGCGCCGAATCATTTTTTTTTCTTTTTTATCCAAATCGAATTTGACGTTTCGTGGACTGTGTCAGTTTTGTGTACTTTACGACAAATATTTGGATATCAAATGAATTAAATTTATTAAAATCGCGCATTGTTCCGATGAAAACTTAATTTCTTTGAAGTCTAAAAGGATTACGTAACTTAATTGAACGATTTGTATTATTGTTTATATCCAACCAGAATTATTTATAAAATTATAATACGATGTTCGACGAAACAACGCGTAAACAATCAAATCGCGGCTATAACGTTATAACACTCTTTATAATTATTTAAATTGAAAATATTAACAATGATAAGTAGGTATATTTTAATCAACAATATATTCCTTAAATGCACGTGACGTTCGATTAAAAGCAAAACGATTCGTTTCGCGAGTAAAATAAATTTATTATAATTATTGTTACGTTATAACGTGATTTATACATTTGGAATTATTTAATTGATATACATCATAAAATTCGATTCAAAATTCAATAAAATTCGATAAAATTCGCCACGACGAGTATTATAATATAATAATATTATGTTGTAAGTGCTCGGGTAGTCTTGCGAATAAAATAAATGCGAAATACTTGTTTGTAGGTACTATCGAAAATGTTTACTTACATATTTTAACAATTTATTTTATATATTTGCGAATATGCTGCAGTGATTGTTGTGTACAATAAACTGTTTTTCCGTACTTTACACAACCTAAATTTTTTATTCGTATTATTATTATTATTCTTATTATTTTTAATTACATTAGCATAATATAATAATATTATGCGTAAAAGTTTTCTATAGAAACTTGCAATCCATAGTATGCAAATTTTTCGTTTAAAATTTCGTTCAACTTTAATAATAATAACATTATGGTCTATTAAATAAAACCTGTAGATGTATTATTAATTAAAACACAAACAATCACTTCGGGCGGATAAAAAATTTTAACAAATATATTATAATAATTAAAAATACATTTTTGTCTAGAATTCCATGCAGAAATGTTTTATTAATTTCAATCGTAACCGCGGTTAAAAGTCTATATATTGGACACTATTTATTCAGTAAATAGTTAATTTAAGCGGTTCTTACTTGTATTGTTTCTTAATAATAATAATAATAATAATAATAATAATAATAATAATAATAATA
>JAIUCT010000009.1:5742650-5759998 GCA_021307375.1 Tetraneura akinire
AATAATAATAATAATAATAATAATAATAATAATAATAATAATAATAATAATAATAATAATAATAATAATAATAATAATAATAATAATAAATAAATCGGGATGTAAATTTTACCAATAGTACATATACATTTAATATTTAGTTGTGATAACTTTTAGAAATTTTTTTTATACAATAATTAATATCCATAATGTACCAATTTTTTCGTGTTTCTATTTTTAATTTCAAATTCAGTTTATAGCGATGAAATAAAAAATATTGAATATTTCATTTTTGAATTATTATTTTTCGCTTCGAAAATATGTAGATCGTAAGTACTGCAGCCGTATAAGTAACGGTGTCATTTATTTATTACAACTGTCAAACAGGCAACACGTTTAAACCATTCAACGATTTATTTAAATGATCCACAAGAAAAACATTTCTTATAAAAATATTTTTTTTCATCTCGTTTTTGAAAATATGATTAATATAAATTTTATATGAGTGTTTTCCATAAATAGTTCCATTATAATGCATTAAATGTATAAGAATAAAATATAAGGAAATTTCAGCGAAATGTTTATGGTTGAAATTTACATATTTATATTAAAATTTCTAATATTTTAGTTTTCATCAATTTATCATAAATGAATAATTATGAATTAATTAACTCTTTAATCATATAATTAAAACCATATGTGGAAATATACATTTTTTTTAATTTGATCCGTGATTTTCTTGTAATATAACCCATAGAAAGTTGATAACCTTTTAGGACACAAATTATTATCGCTTATCCATGTTCCTCAAAATAAATGAAATTAAATCGTACAATTATTTCCAAACACACACATACACACATATATATATATAATACAGAAACTATATTGTTGCATGTATCTACAGAAATAACGTATAAATGTTGAAATTCGTTTAAATGTTAACTTAATCTACTTATCACAATCGAAAGATACTGAATAAATCAATAAATAATAATTCGTACTTACGTTTATTTTGTTGTTAACTTGTTAATTGTTTTGTTATTGTAATATAATACAATTCATAATCAAATCGTATGTATTATACACGTGTTTGTAAAAAATATATCGAATTGCGTTATTATTATCTATTAATCAATATTTTAATAAAAGATTATAATAATATAATAATTTTTCTTTGAAAAAATGTAATAAAACGTGATTATACAGATTTATATCCGATATATAACCGATTCATATCGTTTCATAATCTTTTAACCCGTACTTTTGTATCAACCGCTTTTTATCATTCGCTAAAAGGTTTAAAAATATAATATTATTATCTGATATTATGTCATTCGTAAAATTGCATTTATTTAAAAGGGTTTAGTGATATAGAATATATCGAACTTATAATATGTGTATAAATATTTCATTGATAGATAAAAAATTAATGTAAATGGCGTTAAAAAATGTAAATAAATTAAATGAACCGTAGGTATATTATTTTTAAATTTAAAATAACGATAAATTAATTCTAATTCTAATTATTCACATGAAAAAAATATCTATCTAAAGAAAATGTAGATTTAGATATTTAACTAATAATAATTAATTAACTAAAATAATATACCTATAAAAAATTACAATAGACTATGAAGTCATAATGATATTATTATAAAAATTTCGGACTGATTATGTACACATAAGATTGACGCTTTAAATTATCGAAATTTTATTAATTTATTTAAATCGAAAAATAATAATAAATACAATACAAATAGAAATATTTATGATAATACAAAATCAAATTTTTATATTTTATCGATTATAAAAATACCCATCATAATATTTGTAAATTATATGCCTTTACTGTATTATTATGCGTAAATGAAAACTGTCATATCAATGCGAATATCATATTTCAATAATATTTTTTGTAAAACAATATACGGTCTAATTTTTCATTCGAAAACACGGACGATTATAATTTATAGCTGATTTCATTTTATTTTTTTTCTGTATTTTATATAATGGTATGGAAAGTGAAAAGCTCCGAATATGTTATGCACAAACGATTTATCAAATTCACAGAGGTATACATCGTGTTTACAGATTGTCGAGATGATTGGATCGGTCTATTGTTGGTCTTTGGTCAATAGAAAAAAAAACCATACATTTTAATATTACACTCTTTGATTTCTTTTATATTTAATATAAAAGAAGGCAAACTAATAATTAAAATTTATAAAATCGTTAATTACGTTAAAATATAGTTTCTAATTTATTAAATAGAATAACAAAAAAATAATATATACAACCCTTAATTAAACTAAAAAAAAAAAAAATAATAATAATAGTAATATTAAGAATTTCCGAAATGGATGACGTATACAAATTTAGTATTTGCATAATATGTTATCACTACTAAAAATTTACTATTTTTTCGACTACCTATGCTTAAAATAATTTCATACTAATTAATTGCAATGTTTTTTTTCTTTTTAATTTCAATTCATTATCGATATAAGATATAACATTTGATGTCGATAAGATAATACAAAATAATATAATTTCTGCTGCCAATAGGGAATTGAATTATTATTTTATATAAACTTTATTCCGCAGTATTATATTAGTAGAATACACCCAATTAAAAAGTTTAATGTATAAGAAGATAACAGAATTTTCATTATTACGCATGATAATAATGCGATGAAAGTTATCGTTACGAATAATTCGTTGGTGTTGTTCCGATGTAGGTATTATAATATAATACACTTTATACTCATAATTTTATAAACTGTAAGTGTTTATATTTATAAGTAGTTTATATTAATATTAATGAACATCAGTTGATTAAATACTTATTTGTTTATTTAATTCTTAATACGTATAATATAAAGAAAAATTAAAATTAGATTAAAAAACCAAATTGTATTTTTTTCATTTTTAAGTAAAAAATTTATATTTATTATTATTATTATTATTTATATGCTCTTAGGAGTAAAAAAAAAAAAAAATATATTAAAAATTTATAAATTTATCATCTTTGCGTCACATTTGTTATAAATTATAAATGTTATGACGTGTTGTATATTATTATTATGTCGTCCATATTTTCTGTGCGAAAAACGCGCAGTTTATAATAAATATAATATTATGATAATAGGTAGATACCTCGTGTTGTGATGGTGTTTGTTATTTATTTTTTTTCGCAAGTCGCGTCTTTTAACGTTTTCGAAGATTAAAGTGCGATCGATGAAATAGTTTTAATTAAATCTCACGAGTGAATAAGTTGTCGCTTCTGTTGTCGGCGATTTAATTACGTCATAATATTGTGAATAATGTAAACCGTCGTATAATAAAATAATAATATAACATTATAATAATATACTTTGGGTGGTTCAGAGGTGTGTGTATTTATTCGTATAATCTGCATACGCGGGTCGTTCGTAGCAGGAGTACTCGGGAGTTCGTAGGTGGCACGACACGTTTGAAGATAACAATAACGATAACAAAGAAGTAAATTATTATAATTATTCAAATGACGCTGTGGCGTGTATATCTCTGCATTAAACGCACCGACAGGGGTCTGTAAAAACAATTCGTTTCATAACTTATACGCACAATTAATAATGATAATAATAATATGATAATATAATGCGTCAAGAATACACGTTTTGAAAAATTACATAAAAATAACAATAATGAAAAAAAAAACACTTTTTTCCACTGTCATTTCTTTTGTTATTGCTATTTAATAATTATTATTTGTGCAAAATAAATATGATATGCTCGCTCCGTTTTGTGTTTAATACCGTGCGAATTCGTCATAAAACAACATAACATTAATTATTATTAAAACGGGTAATATTTTTGTTATTTTAATTAACGGTCGTCCGCGGTCAGAAAAAATCCGATCGAGGATAATAATATTACCATATACGTTCTCACTCTATAGTAAAAATACACCGAGAACAATTTGTAGGTATCCACTTTAATATTCGTTATGAAACGTAGGTAATAAAATATCAAAAAAAAAAAACGAATATCTAAAATATGAAATTTTTTAATATTTATAATAAATTATTATTCGTACGGAATAATACACGTGTAAATAACGGTCTGAATTGAATGAAATTATTTGAAAAAATGAAAATTTCATACGATTACGTTGAGAATTTGAGATTAACGTTAAAACGTAAAAAGATTCGTAGAGCGTATTATAGAACTTTATTATTTGAATATCAAACGAATTTTTTAAATTACGTTCGTTAAAAAATTAATAAGAGTACGTATAATAAAGTAGTGACTTGTACGTTATTATTTTTTAATCGTACAAATACGAAAAATTATAATACGACTTCAATAATAAACGAGAATAATTTCCTGTTGTGTACTGCACACGACTTTTGATAAATTAACTTTTTATTTTTTTCCCCATTTAATAAAAAAAAAAACCTCGTTACGATTGTGAAACCGAAAACTTTCTTTATTAGACGTTTGTTAACCTTTTGTCATGTGTTAATCATGACCATGAGTATGTCATGGAAAAACTTTACATGTAAATTTCCAAGTTCTCACCGTAAATTATTGTATTTGCAAGTTATGACAACACAATCTAAGTACCTACACACTATTTAAATCCTTAAAAATGTACTCGAAAACATAAAACTATTGTAAAAACTACACGAATTCGATATTTTTGCAGTTATTTTCACTCATTATTATAATTTTAAAAATGTATTCTATGTATTATTCAAATTGATTAAATATTCGAAATTTATTAATTAGTATAAATTTTAAATTTTTCTACGATACGTCTCGTCTGTTAGAAAATATATTTTATCAAAACAAAATATATTATAATTTAAAATTTCCATATCGTTTATTGTTTCAATATTGTATTTAGTATTTGTTATATATTTTTATTACAAATAATATGGAAAAAATTGTTATATTTTCACATTTGCATTTGCGTAAAAGCTTTGATATTATTCTGTCATGATATGTTTTATTTCTACATCAGCTGTTGTTTTACGTAACAATTTCTAAAATGTCAAATAGAAACGGGTAAATATAAAATTTATCACAGTATAATGGTTTGGTATTCATTTTATGAGACTCTATTTCCAATATCGTCCCAAGTATAGATAAAGGATTGCATAAAAAAAAAAATTTGTGATCGAAAAAGGCTCAAGTCGTTTTCTTTTCTTTTTTTTTGTATTTGGTTATTGCGTTTAAAATCGTGGTCTTTTGGGATAGACAAACTATTTTGTTATTGATGCAAACCAAAGGTTTTATTGAATACACCGTCCACAAAACACATAATTTTTATTGTGGAATGTATAGAATACGAAAGTAGTGAAATTCGATTGCAAATCCAAACTAAAGATATTTCTGCATACTCCTATTGCAGGAATTTTAAAATATTATCATTTTGTTAAACAACAATACACAGGTCATGTATTATTCATTACCTACCTACCCATACTATATTATTACTATTCTGAATAATAATAATAATAATAATAATAATAATAATAATATTATTATATTTTTAACATTTATTTTGTTATTCATATTATTGTTAATGATATTATTGAACTTAAATGAAAACATTTTTGTTTTGTGACCATACAAATTAATTTAATCCGCGTCGTTTTTTAAATAACAATATGAAAATTGCAGGTATTTCACACTTGTTTTAGTATAATATTGAAGACAATTTCATAGTTCTATAATAATATATAGATCTGAAAAAATTAAATATTTATATTAAAAAGTGATAATATATCAAGGCCGATTCGCATAAACTATAATTAAAACGTCTGCAGATATTAGTTTTCGGTTTAATAAATTACATTTTATTAATTATTATTGTTACAAACTAATTTATATAATTATACGAGGAATTGTTAAGACGTTCTTTGAAATATTTTCAAGATAAAATAAGAAACTAATTAATTTTCATTTAACACCCAAAAGAATTATCGTTGTGTAATATATAAATATTATACCTTGCAATTTATTTGCAATGCGCGTTTATTTTTTAATTTAATTTAAATAATAATATGTAAAGTTTATTTAAAACGAATATCAATATTAGTATGACGTATGAGTACGTTGAATATTTTATATTTTAAAAAATTATTGATTTAATTATATAAACTACATTTAAAATATAAACAACACATTTAAAAAATTTGCATTGAAATTTGATATTGATATACGAGTACACAAAATATTTAATATGATATTATATTACTTATTTTAATTTGTACTGTATTTATTTACAGTTTTACGGATTATTTTTTAATTAATATTGATTAATTTAACATAGTTTAACGGTTTGTATATAAAACGAAAACACGTTATAACATTCGAATTTCAATATTGTGAAATACAAATACAAATAACGTAATATTATTAAAACTTGCAAATTATAAAATAAATGATAAATGCAGCAGTTTGTTTCAGCGCTAACTTTCAGGATATAAATGCCTTTATAAATAAATATAATTGTTGGATTTCGACGGATTTCAATGAAGTACGACTAGGAATAGGATTATAACCGCACAATATAATATAATACGGTTTCGACCATGCGAGGTAACAGACATGTAACAGCGGTATGTATTAGGTATGTTATGGTAGGTACCTGTACAGTGTAGGTACATACGGGGATTTCATATTTCTAATGGTATCGTCTCTAGACGAGGGAAACGCATTTCGAAATCGGGTAAGACGTTTAATTAATAATGGACTTGGTTACACGCGGTAATGATAGTAAATTAGTAATAGATTCAAATAGGATTTTCTTAGAATAGAATTTCACCCTATACGTTCGATAATAATTTTAACGAATCCCGGCGGTTGTGCGAACGATTCCTTTCGTTTTTAAGTAGAACGCGCGTTTACCGCCGAATTTTTCCGAATCGGTATTTGAAAATTTCGGTTATTCGGTCAATGCGGTAATATTTTACAAGAGAAAAAAACCTTTCGGAAACGAGATAAGTATAGAGCGAGTGAAAAATATAATTTCGTCGTCGACGTTTACACTGCGGTGTTTGATCAGCGGGTAAAATCGTATACCCGGTCCTCTAATCCGCGGACGACAAAACCGTGGACGTTTTCGATTCCGTACATTATACATCCCGTTCGGTTCGGGTTTTAACCTATTCCCCTCAACATCGATGCGTTTCCCGGATAACCTAAATCCCATATTTACATACGGGCATTATGTACACAGAGTGATTCTCCGAAAACACGGATTATCCCCAATTTTTACGCCCTTATTTTTACATATTTTTAAGGGTAGCTTTTTTTCTTGTGCGCGCGCGCGCATCATATTATGTAGTAAATGGGTGGACACTACAGTGTATTAATTTTAACACTGGTACGTTCTTCGAAATTTTTTTACGTGCCGTCTTGTAAATTTGAAACTAAATCTTTTTTTTTTTTTTTTTACCTCCGTTCATTCAATATTATTCAGCTATTTAAAGTGTTTGGCATTAAATCTATTAATATCTATATATTATAGGTATATTATTGTACGGGAATTTATACTTAATCGTATAATATAAGACACCAGTAGAGGAGTCTAAATAATGTCCGAAATTTATTGTTTATACATTTCATTCGTTTTTTTTTTTTTTATAATACCGCGTAACAATCATATTATTGCATTTTTGTGAAAATAAAGTATTCGATTTAATATTTTACCCACCCGACTACCTAACTTCAAGACTTTTAAAAAATAAATAAACATAATATCAATCACGATTATTTTCGCAAAAAAAAAAAAAAAACACTATATACAGTGTGCTACTAATGGGACAAAAAAAAAAAAAAAAAGAAAAGAAAATCGCTCTGTATAATAACATTTATAGTTGTTATAAATATACGCGACGGTGTGAAAGAGCAAATTGGAAACCGTTTGTGCGCTATAGTAGATAAAACGACCGTCGGTAAAATTTCAATGCACGGGATCCACGTTTTGTGTGTATATGCACGGGGTAGGTCCCTCGTTATTGATCCGTTAACAGGGTGACTCGCCTGTAGGTAGGACACCAATGTATGGCGGTGGCGTGTGAGGCAGGGATGCAAGTCAGTCATGATTATTATACACGGGCCTGTGTGTAATGTACGCCATCGAGTAACGTGCGTTTCGCAGAGACAAGAAAAAAAATAAAAAAAAAAAATAAATAAAAATCATTTTTCATATTATATATCATATTACACTCGTAAAAACTGTACCGCCGAGGACTCAGAGAAAAACGTCAGTTTAATTCTAATTTCGTTTTTCCTTTCAGCAAAACGTTGTTTAAAACGATAATAAAAAAAAAAAAAATACACCATTTTTTTTTCGAACATAATGATTGTTTTATGTAATATCATATACAAAAAAAAAAAAAAAAACGATTTTTAATTGGTTTTTCTTTTGCCGCGACGTGAATAATAATAATAATAATAATTATAATAATAATAATAATAAAATTATATCACGTGTATAACCTACAAATTATATTTATACGTCAACTTGAACTCGCACACGTGAATGTTATTTTTATCCCCTATCTCTCTCTCTCTCTCTCTAAATGTTTTTACACGCGAGTGTATTGTTCAATGAAAATTAAATTATTTTTATATAAATATTTATATTTTAAGAAATAACATTATATCTAAATTTGTACGTGAAATGTGCGAAAAATACATTTTATAAAAATAAAAATATTATTACGTTAAGTATAATAAATAACACAAACAAGTTTTAGTCTTCTAACATCGATAGTAATTCATTTACGATACATATTTTTTTTATTTTTAAAAGAATATAATTACAAAATTATTTCAGTCTGACGAAGTTGTATTCTTCCGAAACATAACGAAAACATGTATACATTACATATATCATACAATTATATGAGTTTTTGGTTAACTTCGACGATTCGATCGTCATTTTTTTAAATCATAAATAATATTAGGTAATAATAATTATAGTCGTAATAAAGTAATCGGACGAAAAATCGAGTATAATTTGTATATTGTTATGTAAATTATTTCGGGGTTAAAATATTGTTATCGCTCTTTAAACAGATGCGTATGGAAAATTTTAATTTCTTATCTAGAAATTGTTTCGAAAAATTTTAATTCATAATATTTTTATAAATCTTCCTCATCGAGAACTGTTGATAATGGACGTTATTGATAAATTATATTATTTTCGCGAAAAAATAAATTAAACCGCTGTTTTTTACTATAATTGATTGACTTTTGGTTTAAATCAAGGTATAATATATTATAATTACGTTTTAATGAACGACTCGTATTATGCTCATAATATAATATATTTATCATTTTACACGCAGGTACATAATATACGTGTACGGATAAAAAAGACCTTCGGGACCCTTTTGTAAGATTATTCATCTGCAAAATATTTTACCCGATAGTTACGCGAGTCTTTATTTGTCGCATCTCGAACACGCGTGTTTCGTTTTGAGTTTCGTACGCATCTTATTTATACTGACAACCGTATCCGTCGATTGTCGTTGTCAAAGTCTTCGGTTGGAATATTATATTCTGTTATTTCGTTTTCCAATCGACTATTATTGCTTTTTCTTGTACATATGGGTATAGGTACATTATCCAACTGTCTGTATTCGACGGTGTTTCATTCCGTTTTAACTTTTAATATATCTTATTTCTGACGGCAAATATTATTTCAACGACGTTCCACATTTGCGCGTTTTTCTTTCGTTTGAATAACACGCGTGTTATCATTAAATCCTGATATTATTATTCGTATTATATAGGTAACATTTATTTTGCGACGCATCTCATTTTTCGTCCGGACATCATCGCGCGTTTGATTATAACGAAAATTATTAATATTATAACGTTAAAAAAAAAAAAAAAAAAAAAAAATGATAACAGCTCTTACAAACAAACTCTTTGATATTATATTAAATTATATATCACCTAAACGTCTTTAATATTAACAGATAAATCTCAAATGAAAGGACGATCAGTAGTTATAGTATAATTTATTATTTAAAGTTTTACATTTCTATTATGCATATAGCATACGCACGTGTACCGGATAGAAATGATTTTAAATTGAACGTTCACGCAATGAAATTACAATTTTTATACTCATATATTGTAAACGAATCGATTTATTTTAATTTTAAATAACAAAGATGAAATATTGCAATATTTAGTTTAATAAAATAATAAACGATAATAATCTCCGAATATTATTATTGTTGACTGATTGTATTTATATTATTATATTATGACAGATATTGTCTGGGCCCATTTGTAACTGTAATTCGACGTTATTAATTGTTTTCAATTAATCGCAAAAGTTCGATTTATAATTGTTATGAAAATCTACTTTAATTTTTTTTTTTTCATAATATAAACACAATTTTATCTAGAAAATTATAAGAATATAATATTTTAAATAATCATATATCTATAGGGCTGAATATTTTGAAACTATATAAGTAATCTCGGATAGTTTTCAAAGTATTTTCTGTTTTGAAAACTTTACGAAACCATAAATCCATTTCTATCTGGTTTAAGTATCTACTTATAATATAAAATCCCTCGCCCCGTCCCTCAAAATAAATTAATTTCTTCTCTGTATATTTATTTTCGTCGAGTGCGCTGATGAATCAGTAGTGTTCTTTTTTTTTTTTCAACAATACACCCCCTATATAAGAATAATTTCCAAACTTCAAACAAATACTATACTAGAAATTAATTATTATTATTATTCTTAAATATAAATTATATAAAGTTAAAAAAAAAACTTTTCCTGGAAACTAAAAAAAAAAATGTTTTAACTTTTTTTTTTTCGTTACTTACACCATTGTAAATCCATATTAAAAAAATTCTTTCAGTAATGACCATTGAATATTCAATTAAACTTTTTTTTTTTAAAAAGTTATTTCATTTCGATGTATGATTTGTTGAAAAGACACATAAACGAAATATTATTACAATAAAAATGTAATTTAAATTATACAGTAAATCCATGTTTATGAATATTATAAATATTTTCAATATACGCCTATACATTTACGTGTATATTGCAGATAACATTTTGTATGTAAGTACAAAAGTATACCTAGTTATTGGTATACAACGGTATGCTATTGAAATTCGTGAAGCTATTCTCATCATGAAAATCAAACTGATGGAAGTAAAAATAGTTGTGCAATGGATTTATGCGGTGGGCAAAAAAAAAAAAAAATATATATATATTTTATTATTATTGATTTTAATTTTCTTTCCCGAAAGGATAAATAATCCCTTTAAAAATTATAAATACTAAAACGATTTTGCCGTTGAATGATGAAAGGTAATTTATTATCACAGATGGACCGGCGAATGAAACTTCCTGGCCATTTATTGATTACAATTAGGGTTCATTTAAAATTCTAAATGGAGAATTAAATCGGCACCGATGAATAATTATACACGCAGGGTGTACGGATTTCGTAACTAAAATTTATACAGAAATTACTACGGAGGATCCCCGAATTTCTACGACCTGCCACTAATATAATATTCGAGAATAATTATTATCACATTATGTTATATTATATTAACTAAAACCTCTCCGGCATCAATCTGTCCATATCAGAGTGCACAATATAATAATTATTATTTTGAATAATGTCTGGTGTAATCAGTTTAAATATTAATGATAATACGTCGTACGTGCACAGTTAACAAAGTTAAAAACAACGAAGTATCCACAGCAATTATCGAAATTAATAATTATAATAATGGAAAATCGCGTTATTTTAAACAGTTTTCATCGGCGGTTTGAAAATCGATCAAATTAACAAACTGTGCATTAATAATAATAATTATAACGTACTTATACATTATAATAACATAAAATTAATACAGTTAATACAAAATACTGCTAGTTCTCTGGGCGAAGTCGTTATATTGTTACTATAGTAATTTAATGATATCATACACCAACTAAGAATGTAACGATTTTGTGAGTTTCACTAAAAATTTAAGAGTTCTCGTAAAAATATAATTTAAATTTTATGTCTCCACTATTTAATAATTAATTATTGTTTGAAACATTGTAGTGAATAGATATAAACAAGTTGTTATATATACATTAAATATGACTTAAGTAATATTTATATAAGTATTAAGAACTTTAATCAAAATAATTTTTCAAAAAAAAATTCCAGTACCTAATACAAAGCAGTAATTTTCTTAAAAAATATTTTTAACAAATACGACGGGTTTAAGAAATATAAATTACAACATAAAATATGTATAATCATACATTAATATTAAACAGATCGATTTTTCACCCAAAACTACCTTAATTTTTTTCCATCGATCTGCTACATCAGTTAGCGATAAGAATTTTGAAAATCGATTTGAATTCAGTATGAAGTCGACTTGAGATCGGTCACTTCACATTTTGAAATATCGTTTTTAATTAAACACAGGTAAATAATGTTTTGGATTTTTGAAATTTTATTAATTTTTTCTTTTCTATATATTATTTTATCTAAAACAAATGAATTGAAAAATTCTTCAGACCGATGTGAAGTAAACTTGTTGCTGAATAATTCGAATCTGTTTTAAAAAACAAAATTTTCTTATCACTACCATAGGACTGACTGAAGAAAACTTAATAGTTTTTGTAGCATAAAATTTAAGCGTTTAGTCGTAATGACCATGTGTGTGCGCTTACGTGAACCCTGTATTCTATTCTACGCCATAGTATAATTTTTAGTGATAACGTATTGCGAAACGCGAAAGACAAAAAAAGCTAGAAATTTCCTGAACACGACTCCTATGAAACTGCAGACCATTTAACCTTGGTTTGATGCGATTACCATGAGGAAATTACATCCATCGCATAATTTTTTCTAGTTCCCACTACGTATAGATTATTTTTCAAATTTTTCAAAAATATTTATATGCGATAAGAAATATTAGTAGAAATAACCGAAAGCTTAATACAGTAAAATTTACGAAAACTATTCTTTCGATAAACTTGATTTTAATATTATTGTGGATGATAATTTATATCTATTCAAATATTTACGTAGATATTTTACGCGCGTGATAAAATTTACGAATATTGCTATTAAAGAGTATATACACGGTCAAAATTTGTCAAAATATTAATCACTAATAAATAATAATTATTATGTCTGTTCGTGGGTTGGTTTATCATTCCCTTCAAATCTTAATTATAATACAACACTACGCTTCCATTACCCTTTTCATACGCAATTATCAGGTCAGATTTTTGACTTGTTTTCATAACGCGTTAGAACATTATTTCGATCAGTTTCCGTCAAAAATGATAAAGGCACATGCAACGCGTATCTTAATTAAAAATATTAATCACAATAATGGCTATTAAAATTATCAAGTTTGCATGTCCCGCGAATAACACCAATGAATACTCGACACCGATCAGGGGTGCTATTTTGTCACATTAAAAACGTATCGTCCACAATATTATTGATGTTATTTAATCACGCGACTATTATAATAAAAAAAATAATATTGTTTCACGTACTCTAACGAATTATTTTTGTTTTCTGACGATCCCGAACAAAAATATTGCATTGGATAATAATTTAACGTTCATTTTACTCTTCCATAAGCAATCATAATAAAATTAAAAAAAAAAAAAAAAACCAGAACATTATAATATATTCATAATGACAAATTATGACTTCTTTTTGTTATTTTTTATTAATTTATATAATCATAAATTTTTTTTTTGGTCGCTAAAAAAAATCCATATATTTAATAATATTATTGAAGTGCCATACAATTTAGTATTCGACACTTTGTTTTTGGTTAGGCAAATATCCTAATTTCATTAACTAAGTACATTTTCCTTTGTACTATAACGATATAATACATTATTATACTATGTTATCACGTTGTTTGTCTATACAATGATAATACAAATATTTGTTTATAAAAGTTAAAATCTATATGAACCTTGTTATCTATAATTTACGACATGGAAATAAAATAAAAATACAAACACAAAATATACTTAATATTTTTATTGTGAATATTTTATAAATTTTAGACAAATATTTCCTATATGTATTATACGCGCTTCCCTTCTATTGTCGAAAAGCTAAAAGCTTATACGAGTAATTATCATCACGTCGCAAAATTAAAATTTTCATTGAAATAAAAGACTTTTATTATTTTGTTTAGTCTTCGATATTATCGCGGATTTGCGTACGTAAATTTGTATTTAAAATGACGGATCGTGATATTTTAACTGGGGGCCTATTCTTAAAATCGTACGAACGGGATCCGTATACGAACTATTCACATGATTAGTTTCCGTATACGGATAAAAATTGATATTCTTAAATTATAAATTTCCGTATACGGATAATGTTTCCTACAAATTACCCGCATGTGAATGATTTTCATTCAAATTATATTTTCCAAATTTATTGTATTTTGTATTGATTTATAGGTTTTTTTTTAAAAAATACAATTAATATTAATAATACAATTTTTTAAATGAGTGAAAAAAGAAAAAAATGCAAATCAGTGACCAACGAACAAAAAGTCGCTTTAATCGATTTCAATATTTCATTCATAGTAATAAAGACAGGTAAACACACAGCCACATTCGTCATTCACACAAGCAGTTTCAAATCAACTTTGGCCTATTATAGACTGATAGTAATTCATTTTTTTTTTTTTTTTTTTGACAATAATATGTTAGAAACATTAAAATTTAAATATTATGAGTATTAAAAATTATATATTTATGAAGAGCTAATTAAAAATATACCCGTATAATAAATATTTATTCAAAGTTTAACAAACATCTCAATATCTGTAATTGAATAAATAAATACATTTTACAATATATAAATAATTAATTAATAACAAATATACTCATATATTTTTTTAAAAAAAATTATTTAATATATTTATAAAATAATAAATAAATAAAGACATGGCAAGATATTAAAGCCTATGCCAATAAGAAACAGGCCAATATTTAATTAATAACATTTAATATGTTATAAATAAATATTGTATTGTATTAATATGTTATAAATTAATATGTTAATTTATAACATTTAATATGTAACACTGTTAATTCATGACAACATATTATTTAAATATTTTAAATATGCCATATGCGAGTATGATATTGATATAAATATTAGTATAATATTACGATTTATAAATAATTATGCTTATTAAACAATAAATTGAATTATAATTAACGGTAATCTATAAATTATTGTATTTATTGAGGAATGAAAATGGTATTCGTATACGAAAAACTGTTTTCACAACCATATACCCATCCAAAGTAATCATGTGAAAATCTTCCACATAACATAACTAATCCGTATACGGAAAATTTTTAAGAATAGGATGTTTTAAAATCATACGAAAATGTATGAAAGCAAAGGTTTCCGTATACGGATCCCGTTCGTACGATTTTAATAATAGGCCCCATGATAAAATAAGAAATTATGTGATATCATTTGTAAAGAGATATTATAATATAACACATAAATCTATATCTATTAAGAATTTAACTATGGGAAAATACTTCACCGGTTTGAATTTGTGACATAGATAACTCTCTAACAAAAGTACGAGAATGTAGCGTATTTAAAAAATTATCTAATAAAATAATTTATGTAATATTGATTACAACATAATCGATTAACTTTCTACATAGCCACATAGGCATAAAGATTATTAGAGTTAATAAGTTATAGGTAGGAAAACTTGATCGTGCATTGATCTAAGTTCCGAATAACGAATATATAATAAGCGTATTTGTCATCATTAATACGATGTTGTGATTAGCTTGAGGTCTGAAAAAATTCTTTCGTGTCATATTGTGCATTCTAACCCAGGTTATGTAAAAGTAAAGTTGAGTAAAGAAGCTAAATCTGGGTTACTATACATGCTCCGCACTACACACTCTGTCCTTGCGGATTACGTAGCTGGTTGCTTGCTCAACACAATCTACAATTGTGTTCACCGACGACTACGACTACAATTCCAAGCCCATATGCATATAATATTCAAGATGGAAGTATATATTGCATATGGGAAAAAAGGGGTATAATTATATTAGTTACTCCATTGGTAGCGCATATTTTCAATAAAGGTTACCATATGGTCTTCACTTACACTTCACTTAGTTGGGTTTGTTAACTGGTTGCTTGCTCAACACAATCAACAATTGTGTTCACCGACGACTACAATTACGACAACATATAAAAATTGTATATTAAAAGGGGTAATATTATTAGAGTACAATAAAGTATCACTTTTAAAATTATAATTGTAATCATTGATGAACATAATAATTGTAGATTGTGGAAAGCAAGAGATTTATATGAGTATACTACAATAGTACTATCTCATAATAAATATATACTTTATTATTGTAAATTTCTTTTAGTTTTCTATTAGGCAACTTGAACCTCTGAGGAAGTAACCAACTGTTTTCCAAACAAAAGTGGAACAATAAAGGCGGATGTGGACCGCATTATATATATATACACAAAGCATAACTTTAGTAACTTAATTATTGCGCCAAAGACTTTAGCTTCTTGAGGAAGTAATCTTTTCACAATATATATGAGGCAGGCCATAGAAGTAGTTCATCAAGTTCGAAGTCCCAAGCTACCTAGTTCCAGAGCAAGATTAAGAAGAAGAAATTGCAAGGACTACGCTTTGCCAGAGTGAGAAATGTCCAATAATATGCAGAGCGATCTTTCTTACTCGTGTGTACACTCTGCTAGGAGAAGTAAAAAAAGAAAAATGGCGAATGATGAAAATGTGGATTCGTCTTCTACGAAGGATTTATCAAGAGGTATGTGTGAGTCAATGGAATCAAATACAATTTCTATGGATTCACTGAAGCAGAATCTTGATACTATTGATGAAGGAGATGAGTGTGATATTGACTCTGATTGTTCTGATTGTGAAAAAGAAATGAAGGCTTTAATTAAGAAAACATCTGATCCATATCGTGAAACATTATATTGTTCTTCAACCGAAAGTGATGATGATAGTAGTGAAAAAGATAAAAACCATTTGCATAGGTTATTTGGAAGTTTTAACATCTCACAAACGGATTCATCTACTCCAACGATTTTTCAGGAAGCTGTGAATGTGCCAAGCAAAGATGATCCATCCAAACATGAGAATAATACAATATAAAAGAGCACTTTATCATATATGGTGACCATGGATTAAAGATATTCATTTTCGAAAGTAATACGAGTATATAGTACTAGTTTCAAATGTTTTATGAGTGAATAATGATGTATGAGTGGATTTCATAATAATTG
>JAIUCT010000009.1:5771271-5793293 GCA_021307375.1 Tetraneura akinire
TTTTTTTTTTTTTTTTTTTTTTTGGATCCACCAAAATGTCAATTAAACAAAGCCTCCTTCTTACACTGTCAGAACAAATAACTTATTTTGTATCTCTGTAAGCACACACCATGACACGGATTACATTATTATGTCCTTGGTCATTTATAAAACAATGTATAACAGTGACAAAAATCTTATGAAATTGCGGTCAAATCCCTGGTGAATCCTTATATATTTTTTTAGTATATAATAATCGTTTTTGATAACGGTTATCCTGCGACGAAACAATAAATAACCAAATTAATATATCAATCAATCTCATAAATTATTAAAAATTAATAACCGCGTTCTTTGTAACACGCATTGCGATATTACATTTAAAATGCATTATCGACAGGAAAAAAAAAGTGATTAAAAAAATATATTGGTTTCAAACGAGACGTTTTTAGGTCAAGTATCTACGTGTTAGAAATAATAATTAATTTCAGTCGAATCTACGTATATATTATAATAAGTATATACAAGGTGATTCGCTAAAAGCTCTTATCTCACTTTTCTCTCTAATGTACTACTTATATATATATTTTTTTTATCATTAAATATTTCACTGTTATTCCTAAACACTTATTTTTGCTTTTTGAAATAATCTAAAATAGAAAATATTATAAAATATCGCAAAATAAATATATTTGATATTTAATACCCAAAATTTTAATAAATATAATATATAATTCCTTAAACTTAAATTTACACAATTTATTAATAATTTATATATGTAATAAACGGTTATGATAAGTAAAATAATATTATAGTGTTTACATCAAAAAACATAAAATTATAATAACGAATTTTAAAATTTAAGCATGAAACGATATGTTATTTGTTTTTTTATAAAATTCACCAAAATTATGCTTCATAATACGTTATTAACTTAACGTACATTTTGTAATATAATTATTTTATATTTCTTAATTAAATAATAAATTATTGTTATAATTAAATTTGAATTTTTATTTTTATAACACCAATTTAAAACGTTATAGTATATACATGGATACATGAAAAGTAACGCGTAGGTATTAAATAATATATTCGATCGAAACAAGTTATTATCGCATATTTATATAAAAGACTATAATAATAATAATATATATTATATATTAAAATATAAGACTTCGAGTGGTATAAAAAATGTAAGTATTTCAAAATACATAATGCGTGGGTACTCTGTACCTATATATATATTATAAAGCATATTTGAATTTTTCAAAAGTACATTATGCACGTATAATGTCAATGGTGAAAAACGGGATGAGTATTATACGGGTTGACGAAATCACCCTGTACATTAGTCGTGAATTTCGTATCATTTCGTATCATTTCGTATTTATTTATATATACTCGTATTTTTCGCGAAACGGAATATATTTGAATAATCCTGGAACGGTTTCGAACCGCGTATATAATGTATAGGATTTGTCGTTTGGTCCGAGTGTCGATTCGAACAACAAACTGTACATCATCTAGTTAAATATAATAACATATAAACTCTAACTTTTCGTCCGACGTATGAGTATTATACGTTAAAATATTATGCTATGTAATATATAAATATATTATAAATGACGACCGGCGTATATTATACCGGCATTATATTTATGCGTCGTAGTGCGACGAAATGACCCCTCGCTAAGTTGTCGAATTTCCATCTCCGTTGTTATTGGCACACGGTTTTAACGGTGGCGGTCATCGTGTGCCCGAGGCTTGCAGATACCTTTGTTATAATACATAGGTACATTATAATATTACACGCGACCAAGTACCCGAGTTATCGCACACGGCTGCATATGATTATTATGGTCGGGCCAAAAATGCGTTTCTCTAATGAAAGGTCAAATTCCGTTCGCTTATGGTTGAAAAAATAAAAATATACGTAGGTATTATATCGTTATACAGCGCGATCGCCAAACGCGCTGATATCATTATACATTTTTAACGTGCATCATTTTATAATAAAAATTATTATGTAGGTATTACGAACGATTTTGATTTATCGATTTTATCGAGCTAAAAGGAAAAAGTAAGCATTTCTTTAGTGTAGGTATACATTCGTCTTTCGAGTACTTTTTATTTTATTTTTTTTTATTAATACGCCAAGAAAAATATAAAAAAAAAGTATATTATATACATATTCCATTGTTAAAACTATATAATGATATCACGTTCCGACGTATATAAATTTTTATCTCAAATAACATGATGGAATAACGACTGTTTATTTTTTTAAGAACGTTAAAAAATGTATTCGATTTTTTTTTTATATTTCCGACGTACATAACGAATAAAATTTATTATTTATTCGTATACCGATGGATTTTTACTGTGGTTATTGAAATCTTTATAATGTCAAGTGTACCCGTATAATAATATTATAATATCAATTCCACTATTCGGTTATCGCGTGTCAAATTATAATCATTTTATGACGTACGAAAAATAATAATTTATTGTCACATGCAAATTTATAAAAAAAATTCCAGAAATTAACGTTTAGTTATTGTTTATTATAAATTATTATAATAATAAATGAAAATAAAAACAAAATAATAATTATTAGTTTTATTTAGTGTTACATTTTATATACCATATATAATATATTTATAATATTTATTATTATTACTGATTATTATTACACTTGGTAGGAGTTTAATAGAAAATTGTATTCTTGATTTTAACGGTTAAGAATTATTGGCTTAGTGATAATTGATAAAATTAAATGGTGTTATTTAAATACGATATGACGTAGGGATCGTCGTTTAATCAGTCACGTTTCATGCCGTGATAATCTTAATATGTTTTATGATATGTAATATTTAATTATAAGGTAAATCGTGTCGTAAAATTTTTGGATATAAAATTTCAATAATTTAACTAAAAATTTGATGGACACGTTTGGCGAATCTTATTTGCATAAAAAAAAAAAAAAAATATTATGTTTAATAAGTCACATCGGAGCCAACATAGGACATAATAAAAATAAATTGTAAATAATATTTAAATTTATATTAAACAAAAGAATTATTATTATTATATTATTACAAAATAAAAATTAAGTGTCTTGTAAGTATAAACGCTACGTAATAATATTATTATAATATGTTAGATATATCGTTTGTAAGAATAATTTTTTTTATTTTAATTAATCGAAAAAAATATTGATATTTGATATTATATAATATTGTAGATTTGACTTTTCAATCGTCCAAAATTGAATCGCCGTCACACGTTTCCTTTCAAAAAAAATTTAACGCAATATCGTTATCGTATTATACATTTACGTATTGTGATGAGTTCAAAAAAAAAAAAAATTTATATATATATAAACTTACCGTCGATATATAAATAAAAACTTACATTGTGACGTCATACAACTGATAAGAATTATTATCGGAGTTTATATTTTCACGGGTCGTAGCACTCATATTTATCGACTCTCAATAATATTCGTATAGGGTCCACGATACGATGGTAATAACTAAAAGTAAAAAATCAGAGCAAATAAACGCCATTTTACTAAATATTTTTTTTTTAATAAGTAAACGTTTCGTTAGAATGAAGAATTGATGTTATCAATAGAGATAGAAAAAAAATTAAAGTAAAAAAAGATAACAGCCACTATACGCTATAAGTATATAAGATATACTCATCTGAATTTCTTAAACTTCATTTAACGCGTGTTCGATTTTTATAGATTAATCAAAGAAAATTTTTTACCATTTTTTTCTTCTTTTTCATTTTAACTAAATTTAATAAAAAATAAATAAATAAATATATTTTACAGAATATACTTAGGCGTAAAAATTTTACGGATTAAATTTATAACGCGTAATAATGTTTTGTATTCGTTTATTTTTTTCATAAAAATTATCTCAACTTTTAATGAAATATAATAATAAAAAAATGTCTAATATTTATATTATAAATTTATAAATTATACTTAGGATTTTTTTGAAATTCGTATTTTAAAACTTTATTTTTGTAACGTACAAACGATATATAACGCATATTATACGGAATATTATATCGGTTTAATATAATATATCCATCAACGATCACGGCGCATTAATATGTTAATTAATTAATATTAATTTCGATTAATTAGATTTTGCCATAAATTATAATGACAATAATTCACGTATACCGTGTTTATTGAAGTATCCCTAAATGGTCCCAATTATAATATAGAAATCAACTCGTTTTTGCTCATATCCTTAATTGCGCACTTGGTTGAATCATCTATACATAAATACATCATTTTAACATCAACCCCCCACAAATATTAATAGTAAAATTCTGTATACAAATTTATAATAATTTATACAATAATGTGCATATTGTTATACGCTATAATATTATCAAATTTCAAATTTAGCAGTTTTCACTAAATATTCAGATTTACTTCTCTAAAATATTGTCATGATATGACTTAAGACTTAACTATAAACGAATTTAATAAAAATGTAATGATAAAAAATTTATTAAATAAAAATAATTTTAATATTTATAGTAAGAGAGTAGAATTGTAGTTTAAATTTCAACATTTAGACGAAACAAAAATAACTTTTAAAAATGATATATTTAATTATCTCTCATGCCAAATTTAAAAATTTTTATACCGATGTAAATGAATAAAATAAATTATACTTGATGACATATTTTTAACAATTATAATATATCTAATTAAAAAAATCTCGGATTTTTTAAAAATAATTTTATATTTTGAAAATTTACAATTTACACACCAAATGTCCAAATTTAATTTCAAGATTAATATTAATCTAAATAAGTTTAAGCGTTTATAAAGACGGTTTCAATCGTTTTTTCTTTTCATACCCGAGGTTCACGTCGTTTATATATTTTAGCCTAACAAAAGATCGTGTCTGTTCACTAATATAAAATATAAATTAAAGTTAATATTTTTAAGACATGATTATAATACTTCGCTGTATATTATATTAAAATATTTCACTGCTAATCGTTTAAAAAGACCGTTGACAATTTGACATATTATATTATATAAAGCTTATCAGAAAATCACTGGTAAATGTTTGATAGGAGATACGAATTAATTTTATATTTTAATAAAATGTATAATTTTAGTTAATTATCCGAAAAACAATTAAACGAAGCAACAGACATTTAGGATTTATTAGGAAGTTAAAAGTATTTATAATCTTGGTATTTTCCAGCATTATAAACTTTCTACGTGAGTAAAAATATCATAAATTAAGAAAACTGTAAATGAATGCTGCATACAAATTCTAAATTATTATTCAAAACTAAAGTTAACTGATATAGAAAAAAATATTTCATCTAACTTTTTCTAAGTATTTAGATAAAACAGCTTGACTTATTATTTATTGTTATATAAATATCAAGGTATAATAAAAATATAGTTAACATTTCTAACGCTAAAATTAGCAAATTTGTCATATAACGTAACTACAAAAAAAAAAAAAAAACCGATAACTATTTCGAACAATATTAACGATAATAATTATTAATTCTATAAGAATATTAAAACTTTTATTTTGTCAATGACTGATGTGTGATAAACTGATAACGTTTTTATTTACAAAATTATTTGAAATTTTATGTAAAACATAATTTACGCTTACAGTATAAAAAAAAAAAAAAAAAAAAATTGTTGAATAATTTCTAATTAAACGAGAATATTATCCTGTACTAGGAAAAACGAAAGTTTCATTAATTACGTCAAAGTATACTTTTACATCACGATATTGTACAAAAACTTACGAAACGTTAATGAATAGTAAAATTTTAGTTTGAGTAAAGTACGATGATTAAATTAAACGAGAACACACGCGCGTCTTCGTACCAGAAATTATTTAAATATTAATCTGTAGTTGGCCGAAAGAAATTGTACGTATTTTAAACGAATTCTTTAGAATTACGCTGAATCTAAATTCTTCTACCATAAAATATCCGATGAAAAATATTCCGTTGA
The DNA here is from genome assembly GCA_021307375.1 of Tetraneura akinire. Classification (NCBI taxonomy): domain Eukaryota; kingdom Metazoa; phylum Arthropoda; class Insecta; order Hemiptera; family Aphididae; genus Tetraneura; species Tetraneura akinire. Next base: position 5,777,282 of record JAIUCT010000009.1, read on the forward strand.
GTTTTTATGAATAGACACGTCATCATCTCTTGTGTTTCCGAAAGAATAATGAAAAGCAGGGCCTAAAATTGTGTGCAGTAGCACACACGGTGTGCAGTAGCAAATACGAAATGTGCAGTAGTAAATGTAATAGTGTGCAGTAGATTTTAATACATTGTTATCTTTATATTTATATTTATATTAGATATATTTTTATGTAGGGGCATAAAAAAAATTATTTGCATTGAAAGAAAAATTATATTTTATATTTTATTATTTTTTATTAAAATTGAAGGTAAGTAACTGTTAATGGCTTGTTTCTTAAATTTTACCGCACGAAGCGCTACCTACATACATATTTTTCTAACCGATACTGCAGTATTCTTATCATAGTTTATTGTGTACCAGAGATAAGAAATTAATAACAATGAACCTTTTGATAAATATGAGAAATTGACATCTGAAATATTATATTATTCGTAAATTATTATGTGATTACTGTTATAAATTATAATAGTAGTGACTATTATAATTTAAAAATTATAATTTATAATATTTTTTTTTATTTTTTTTATAATTTATTATTATTATTTCACTAGTCACTTATTTTCCAATTGAATTTAATATGGATAAATATATTGTAAAAGGAAATGTGTCTAAAGGAAGTAAGTAATTTGTTATCTATCTATTCATTATTATTATTACTTATAAATTTTATTATTTTTGAACAAGTAGAATAGTAGATTAATAAAAAATATTTAAAATATAATTTGCTTATCTTATATTTCATTACTATCGCTTTTTTTTAGGTGATAATGTAGTTAGTAATAGTGCATGTACTAATATTACAAAATCAAGTTCAGGGAATATACATTTTGATCCTTGTTTTGAAAAAATTAGTACAATTAATGGTTGTGGCAGAATGAAAGTTAGATGTAGCATTTGTTTTCAAAATAAAAATACAGTGTTGATAAACACAAAACTCCGTAACAAAGTTCCAGCTATATGTTCTGAAGAAGGAACTGTTCCAAGATCTGAAGTTTTAAATAATCACTTGATTTCAAATATGCATAAAGAGTGTGTGAAAGTTTCATTTATTAAAAATATATCTGTTGAAAAAAGAGCAGTAACAGCCCCTTTAGATAAAATTATTTCTACTCAAAATCATGAACTCTCACAAAAAATAGGACAACTAATGTGTACAATTTTTAATGATGCCAAAAGAGGTACACTTAGCGGTTGGTCTTGGCCATCAAGAGAAGTGGTTAGTTTAAAAACAAAATCTCTAAATATTCATGAGCCATTTAAAGATTTTGTTCCTAAAGCTGGTGACTTACAATATATTAATCCTCCTAATTATAAAGAACTTTTAAATTGTATAGTTATGTCAGATGTAAATCGAATTCATAAAAAATTAGAAACTAGTTTAGCAATTTCCTTACGTGTAGACGGGTCAGTAGACCGTATGCAAGTAGATAATATTCATGTGTTGGTAAAAATTGTTACTTTTAATGGTGACACTGAATTAATATTTATTGGTTTTCATGAACTTGAATCAAAAGGTGCTATAGGTTATTATAATGCTGTTAAATCAGCAACAAGTAAAATAATTTCTTGGAATGAATTATTGCCATTATTGTCATCAATTGTCACAGATGGTGCATCAATTAATACTGGCGAAAAAAATGGTTTGTGGTCACTTATAGAAAAAGATAAGGAATCAATATCAATTCCATTATTAAAGGTTTGGTGTGCTGTCCACAGAAGTGCGTTGGCATGGGACAGTTTAACTACAAATGTTCCTGAAATAAAAAAAATAATTGATACCTGTTCATCAATTTCAACTCATTTCCATAGGTCTGGTTTAAGAACAAAAGAACTTCAACAAGTAGCAGATGAAAATAATCTTACTTTGATTCGTTTACCAAAATATTTTGAAGTAAGATGGACAGAGTTTACATATTCTCTAATTCATAGTGTTTTAAGAAATTGGCGGGCTATGGTTATTTTTTTAAAAAAACAAGTAAATGAAGATAAATGTAAAGTTTCTGCTGGATTTTTAAAGTTTTTGACCAATTATGATAATTTGAAGCTTCTTTGTTTTTTAACTGACTTAGGTTATATATTTTCAAGATATCAACAACTTATTCAAGGTGATGAAGTATTAATTTTTGATATTCAAGATCAAACTGAGGCATTTAAGTCAAGAATGATAAATTTAAAACTGAATATGATGACAGGAGGATGGGAAAATACATTTGAAATATTGAAAACTGAAAATAAAAATGTTGATGAAGATATTCAATGCCAAATTCATGGAATAAATTTATATAAGATTACATCAAATAATAAACGTCGTAAAATCCATCATTTATATGTCAGTGATTATCGAAACTTTGAATCAATACGTAATGAGGCAATTGAATCTATTTTATATTTCATGGATAAAAGATTAGATTCTTCAGAGTGGAATGATGTAAAACCTCTAAAATCAATAAAAATAGATATAACAGATGCTGAGCTAGAAAAGTGTCATAAAAGAGTATGTCCTGATTATCCACTTATGGATTTTATCATGTCATACCGTGAAGCCGCATCATGTTTAGAAGTTGTTGGGAAAAATGTATCTGTTGAACTATTAAAAGTTATAATGAATTGCCCTAGTTGGAAACCACTTACAGTGGCTATGGTATTTTTTTTTTTTTTTTTTACACTAAATTTATTTAATAATAATTGATCTATAAATATAAATACATAAAAATGAATATATATATTTTTTAAAATAAAATATTTTACATATACATTAAATGTTATGATATAAAGTTTTTTAATGTAATGTATTAATTCCTTGATTATTTTAAGTTACAAATTGTATTAAATATAATTTATTGCAATGTTATAATATAATATATAAATATATTTTTTTCAGGCTAGAATATTAGCAGTAAAACCTCATAGTGCAGATGTGGAAAGACTTATTTCTTATTATAATATATTAAAAACACAATTAAGATCATCTTTATCTAGTGAAACTATAAAAGACTCATTGTATATAAAAATAAATATGACTTGTTTATCTCAATTTAATCCCCATCCAGCTGTAATATATTGGCTTAAACAAAAAAATAGGCATGAAAAGGCTTATACAAATGCCATGAAACAAGAATGGTTTCAAGGAGTTTTTCCTGATGCAGCAATAAGTAAAGGTACCATTGAAAACAAGAGCACAAAAGCATGTTTTTAACTTAACTTGTTTTTTTAATACTTATATTCAACTATTATATAACTAATATCCAATGTTTTCTTAATTCTAATATATAATTTTTTCTTAATAAAAAGAAAATTCTAGTCATTAAACTGTATTTATTTTTATTGTATACCTTCAATACCTTCATGCATAAAAAAAATACTTATAATATTTGTATACTCGTATTTTATAAAAAAAAAAAAGTTAGTGTGCAGTAGCAAAATGTAAAAATTTTAGGCACTGATGAAAAGTTACTTTTTTTTTTTTTTTTTTTTTTTTAGTAAAATAATGAAGAAAATTGAACTCTCTCTGTCTATCCCTATCTCGGCTGCTGTGGGATTTTCGAAGGGAATGGTAAAATATTTGTGTTTTTTTTTTCTTTTTTCCCCACAGCCGTTTCAAATCCATTAGGAGAATTCGACTCTCATTATTATAGTACCTACCTCTTAAAAGCACTTTTATCCATGTCATTTTTCTCATTCGTATATCTTCCGGTTTCCATTATTTTTATTATTATTTCTTCTGGTAATAATACAACACGCGTATTAAACGTAGTCTTATAATAATTCAATAACTGTTCTATAATACTATATAGTTCCAGTTTCCAGATCGATGTGTTAACTCTTTCCAGCACAGCATTCTTACAAATTTTATACCGTTGTTGCACAGAGACTTTTTTTTTTAGAAAATTTATAATATTTGTTTTGAAATGATATATTGTTTTTGTTAAATATACGTTTTAGCAATTAAAAAATAATTAACTATTTTTTTATATGAGATATGATAGGTGGGATTGCATATATCCCACCGTGCATCAAATGCCTGATTTTATAAAATAATCATTTTATTTATAATATAACTTTTATTATTAAAATTTGTTAATCATATATATTATAATATGTATTTTAAAAAAAATAACAATACTGTATGTCTTAATAACTATCTATTTATAATTGATAATCTTAATAATTATTATACTCCAATACATTTTTTGTTATTTGTTCGGACAAAATCTGAAATTTAATAATTTATAATGATTAATTATTTAATTATATTGTTTATTTTTTGAACTTACCCTTCTGGTGTGCTGTGATATAATGCAAAACAATTTTTTTTTTTTCCCAAACATAATGGAATGTTACATATGGAACATAACCATTCTGTGCGAATTTCTTTTTTTTTTGTACTGCACTTCGCACATCGTCTCCTTGTTCCTCTTTGTGGTTGGTGAGCAGCATTTTCTAAACGAATTACATTTGGTACTGATGGTTTATTTTTTTTTAATTCTGCTGGACTCATACTTGACTTATATTTTGATGCTCGTTTTTCCACCAATGTTTTAGATACAAGATATCTTGATATTTCACGTCTAAACTCTTTCATTTTAATATTATTGTTTGTTACTCTATTATAAATTACGTGTGAATTTACCACGGTTGCATCAATAAAATGATAAAATAATCTGTGCCACCACTTATGTGCCTTTCGGTCGATTTGATATGACTTTTTATTTTGATCAAATTTGTCCACGCAATTCATGTGTTTATTATATTCACTTAATACTTCAGGACACGGAACCATCGACACTGAGCCATTCTTGGACCTTCTTTGTACCATTGTTACAACTTCTGGATTGTGAAAGTTTGACAAAAGACTAACTATTCGTTTATCACGCCACTTTACAATTGAAATTGATGTTTCATCAACAGACCAATCATATTCTCCTAATTTTAAATCTTTATCGTCTTTTAATTATGGTAAATATTTCCTCGATAAATTTATAGTTCCACAGGCATGTAATTGTTTTGATTTAAAAAAAATTATAAGTGGATAACTAGTAAAGTAATTGTCAAAAAATATTAAATGATTTTTATGTTGCAGTGATTGGGACAACTGTTTGACCACTCGAGCACCTAATTGTTTTTCTACTTTATCACCAATTTTCCCAGTATAAATTTCAAAATTCCATAAAAAACCAAATTTATCTACTAAGCACCATATTTTAAAACCTCGCTTTATAGGTTTTTTAGGCATATATTGTTTATTTGAATTTCTACCTGTAAACTTAACCATACTTTCATCAACTACTACTATTTGATGAGGATTATATGTTTTTTGAAAATTTGTTAAAATCATATTTATGAAAGGTCTTATTTTATATAACTTGTCGTAATTTGGTGAATTTTTTTTTGGCATAAGTGTATTATCATTTAAATGAATATGTGTCAATAACCAACCAAAACGATTTACGGGCATAAGGCTGCTAATATATGCGTCGTGTAAATCTGGCGAGGATGACCAATAATCTCTATAACTACTCTGTTTTTTTATTCCCATTAGAAGATTCATACCAATAAATGTTTTAATTTCAGTAATAGTTGTTCGTACATATGATTTTCCAGTTTTTGTTTGGATTTGTTGAGCATATAAATTTGTTTGAAATACAATTAAATTTAAAATTTCATCAGTAAAAAGTGTATTAAATATATTGACAGGCGTATAATTAGAAATATTTTCTATAACACTTGTAGGCCCTTCTGGATGTGTAAATAAAATATTTGAGTATGTTTTGTTATTTTGTTTTGACCAAACAGGTGGAGTAATTGGATTGTCGATTGTTTCTTCAATATCTACATCATTTATTGTGGGTTGATAAATGATAGAAATATCATTATTTGACGGGCTTGGAGAAGTATTTGGTAATGTATCTATCCCTGATAAGTTATCATTTTTTGGGGAATTTGAATGAATTAATAATTGACGACGACTCAATACATTAGATTGTAAATTATTATTATATTTTATATTTTTTCGATTATTTTCCGAATTTCTAGTTCTTTTTAATGGCGAGGGTAATAAATAAACAGTGTTATTATCTAAATTCAGTATTTCACTTTCTTCGTATTCAGAATCCGAAGAAGATTCAATAGTTACTGTATGTTTAGAAGGAGGAATGTAATCGTCGTCTTTATCAGAATCGTCACAAGATGTTATAGTATCGTCATCAGACGGAATTTCTTCGAATAATAAATCACAAATATTATTGTCATTTACATAAAAACTCATTTTAAAAATATAAAAATATTATAATATTAAAATAAATAAATATTTAATATTAATAAAAATGTTAATTAGTTAGACGTATAAAAAAAATATGTATATTAATTTCAATAAAACCATAAACGAATATAATATAAAATTCTTACCACGATCTGCACGGTGGGTTATTATTTGGACTGTCACGTTTTACATCATATCTGACTAACCGTTAATGTTAAAATGAATAATTTTATTTAGAATTAAACTACACAATATTTCCTACAATACAGCAAAATATTTTACATATTTATAGATTTTATTGGAAGTTATAAATGAAACAAAAATAATTCACTGTCACGAAGGAAAATAATATCGACAAAAGATAATAAATATTTATAATTAATTTCACTTGAATATTTCCAACTATTTTCTGGTATAATATCAATTAAAATAGAGTAATAAAACTATTTATATTACTAATTTTAACAAAACAATTAATGAAACCCAGAAAAATAACATTTAAAAGGTGGTTTATTTTTTGTACCACCATGCCTGAAATGTTATTTTTGAAGTGGGATATACGGTATCCCACCATGCTGGAAAGAGTTAAATGACTTGATATTATTTGTTAAGTATATTTTTTCGACAAGTTTTTTTTTTTTTTTTTTATCCAGTACAATAGTACGTCAAGTATTAAACTTAGTTATTTTTTGAATTTTTTTAAGTACTCTTATAATAACAAATTATAATATAAAAAACTTATTAATTATTAATATTTGTTCAATCAATATATTTATTTGTGCGATTTCTAATAAAATTAAATTTCTAATTCGACGTCTATACACATACACTTTGTGAAAAATGTATACACCATATATATATACGTATATATATATATATAATTTAAATAAAAAAAGAAATGAGAAGTAAGATAAATTAATTTGTATAAAAAATTTTTTTAACAAAATGAAAAATTAAAGCTCGTTTTTTCACTACCAACTACAGTTTTGGTTTATTATTACCTGATTTCATTTTACATTTTAATAATGTCTGACATAATAAAATTTCTCGTTTGGAACAACGAACAATGATATATTATAATTTTGTTTAATTAAAACTGTAGTTTTTTTTTTTTTTTTTATCCTTGAGACGATAATAAAAAAAAAATAAAAAAATAATAATATGATCAAAGAAATTAAAATAAAATTCAAAACGTTTTTAAAAAAATAAATGATTTTTTTATTATTATTGCTAGTACGCATAATGTTATTATTACGATATTATTATATATTAAATAATGTTTTAAATTTAATTTTTTTTTTTTTTTTTTATCAATTTAATTATAAGAACTTTATCTTATAACGTTTCGAGCTCAGATGTTATAATAATATGTAAATTTCTTAAACATATTCGTGTACACATCATTTCGGTTTAATTTAGGTCAAATACAAAATATATAAACAAGTGTGCAATAGATTATCAAGCAAACAAAGTATATAGTTTTCGGGGAAATCTCAGCGTGTACTCAGTTTAAACTTTATACGTTTTATGTTATCAAAATATTACATACCCAACGGCTATATTTTATTTATAGTAAAATATCGGAATTTATGAGCATATATACTTGTTAATATATACCTACGCTACGTATATTATTTTGTTAAACATGATTTTCCAAATATTTTATATTTACTTCCGATGATTAAAACACAGCTGCATTTTACGGAAGAAAATATTTTTCAGAAAACGTCTAATTACGACGTTGAGTAGTAATATCTTCGGAACGAATATGATATTATTATGTTTACTAAGTCGATAGTAATTTACTAAGTAGGTATTTTACGAATTTTCCAATTTAATAAACAAGAAATATTGCGATTATTATAATATTTTGGTAGGTACTCCAAGTAATACGTACTTATATTATTATTATACTAAATCTACTGGTAGAAGTAATACCTAAATATTATAAATTTATAATATAATATATAGAATAACATGACAATTATTATTTCGACTTAAAAAATAATATGTTTATTTCAGCGAATTTTCCGTAGACGTAATATTAATTATATATTACACACAAGCATCCGCGTATTATATATATAATATATAAATGCTTACCCGTTGTATAAACATATTAAAATAACATCAAAGGGACACTCTTACGGTCGAATACGTCGACTTACACTTAAAATGAACGTCCTTCCTGCAAAATATAATGACGATTCCTAGGGTGGTTAAACCGATATTTAATAATTTATGCATATTTACAAAAAAAAAAAAAAAATAAAAAATAAAACATCGTCCCGCACTAAAACATAATAATAATTATTATTATGGTACGATAAACAAAATAATACGAAATTATTTTGTGGCTTTTTTTGTAGGTCGTCACTGCGTATTGTTTTTAGATAAACTGAATAATACATTTTAAGTTAATTTAAAAATATAATATGTTGTAATGAAATAAATTTAACGAATATTTTTCAAATTGTTTTGACTATATTATGGTAAAAATCGTGTATAGGTTTACATTATGCTTTTACATATTTTCCTAAAAAAAATCACTTATTAATTATAGTATTTTTCCAGCTCTCGAATAAAATCAGATTATGTTATTTCAATGTGAAATATTCTTCTTTCATTTTTAATTAATAGGGACGTTGGCACATTATTTTTACAAACCTTATAATATTCCAAAGTATTAAATATCCTTTAAAATGAATTTTTAATTATGAATAAATTTATAATGACATAGTTTAACTTTAACAGAATTCTATTAATCATTTTCTTTGTATATAACTTGTATGGGTCTTTCAGACGTTTTATGAACTCTGAACTCTGAACATAACCTAATAAAAATATAATATTTCAAAAGTAGTTCATATTTCTTACAAGAGTATAATAATTATAACCTTTTAAAGAAATTTATATAGTGGAAAACCAGGTAAATGACTGTGCAAACAAAAAATGTCTCATTTAAAGTAGAAATCAGAATAGTTACTTGTTATTATAATATAATATAATAGAATATTTACGTATTATACCTACTACTCATACATATATATTATAATATTATATATTCTATACTATGACTATTATAAATTTAAATGTTTAACCAGACATAATTTGTATTTATTATCGTGTAGAAACTAAATATTAATTTTACAATAATCCCATAATTGGTATACATAATATCATTATATTAAATATGTTTAATAATAATTATATGCATTATGTTTAATTTTCAACGTTTATATTGTATAATTAAATCAAAATATATTTATTATATATAAACCAAAATCAATATTTAATCATATAACAAAGAGGTATACGTAAATTAAAATAAAATATGTTAAAGGAGTTCATCTTATATTAGATTAGGTATGTTAAAAACTAAAAAACTAAAGTGAATTTTATAAAATAATTTTGATAACTACTTTAAAAATTTAATCTAATTCCACATGTAATTAATTAATTATTGCTAGTATATTAAAATAATAAACAAATGTTTCATGTACATTGTGTAATATTAATATATCTGTTAGATTTTTATATTAAAATAATATAATAATATTTTTTTTTTTACAGTTTTGATGTGGAAAATGGAGCCGGTACAAGTCCTGGCAGATCACCGCTGGACGGTGGAGGAACATCCCCTTCAGCTGGTCTGGTGCTACAAAATTTACCACAACGCAGGGAATCGTTTTTGTACAGGTCCGACTCAGATTTCGAAGTGTCGCCCAAGTCCATGTCCAGGAACTCGTCCATTGCCAGTGAAAGGTAAATGTTTTTTGTTATTATATTTTTCTTAAACGACAAACTGGAGGATCAAAAGTGACGTTAAAAAGTATAATATAATAATATTAAGTGAAAAACCATCGAATCGTTTAAAATATGAAATGATAGATACCTACAAAAAATATAAACGGATATAAAATGATATCGTATAAAGAACATACAGTTTATATATTTATTATTTTAAAATTAATTTTTGTTTACATTTTTACGCTTAAATAAGTTTTTAAATTAAAAAATCCAATTTTACATAAACAAGAAATAATTACATTAGGTACATATTTTACATACAGATATAAAATATAAATTGAGAAAATGAATAATCTGTATACATCTGTATTTATAATATATTATTAATTCTTTTACATTTATTATTTAATCATTTTTTTTTTTTTTTTTTTTTAATAATAAATCAAGCTGAAAAATATTGTAATCAATAGATTAAATGTAATAATAATTAACAATGAACCTATATTTTAAAACACTTATTTTTAATGGAAAATGAGTACTTAGTTGATTAAATTATTAATGCTTCTAAAAATTTGTCAGTTCGTGCATTTAAGTTATTATCGATTTATTTCGCATAGTCTTATACGAAATATTGGAGTATAAAACTCGGTTGGAAACAGCTAGTATAATTTTATTCGTCGTGATAGTAATCAAATTTTTGACGAAACAAAACGGGCCACGACATTAATTTAAAAGGTGTTATATAAAAAAATATTATATTTCGTTGTAGAAATTGATTTTTACAATAATAATATTGTTTAAAGTGAAAAAATTAAATAAATTTAAAAAGGGGTTAAAACTTTTTTCGCGTACACAATGTGCGTTAATTACGTCGATGTCAACAGAGCGAAATATCTTTTAATACTTCAATATTATTTGACAATTAAAAATAATTAGTATACCTACATCAATAAAAACCGCATTTGGCGTGTAAATAATTAAACATATAGGTAAAAAGATCAGACCCATAATATTATTATGTTGGCACGTAAATATTTAATTTGTTACATTAACATAATATGACATTGTATAAATTATAATGATTTTAAATTTAAATTTATAATATACATTTCTACTTTATATTTTGAACAGTACGTTATTGGACATTAATTTTTTTTTATACAAACATATAATTTATCATCGTTATTAGATAATTAATAATAATTATTTTTAATGTTACTTAATGCCAATGTCAATACAAGTTAAATAATAAATAATTATTGAATACATTAAAAGAACGTCTTATTCATTTATATCAAATCGTCTAGAAGAGTAGCATTCAAAACACGGTGTATATAGCATATATTAATGATTAATACGATAGTGGAGTATACACAACGAATGGTATAGGTAGTGAAACGGGGGCAAAGATTTTTTTTTTCTTTTTTTCTTGACGAATAATAATTTCTAACGATTTCATTTCGTTTCAAAATTCATAATATTATAGTACTTATAATCGTTATAATGTTAATGTACTTCTGGTGTTGGAAACTTTTTTTCATTCACTGACCGCTGTCCAAATAATATCGTCGCGTTTTAGAGATATTGTTTATTATTTGGATCGCACATGGGCGTGTGTTAATGATTTATTATCTGTATAATTTATATTTTTAAATTTAAAAACTATCAATCACTATACACCACAAATATATACAATACAAGTAATATCACGATATATGAACTATTATATTATGAGATGATTTTTGATCATCCGCGTTTCTTTTTCTAAACGCGCTGTGTATAATATTTTTACTACTAGAAAATTAATAAAAATGGTAGGTACAATTTAAAAAAAAAAAAAAAAAAATAGAAAAAAAAAAGAATTGAGTAGGTACCCGACGACGTACTGATGCCGATCGATATTACTTAACTCTACACTATAATACCGGCTATAGCCATTTGGCCTGCAAAAAAAAAAAATGTCAAATAATAAAAAGTATATTAGGTATACCTACTAAAATCAATTACTGTTTTTGTTATCAAAGTTATATACTAAAATAATTCACGGGGTTTAAAAAATGTTACGTTGATAAAATAAACTTGCGTGATAAAATCTCACTAAACTCATAATATATAATAAATATAGGTTACCTATAAATATATATACACACGTTGTGTTATATGTAATTTATTTAATAAAACTTTAAAATCATTATTATACGAACATGTATTGTGTTCAATATATATTTTATGGCCGGAGAAATAAATTATTATTATCATTGTATTTTTTTTTTTTTTTGTTCAAAGGTATACCGTGTTCGAGTTTAAATAATGTTCGAATAAGTTTAATAATTTAAATTTTATTTTACATTGTATGGATAGGTACTTATTTTTAATTGTTAAACTGTAAACGTATTTTCCTCTATCAAAGCACTTTTAAAAAATAAATTTTAAACAATTTCTTATAACGTTATACGAAACACGAGTTTACAACAACATAATAATAATATGAAAAAATAAAAAAATGATTAACAATATTTTACTTCGCGGGAGTTTTCTTTATAAAATTATTGTTATAATAGAATATTATTTTAAGAAATGAAATTTTAGGATAATATAATATATTATCATATTATTGTTAACCGCTATAGATATTACACGATTTGATGGTTTAGTATAAACTTGATTAATTCAAAATAATATACGTGTATACCGGCTAAATTCGATTAAAACGAAATTAATAATCGAACAAATTAACAGGTATTTTAATAATAATTTAAAATTGATAATATTATTATACTTTAAACACTCCAGTAACTTTTGATCTTTCCAAAAAAATAATATTATAATATTATTATCCATCACCGTGGTGCCATCTATTCGACGATATTATTTCTCCTCTTGCCAATAACCGTCATCTGGCGGACACGTAAAACACTAAACGTTGTGCTTATCAGAGTCAGATGGCATTATTCGGCGAAACGAAAGTGGTCGTCGATCAATAACATCGCCCACAAAGACGCTCGGTTGGTTTGACGTAAATAATATTGCCGAGCGTTTTTATTTTTGTTGAGAGAAAACAATAATATAATATTAATATATTACATTATTATTAATATTAAAATATAATGTTGTATACCTTCAACGACCTCGCAAAAAGCTTACAGTATGCGCCTGGTTGACGTTTTACAATATATCGAATAAAATATGATAACATAATATTATCTTATCTTATTTCATTTTATTCGATAATATTACGGCTGCACGCACACATTTTTTTATTATTATATTTTGCTACTGCTACATTGTGTACACGGCCTAAATTATTCAGCACGCGGCGCTTATATTCATGGGTTATCCCTTATCCGTATCGAAAACATCGATGATAAAACGGACGATTTAATCATTCTTACTGTAATATTATTATTAAATGGAAGATTTGGTCGATAATCCTAAACGGAGGATTTTTTTTTTTTATTTCTGTTCCATATCCATTTATTCGTTGAATATATCCTCAAAAAATTAACATTTTTGAATGCCCTCTCTCTTTTTTTTTTCCAATTATTATTTAAGTATTACGAACTATATAATAATACTATCTTTTTTTTTTTTTTAATTAAATCGTTTGATAAAAGAAATTAAAATAAAAAAAATTATTTTTTTAAGTTTAGTGAAATTCGACAATAGCCAGTTTAAAAAGTTTTTTCCTAATTTTTAGAAACATTTATCTCTTCTTAAAGAAATTACATTTCTTATTATTATTATAGTGACGTCATAATTTATAAAAATTAATTACCCGTATTTCATTATTATCATGGCGTGCAAAATATAATTCAACATAATCACTAATTCGTCATGCTTTATAATATTGTTTTTTATCAATATTTTTCGATTAACTATATTCATCTCCAAATTACTATCAAATAGTAACATTTGTCATATTGATAATACGATGAATTTTACCACCACGATTATAATATGTAATTACAAATAATGACTAGGTATATAATTATTATACCTTCATTATAAAAAAAAATTCCTAATTTTTCATTAAATTTTGTTCATTCGGGTCATTTATAAATATTATAAATATTACAAATATGTGTCTACTCTATGAACTGGCTTTTTTCAAATTTCACTAAACTTAAAATGTAATAAAATATTTTTTTCTATTTTTTAGAAGATTATTAAATTAAAAAAAAAAATTATAGATAATATTCATTAGGTATCTTATAATAATTAATCTTAATTTATCACGGGGATAATATTACAATGAGTGAATGGATCTGGCACACTCTGTACATAATGAACTAACAAAATATTAATTATTGGTTTATTACTAACCAACATGCCAGCTGTATGGTTATTGGGTACCATAGCCTTAGCTTAACCACTGTAACCGTGTTCGTATATATGTACATAAATAAATACTAACGATGCATTGTATAATAATTTTAAGCTGCGAAATAATACACGTTTAATTATAATATTATATTATGCACTTCTACGTTCGAAAATCAATGAGCGGTAAATCTCGCTATTTTTCTAATTTTATACGAATATATACCCAAGTATAATAATTATTTGTAACATGGATACGATAAAAAAAATCGATATCGAGATTGTAAAAATGGTCTTGTTATTACTACTTGCGCCACGCATAACATTAAAGATGAGAAGAAGAGGATCCAATTACAATAATTAATAATCCAATATTATCTTTACTAACTATATGGAACGTGATGTAATAAATTATTATTTATTACTTATTAGTATTAATATTTTGCTTATTTTAACAAATTATAATTAAGGATTAATTACGTTTTTTCAATCTTTCGGTCTACTGATTATAATTTATTATTAATCATTTATTTACTAATTTGTTATACTAAAAAAACTAATCGTATAAAATATTACGTATGACAAAATTAATTAAGTTATAAATTTTGAAAAAAAAAATAAAATGTTATAATAAAATTTGGTTTTTTTTTTTCATTCTTAAATATTACGAGAAATGAGTAATATACAAAATGAGAAATAATATTTTTAAATGCTTATCTTAGCATAAAATTTCGATGAAAAATATTCAATATTTTAACGATACCAATTTATGGTAAATATTTACAAAAGTTTTTAAATTTTCTTATTGAATCGCGGAAGAAATTTATAATTTATTAGTTTATCGATTTTTTTACGATAAAAATATATTTTTTTTTTTTTACGATTTATCAGTTTATTTCGCATAATATACGAGTATACTTTTTAATGTTGTAATATTTTTAAAAATGTTTTCAGTTTAATTTCAATTCTTGTAAATATCCAATTGGTAATTCGAAAAATTATATAGGTACTTGCAATTTAAAAGTTTAATACGTTTCTTCATTGATTTCTTTTTTTTTTTTTCTGAACGGATATTAATAATAATCTAAAAGAACCAATAATATACCTTATACCTGGTATACGTTTAATAGTTGGTTAGTTTTAAATAATTTTCTAACACGCGGTGTTGGCAATATCGCATAGAACTACTAATAAATAATAATATATTTATTAATAAAATATCATTCGGTATGAACATATTATTATAGTTCATCGTTCGATTGAATAAAATAAAATGTTATTTTCCTAAGTTAAGTGTAAAATATGATTTTTTTTATGTAAATTTATTTTATTTCAAAATATATTATGAATTTTTGACAGATTTTTCGATTGTACGATACAAAAATATAATAGGTACGCCTAATATTGAAGTCAGTAAGTCCAAAATAAACACAAACAATAATTATTATTAAACGACTTAGTTATACTTGCCAACAACTTGACGATTTGACTTTTATGATCTCCCGTGTATATTGCACATTGTTAACGTCGTATTTATTTATATAAGTCGAATGAAAGTTACTCGTAATATAATATCTTTTTAGATTCTGAGCGAAGCGAAGAATGTATTGGTTTTACAATGATGTGTGATTTTTTTTTTGTTTTTTTTTTTTTTTT
>JAIUCT010000009.1:5793393-5827153 GCA_021307375.1 Tetraneura akinire
TTTTTTTTTTTTTTATTCTGAAGACATTTTTACTACCCGAAATAATGCTCCGATTATCACGAATAGGGTATGTTTCCGGTAGCAAAGTGGATCTAGTTGGTACTTTATTTAGGTCATTTTTTGAATTTCTCAAAATTGACCCTAAGCGGTAGGAAAAATTTCGAAAAAATGACGAAAAAGCGGCATTTTTCACGAAAAATGAAATTTTGACAAATTCAATTTCTATATTTCACGATAACTCAGGCAATTTCTAAGATAGCGACCTGAAAATTTTTTTGGGTGTTCACATAGCTATTATACATATGTGGTAAAATTTTGGAACCGTTATGTTAATTTTTCTACAAAATATAGGACTTTGAATATTTCATAAAATTCACGTTTTTACGTATATAATGTTTGATAAAATTGTCAATTTTGGGTATTTTAGTCTGAAAATTTTACTCAAGTATACTTACATATTACTTAACATCATACTAAAGTATTATAAAAATCCATTGTCAAAATTTTTTTTTATAGCCGTTTTAATTTGATATTTTTAGGAAAACGAAAATCTTAGAATCCATACATATAAATAAATATTCTGAAAACACTTTTACTACCCGAAATAACGCTTCGATTTTCACGAATAGCGAGTTTCAGATGTAAAAGTGGATGTAGATGGTACTTTATTTAGGTCATTTTTCGAATTTCTCAAAATTTACTATAAGCGGTAGAAAAAACTTCGAAAAAATGACGAAAAAACGGCATTTTTCACGAAAAATGAAATTTTGACGAATTCAATTTCTACATATGACCATGTCTTCAGACAAGGTCTGAAAATTTTATTGAAGTATACTTACATATTAATTAACATCATACTAAAATATTAGAAAAATCCCTAATCTAAATTTTTTTTTATAGCTGTTTTAAGTTGATATTTTTAGTTCAAACGAAAATTATAATCTGACTGAACTTCGCTCAGAATCGTTTTTTCGAATGCAATGGTTTATCATTGCATTCAAATTCTAAGTAAAATTAAACGCTATGATCCGCACACCTGTATCCTGTGCGGCAGGAGTATCAGCTCATCTTTTTTTTTTTTTTTAATTTTTACAAAACGACCACGTGACGTTAATTTTTCCATCGTATTTTATTTTTCGTGTATTTTTAAAATTAACGAGGACGGAAAAATTGAACACAATCACAAAAAATACAACAATGTAAAATAATTTTTTTTTTTAAATAACAACAAATTTAATATTGTACAATAATAAAATTTATAATACAAGGAAGAGATGTACAGTAAAAATAGTGTTGAAATTACATTATTATATTAAATTAATTATTCGCTTTAGTATTCGTTCATTATTATTCGTGTCTTATATTTTAAAACACGATTATTCGTCGAAAATAAAACAATTTTTTTTTACAAGTAAAATTCATCCGTGACCGGCATAAAGTTAGAATAATAATAATAAAATTTGAATTTTTTAACGATACTAAAAAACACATTTCTACGTAGGTATTTACAAAAAAAAAAATTATACGTAATATTATATTATAATATTTTTTTTTCAATAGGTATACATTTTTCATTACGATGAAAAATTCCGTACGAGTTTTTGAAATTTACGTTAAAAATAGTAAAACGCGTAAAAAAATAATTAACGAAATCAATTAATTTATAATATTATTTTAAAATAATATAATATTACATAACGAACCGGTAAAATGTATTCGATTCGATCCGAACGAGTTTGTGATTGATTTGCATATTATTAAAGTTTTCAGTATCTACCTACGCTGTCGCAAAAGTTCTCGTGACGTCTTTTTCCCTCCAAAAACGAGATTAGGCTGTATCGGGTGTTATCAGGTCTTACAAACGCGCGTGCCACAAATGTTGGGAATTTATTATTATATATTTTATTATATTTTTTATTTTTCTAAATCGATTCGGATTCGATTTCAATCAATCAAATTATTATTATGTTCGTATTGCGACACTTGAAATGCACGTCAAAAAATGTAATTTTCGCAATTTCCACGAATATCATCGCACGTATAGCCTTTACAATATAATAAAATTATATACAGGTTGCATACTTGCGATAATTCGAAATTATTTCTATAGACGGTTATTTTTAAACGTCGTGAGCGATATTTTCGCATTTTTTCAATCTTTACGTTTTATTCCACTCGCGGAAACAATCGATTTTTTTTATTATCATTAAAAATCGAACAAAGAGTCGACCTAGTGGAATCGACGAGTTTTACACATTTCACGTAAATATAACACTCGTGTGATAACAATAATAATAATAATAATAATGCGATATTTTTTTTCTTTATTTCGATAAATAAAATGTAAAATAAATATTTTTAAAATATGATATTTAATACGGACGGGAAGTATAATAATGTATAATAATATAACTCTAATACCGTTTCCCGTATTGACGTCGTAAACGATGATAAAATCAATGTTTACCGGTCGTTCGGTCGTGGGGATGAATTGGGTACGGGGGGGTTATAAAATATTTTTCCTGCGTCGTATTATTAATTGAAAGGGCGGGTACGATTATATTATATAATATTATTATCATTTTTCTCCCGTATATTTTTTTATATTTTTTTTTGTCTTATTTCGCGGTAAAAACTTTCCGCAGATTACATCGGCGTATACGATATTATTATGTACCTAAATAATAATAATAATAATACTTTTAACGCGTATTATTATAATTGTACGAACGTCTAGAATAACCGTAAAACTTAATTTCGTTCTAAGTATTTTTTTTTTAAAAAAATTATATTCTACTCTTCTAATCATAATTTTTTACAAAGCGACGTCTATATTATATTTATAATATACACCTACCAGGTAATCGCTAGAAGACGGCGACCGTTCGTTCCGTCCGCCGTCCAAACGATACTGCGTAAACAATCGATATTGTGCGGTGAGTATAGGTCACGCGATGATGTGAACATGCGTTGTGGGTCGTCACCGTCACTGTCGTCGTGTTATCGTCATCGTCTTCGTTATATTATTAATAATATAAGAGTCGTGGAAAAAAAAAATTGAATTCTATTTTTACCGATTCCATTATAATAATATAATTGTTTTCCGGTCGATAATATATTTTTTTTTAAAATTCGAAAGGAAAATTAAAATTTTATACGTATACGATTCGAATCGTTCGTGTGGATAAAAATTTGACTGTAATAATAATTCATAGGCGTCAGGTTTTGAAAATACCATGGGGGCCGAACCTACTGAATTATCATAGTATCGTTATCGCTTATCGATCGATAACTTTTGAAATTTCACACCTCTCAATTTTATCCAAATTTTATCAAAAAAAAAAAACTTTGAATACCGCATAAAATTAATAATATTATAATAATAACAAAATTCAAAATTCTTCTACGATTTTATCATAAATATACAATAATTTAATGTCGATAATCTTTTAAAATTATATTTTATTTTCAATAAATTAATAAGGACTGGGCCCCGATTTAATAATTCCATGTGGGGCTTTGGCCCACATCTCCCGTGTACTTGGCGCCTATGTATATAATAAATTTGTTTTCATTCCCCGAAGTAATAATTTCTTTTTTTTTTTTTAAATGTGCCCTATTTTTTTCGTCAACGTTTGAAAAACTTTGAAAACAAACTATCGTGTTGGACATTCGATTTTGCGCGCACATTGTAACAAAAAAAAAAAAAAAATGTCAGAGAAAGAGAAATTAATTTTTAGAATAGGTCTTTAGTCTTTTAGCATATTTTAAATAATTCGCGAAATAAACAACGGAAATACGTAACGTCACTCGGACGCGTTTACTCTTCGAGAAACTTGGCCGCGCGTACGATCGAAGTCCTCGCCGTACGGTTGACCCGTTGCGGAAAAAATTTCGTTCGGTCCGAAGACACGTCTCGGAGGGAAAACTTCAGGCCAGGTGTGCAGAGTGTGTACAAAATATAATAGTAGGTGATAATATTATCATATTATAATGTTATGTATGGATACCGCGAGTATAGCGTCAACCAGCAGCCAGTGACCTCAAACCGACCGGTTGTCGTCCCATATAAAATTACGCATTCATACATGAAAATATGTATGCCTACGATTCAAAAGTATATATAGAAAATGTGTTTTGTATTCGAATTTTTACAGATTGAAAGAGACTGAAGCCATTTTGGAAAGATCAACGTATGTACCTACATATATTATTATCATATTAACGTTATGCACGCAATCATTTCGGTTTGATTTATAATATTTAAAACATTTTAATAATAATTAAATTATAGCATAGTTTTCCGTATGCTAGTATAATATTATTTTTATAGAGCAGCATTATTATAATACAGTAAGGGATACTGTGTTAAATTTAACACTGCATTAGCAACGTTTAGTATAGATAACGGGCTAAATCCAGTGGACACGTCAATAAACTGCGACAAATTAAGACTGATAAATGATAATTGATAAGGGATGTAATAATTGTTATTCATTGTAATTAATAACCCGTTTTAAAAATGGCCGCCATTAATAACAAGAGTGTCCCTACTGTATTATTCTTTACGCTGTGATTATAATTTAGTAGACGCAACAGTTTAGTACAATAATATATTACCTATGAGTGTGTTGTGTATAGTACATATAATATAGTTGGTAAAATATATTATTGTAATACAGGGTGTCTCATCACGCAGGGTTTGTCTCCCAGTCAATAACTTATTTGTTCAATTAACTATTTTTAAAATCTGATTTTTGAAAAACATTTATGTACGTATCACTGTAATATATAAGTCACATTTTTCGTTATTTTCATTTTTTTAGTATCTACTTAAAACCAAAAATAAAAAAGTAAAAATAATAAAATCTTTACTTTCAAGTTAATTAAAATTTAAAGATAGTATAGATAGATGTCTTGATTTTTTTTCAATTATACAATTTAATTAAACTTATGATTAAATGAAAAATGAAAAAAAATGAATTTTTGGCTAATTAAACTGAGAATAGTGTATCAGCACTATCAGCAATAAACGGTTAGCAAACGTTACATTTTGACCGTTTCGTGGCGATTCCGCTTTCAACTACCTAATTATTGTTATCAATTTATCGTATTGAAATGTTACATAATATCATTTATCTATTAAAATATAATTAAAATAATCGTGGATTGATACTCCTCAATTATAATATTGTGTTCGTTTTTTGAAACAGAAATGAAACGCTGAAATTTATATGGAATATAAATTGATTATAAAATATTGAATTTACTTAAATTAGAAATATTAATAACTAAATAAATACTTTATAAAAATTAGTAATTCAATTATTGAAATTTTTAGAAAAATAAAATCTACTTATTGGCTATCTTAGAATTTTAATTAATAACATAACGAAAATTGTATTTATTTTTTTTATTTTGGTTTTAAGTAGGTACCTAATAAAAAAAATATATAAATAAATTCAGATTTTACTAATATTATGCAATTGATCAAAAGTTATCGGTTGGCACAAACCCTGTGAGACACCCTATATTTATATAAAATATAATAATATGTAGTTTAGATTATGTGTTTCACGAGAGACCATGCAGCGGTCCAAACTCGCATATTTAGTTCACGTGAATCAAATATTCGATTCATACGAACGAAATCGGCATGAATGATTGATTGTCTATTTATATTAAGTATTTTTTTTTTAAATTTTTTTTTATTTTATACGCTCATTCAGGTTAATACCTAATACAAATATAACGAAATGTATTATACCAAATGGTTATTACCATTTACCACTATAAATATATTATACTATTTTGATTATTAATAATTATATATTCGGATAACGTGACAAACACGTTATTATTGTTATTGTAGTGTACGTCAAATATTATCGCAAAAATATCATAATGACTAATAGCCAATAAAAAAAAATTGCCGCTACGCAATCACGTGACGTTAAAAAAGTTTTAATTCTTCACTATTACGAGTAATAAATAATAAATAGGTATATTAAAAGCGTGTGGATCGCAAAATATTAATACAATATTCTCATTCGTCGTTTCTAGATATTTGTCAACAGGTATAACATTACAAATTATAGGACAAAAATATATTACAATAAATTATGTGTGTTATACTTACATCATGTTATTTCATAAACATCAAAATAATAATGTCGTACAAATAATATATTTATATAATAATATTGTACAGCTGGTTTCCAACATTTTAGTTTAACGCGCAGTGGTTCTCAAAACGTCAACCGTCCTGGGTGATGACGATAACAATTATTTGGGTCATCGAACTATCCGAAGGGTCGCCAAAACGCGTTATCGTTTATTATAAACAAAAAATAAATCCATACGTACACAAAACGTGTATTAAAAATAAATCAATTTTTTGGAATCGCGGAAAGAAAAATTTGAATAACACTGCTCTAACCCGTGATGATGATATAAAATATTGTTCGCTGTTAAAAGAATTGTTTAATGTCCGTGGTCCATTGTCAATTATAATATATTATTATTGTCTATACACAGATGTTAATTAATATTATTCCTCGACAAAAGTCGCGTAATGGACAAACACAATAATTATTATTAGAGTGACAGCCGTCTACAATGATAATAATTATTATTATTGTACCAACGGTGAATGTAAAATAATAATAATAATAATAATAATAATAATAATAATAATAATAATAATAATAATAATAATAATAATAATAATAATAATTAATTATTATTATTATTATTATTATTATTATTATTATTATTATTATTATTATTATTAGTGTGAACGACAATATTTAAATTTATTATTGTTAAAACAAATAAATTGCTGATTTTATAATAAATTATTTTTCATCCATTCGCGTGCGTGTCGAGTGTTAGGTCTAAGTTTTATAACAATACGTCTGTAACGAAAATGTAAAAAAAAATTTATCTATACGTATACTAATGCTGCGTGTCGTGGAAATCCAATCGTACGTTTTACTCTCGGTGAAAAATGAAAAATAAATCTTCGGACATTTCGAACCGAAATATTTTGATAATAATACATCGTATGCGTCTTAATTATTAATTGTATTATTGTCTATATAAAAGTATAATCTTAAACTAACATTTTTTTAAAAAATAAAAAATAAATATTTATACTACAAATTAACTATTAAAAGTATAAAGTAATATAATTATATATATATATATTTTTTTAATTTTTAAAAAACGTTGTAAATTAAATTTCTACTTCAAGAAACATTATTATATAGCACCATAGAAAAACTTATACTTGGGGCAATAATAAGAAATTTATTAAAAGAAAAAGAAAATCGCCGGAGAAAACCGAAATTTATATAGGTATAGGCGTGTAGCGCGATCGACTATATCGTATTGCCAATATATTATTTTCCAATATACCTAGGTACGAGTACAAAATTATACCAGTCGTGGTTCTCGGTCATTAACTTTGTTTAAAAATTTCGTTTGAATTCGCAATAATTATTCGATTATTATTGGCATTAATATTAATATTCACAAATCGCGTGGTTTAAAACGGCGTTTACGGATCGATAATTTCGATTAAATTGCGTATATTATGTTCGAATGAGAAATATTCTGAGTTCTAATAATACATTATGTTATCAAGAGTGACATATTTAGGGGGGCTAAGGGGGCTAGTGCCCCGAGCGGTAAAATTTTTTTATACGTATACATATACTTATTATAGCTATAAATAAATATTTAGGTTTGGAAGTGACGTTTTTTTTTCTTACCTGGGGCGCAAAATTCTTAAATACGTCTCTCTGGTTATCCATTTATAATTTATAACACGCGGTTGTGCGAGGTAAATAAATTAAATATGGACCAGATCGCTAAAATAATAAATTATTATAATATTACAATAGGTATATTATTACAATATAACGTTTAACACTTATTATATAGGAGCTGACGAGAGAACAAAGAAGTTTAATTTTAATGAAAAATTTACGTAGACAATACACAATTAAAATGTTAATTCGTTATATTTTGTGCGCACACACTACGACAGCAGGACGAGTATATTTGAATTTTAAATACGCTATTTATAACGTTTTAAACGAACAAAATTAATAATAATAAAAAAAAAGTATATAATATTATAGTTACGACTGTTGTCACACACCACGTGGTGGATTATAAACAATAATTACGTAAACGATTAAAAAAATATAGAATATAAATTTATTATTATAAAATGATAACAATTTTTCAAACGAAATAATTCGTTTTTATGATAACACCGCTATAAAAGGGTGACAATCGCAGTTTAATTATTATTGATCAAGGTTCATAATACTATCTATAATAATATAACACGTAGACGGACAAATTATAAACACGAGGTTGAATCGTATATTTTGACGGTATAACCTGAAATCAGAATAATTTTTACTTATATAATACAATGGAAAAATAATATAAGGGTATTATTTAAAATTAATAACGCAATGCAATTAAATTTCTTTTAGATAATGCGTGTACAGTAAAATTATACATTTACTATTTATTCGATCTCTTTCGCTATTTCGCTATTTTTATTATATTTTAGTAAATCAATAACAATCAGTTGTTTACATATAATATTATGGAAGTACCTATAATAGTCAGTTAGAATTGAAACAAAATCAGTATGTCTGCTGTTTTCCGTTTGCTGTAATGTATAGCAGGATTATGTATATAAACCATCATAAGTGTACCCAACAGGAACGGTAAATTAAACAATACTAATTTTTCTATTTACGTAATTAAGATTTACATAATCATTAAATATGAGCTTAAAAGTTGCATAACATAATAGAATAAGGTAATTTGTGTATTGGCGAAAATATCGGATGTTAAAAAATAATTATGAGAGCTATACTTTCATTAAAATGATACATTTATTTTACCCCAAACTAGTTCATAGAAACGTCCTAAATAATTATATTATTCCGTTTAATATTATTAATATGCACCTATCGTCAATTTTCTACTTTATTATAATATAAATAACGAATATTTTTAAAATGTATAACAAGGGTGAATTTAATTATTTAAAAAAAATACCACATACAATTTTAACAGGCCAAATTTTAAATATAGGTACATAATATTATTATTCCTGCCGCAGAGATATAGGTTAAAGGTGTGCAAATTGCATTTAATTTTAATTAGAATTTGACGCAATGATAAACCATAGCATTCGAAAAAACGATTCTGAGCTACGTTCAATCAGATAATGTAGGTATTGATTAAAATTTTAACATTTTTTTATTAAATATTTAAAACGGAAAATTTTATCACACATATAGGTATAGGGACAATATATGTATACATTTAGTACATAAATGAACACCCTTTAAAATTTTAAATTTTCTGAGTTCAATATAAAATGCTTATAAAATCCCTTTTGTCTTTGTGAATTTTATTTAACATTAATGTAAAATATTGAAATATAATAGGATAATAATCCATATAAATAATTTAAATATTAATTTTACTGAAATTTCAAATTTCAACACCTATACAAAAAAATTGATTCTTGAGATTTTCATAAAATTTTGGACTTCGATCAAAATCGCTTTCACGACTGTAATGATCTATCATTGCATTCAAATGTTAATAAAAAATTTAACAATATCTTCTTTACACTTGTATCTCATCCACACCGGTATCCATTCCATTACTTTTTTTCTTTGCAGGTTTATCAATAATTTTCTCAACACTTAAGTTTTGTGTACCATTTCGATGTCATTTTCTACTTAATAAGGGTAAATATTATTTGTAACATGTAATCTTGATTTGTAATTAAATATTATTACTTATTAAGATTTATAGTTGTTTTTTTTATAACAAGTATAAAAAAAGGGTCTGTGGGTGATCTATCACCTAAATTACCCCACTCTATACACCATAGATAGCGCATTTGTTTAATATGGCGGGTTACTCTATATGTCCTACACTTTACACCTCTCATTATTGGATTAGAAAGCTGGTTGCTTGCTAAACACAATCTATAATTATTATGTTCACCGACGACTACAATTATGACAAAATATGAAATTGCATATTGCACATTGAAAAGGAGTAATATTATTAGAGTATGATGCAATCATAAGTACATATTGTACAGTGTCATTTAAAATAATTTGAATTGTAATCATTGATGAACACAATGCATACCCAATAAAATTTGAAATTATCTAAATTCAAAATTTATTACCCGAGTTATCGTCAAATATTGAAATTGAATTCGTCGAAATTACAGTTTTCGAGAAAAATGCCATTTTTTCTATCGCATAGGGTCAAATTTAAAGAAATTCGAAAAATTACCTAAATATAGTACTAACTTACATCCACTTTCCAACAGGAAACGTAATATGCTATTCGTGAAAATCGGAGCATTATTTCTGGTTGTAAAATTTCTTCAGACATAAAAAAAAGAAACACATCATTGTAAAAGAAATACATTCTTCGTTTCACTCTGAATCTAACATTTTAATTTGTACATATATTATCTGATAAACTTCGCTCAAAATCGCTTTCACGAATGTAACGATCTATCATCGCAATCAAATGTTAATCAAAATTCAACACTATCCTCTTTACACCTGTATCTCTTCCACACCGTGTTTCCCTTTCCTTGCTTTTTTCTTTGCTGGTCCATCTATAATTTCCACAACATTTAAGTTTTGTGTACAATTTTGATATGTGTTAATGTCATTTTCTACTTAATAAGAGTATATATTATTTGTAACATATAATCGTGATTTCTAATTAAATATTAAATTTTAGATTCTGAGCGAAGCGAAGAATGAATTGGTTTTACAATGATGTGTGATTATTTTTTTTTTTTTTTTTTTTTTTTTTTTTTTTTATGTCTGTGTACAAAAATACTACCCGAAATAATGCTCCGATTTTCACGAATAGGGTATGGATGTTCACATAGCTACTATATATATGTGGTATAATTTTGGAACCGTTACATTAATTTTTCTCCAAAATATAGGACTTTTAATATTTCGTAAAATTCACGTTTTTACGTATATAATGTGTGATAAAATTGTCAATTTTGGGTATTTTAGTCTGAAAATTTTACTGAAGTATACTTACATATTACTTAACATCATACTAAAATATTAGAAAAATCCATTGTCAAAATTTTTTTTTATAGCCGTTTTAAGTTGATATTTTTAGGAAAACGAAAATCTTAGAATCCATACGTATAAATATTCTGAAAACACTTTCACTACCCGAAATAACCCTTCCATTTTCACCAATAGCTAGTTTCAGATGTAAAACTGGATGTAGATGGTACTTTATTTGCAAGCCCGTATCCAGGGGGGGTTTAGGGGTTCAACCCCCCCCCCCCGAAATTTTTAAAGTAGTTTTATATTTATAATATAACAGACTAACTACATATATAACTACGTATAATATAATCATTTATTTTTAGTTTATATACGAAAAAATTTACGCCCCCCCCCCCCCCCCGAAAATTGATCCTGAATACGTGCTTGTTTATTTGGGTCATTTTTCGAATTTCTCAAAATTGACTATAGGCGTTAGAAAAAACGAAATTTTGACGAATTCAATTTCTATATTTCACGATAACTCGGGCAATTTTTAAGTTAGAGACTTGAAAATTTTTTTGCGTGTTCACATAGCTATTATATATATGTGGTAAAATTTTGGAACCGTTTTTAAATTTTTTTACTAAATATAGGACTTATAGCTGTTTTAAGTTGATATTTTTAGTTCAATCGAAAATTATAATCTGACTGAACTTCGCTCAGATTCGTTTTTTCGAATGCAATGGTTTATCATTGCATTCAAATTCTAAGTAAAATTAAACGCTATGATCCGCACACCTGTATCCTGTGCGGCAGGAGTATCAGCTCTTTTTAATATTTGTAGTTGTTTCTTTATAACAAGTATAAAAAAGAGTCTGTTAGTGATTTATCACCTAAATTACCCCCCTTCTTACACCAGCGGTAGCGCGTATGTTAATATGTGTTACTGTATATGGCCTGCATTTTACAACTATATTTGTTGTATTTGTTAGCTGGTTGCTTGCTCAACACAATCTACAATTGTGTTCAACTACGACTACAATTACGTAAAATATCAAATGGCATATTGCATATTGAAAATTGATATTATATTTAGAATATAATGCAATCACAAGTAAATATTTTTACCGTGTAATTTAAAATAATTAGAATTGTAATCATTGATGAACACAATTGTAGATTGTGTTGAGCAAGAAAATTCTTGAAACATATTGACTTAGTCATTGACGATTACGACCACATCCACATATTACAAATATATATTATTAATTAGAACCTATATAGTGTACGAGTATATGAATTAATTTAAGAAAAAGAATATTATTTTTAGAGTATGTAAGCGTCGGTAGTCACAATTGTAGATTGTGTTGAGCAAGCAAATATCATTTATTACTGAAAAACCAAATAATACATTTCCACCTAGTACTATTACATAAAAGAAGTTACATATTCTTGAATAATACAATACACACTGCAAATACAAATATTATGAAATCCACTAATACATCATTATTCACTCATAAAACAATTTAAACTCCCGGCTCCCGATAAATTCGTTGGAGTAGACAAATCCTTCTTTGCATCATTTGCAGGGAGGTTTATCACTTTTGGATTTGGAACCTTTATATATTTCAATACTCATATCCCTTTTATCTAAGGTCATACATATATTTATCTATATAGATGGAGTCTCATCTTTTAATATAGTTGAATCATCCATACCTCTTTATGAATGCTTCGAAGTAGACGAATCCACCTTTTCATCATTCTCATTTTTTCGTTTGTTAACAATATATTCATATAATACTCTTTTCACTTCTTCAGTACCATTAAATGCAAGAATAACCCTCTTCTTATTAAACCATATAATATTCTCTGATTCATAAATATAATTATTTATAACATCATCATCATAACCGACATCTCCTTTATCAGAAGCATCTGCATTATAAGTTTTGGGAGAGATCGTCAATAGTTCCAAAGAAAATGTATTAACCTTTTACCAAATCTCATACATATAGATGGAGTCTCACCTTTTGATATAGTTGAATCATCCATACCTCTAGATGAATGCTTCGAAGAAGACGAATCCACCTTTTCATGATTCTGAATATTTGGAATACTAATATCCACCTTCGAAGAACTTTTTTCAAAATATTTCTCACCTTTAACATCGTCTTCATCATAACAATAACGTCCTATATCAGAATCATATGTATTATCAGTTTTAGGAGAGATCGTCATAAGTTCCAAAGAAAATGTTTTTGAAATCGTTGACTCATCCATACCTATTGAAAATTCCTTCACAGTAGAAAAATTATCGCCTCCTCTTATTGAAAAAATACGACCAGCTTTCCCATTTCTGAATAAAACATCTTTCTCTGTTAAATTATACCTCAACATCTCTCACTCTGGCAAGGCGTAGTGTTTGCAACTTCTTCTTCTTAATCTTGCTCTGGCACTAGGTAGCTTGGGACTTTGGACTTGATGAACTACTACCATGGCCTGCCTCATATATATATAGTGAAGAGATTACTTCCTCATGAAGCTAAAGACTAAGTCTAAAACTAAGACCGCTTTGTGTAGTGGGATATAGCCAACTGACTGCTCCTTATCTGGATGTGATTTGATAAGAAACCATGAATGACAATTTGTAAGGCACGAGAAGTATAACGTTTCAAAACATTACGTATAAAATTGTGCATAATAAAATAACGGTGCGCGTGTGATTGAGGTTTTGGTTAGGTAAGAAAGATTTATAGTAGGTAAATTATGTTTTGATATCAATATTTATAATTATATTATTATAATGCCAATCACATTCTATATCATCCATAATATTCATATTATACGTAGTTAAGAGTTATATAGTTCCCGTCACGAGAGAATGCATACGGCGGCCGACCAAAACACGTATTTTTTCGCGCATGACCACCACTTTACCAGCACCTTCGCCACCCGTCGGAGAGCTTCGGAGCACGCCGATTTCGGCGGCAGGTGTATACACAACGATTATAAAAATATTTTGCAAACCAATTGCTGTTTACCGATTAATTAATATTAAAATAATTAATATCTACACATAAATACGCGACACGGCCCACGTTTCTATTGTGTTATTTAATCCGGTGTATGCAGAGACCATTTGCTGCATGAAGTGGAAATTTGGCCTCGAGACGGCAGAGCGTTATCATTTAGATGCGCGTGCCGTATGCATTATTCCGTAGCGGGAACTATAGTTATACTATGGACTAATTCATAGACAAATAATGTAATATTGTTTTGTTTAATAAAGTAACCATGCGTCGTTACATTTCACATGTGTTTTCACAATTTTCTTGCTCTACAGTCTACACAATCAACAAATGTGTTCATCAATTATGAAAAATTAAAAACTCTAATTTTTAAAATGATGATGTATGATATGTACTAATATTTGCATTATACTTTAGTAATAATACCTTTTTTTTTGCTCTTATATAGGTACTTGCATCTTCCATATTATTAGAATATGACCTTGGAATAATAATTATAGTCGCAGCGTCGGTAAAAAAAATTGTAGATTGTGTTGAACAAGCTTCTAGCTATATCTATTCCGCTAGGACAGAGTATTTATTTCGATATATATGTTGATTTAATCATTATTATAATTACATGATCACCTAAAATTTAAAATTAGGTTATGAATTATGAATTCTCAAAAAATCAATAAATAATTTTTTACTATAAAATTTAAGAATCATATTCTAATAATAATATTATTTTTTATTAGACAATAGTATGCAATATGTGATATGTTATGGGTATGTCATCGTAGGTGTAGTCGTCGTCGAACACAATTGTAGATTGTGTTGAGCAAGCAACCAGCTACCTAATTCGCTTTGATAGAGTGTGTAGTGCGGTGAATAAATACTAAATAGTAACCTTTATTGAGCCTCATTACTCTACTTTACCTTTAAGGTTACGTAGTTAAGAACGTACGTTAATAATAATAATAATAATGATAATAATTTATTGTCTTATATTATTAGTTGTTTTACACGCTCATTGAAATCGTTTTATAGTAACTAGGTATATCTTTATATAGATAATATATATATATGAATAATATTGTTAGAGTAACCCTATACTCTATTCCAAATGAGATTGGTAAAATATGGGATAAAAACGATTAATGTTCTGTGCAGGCGCGTCATATGATCTACTAGTGGCGAGCGCTATTGACAATAGCAAAACCGAATCAGCAAAATAATGGGTTGAATAAAGCGCACACCGTAATCGAATTATTTTCTCCCCAAAAAATTTTTCTAATACTTTTGATAACGCTAAAACTACACAATATTGTAAATATTCGTGTAAAAAAGTTTGTAATCGAAAAAACGATTTCGAGCGAAGCTCGGTCAAATAATATAGGTATTGATATAGTATTTGACAAATGTCAATATTCGATTTGATTTTCGTTGAAACTAAAAATATCAAATTTTAACAGCCATAAAAAAAATATTGAAACTAGTGATTTTTCTAATATTTTGATATCATGTTAAGTAATATGTAAGTATACTTCAGTAAATTTTCAGATCTAAATGCCTAAAATTTCCAATTTTATCATACGTTATATACCTACATAAAAACGAGAATTTTCGAAATATTCAAAGTCCTATATTTTATAGAAAATTAACGTACGGTTCCAATATTTAACCACATATACTCGTATTATAATATTAGTAATAGTACTTATGTGAATACCTAATAACACTTTCATGTCTCTTACTTATTAATGTCTGAGTTAAAGTCAAATATTGAAATCAAATTCGTCGAAATTTCAGTTTTTATAAAAAACGCCGTTTTTTCTAAAATCGCATAGAGTCAATTTTGAGAAATTCAAAAAATCTAAAAATAATATAAAATATAATAGGTGTAATTAGTATAATTTACTTTTAAATAATTTGTTTTAGTCAGTTACATTTATTCATAACAATATAATACTTTACTACGAAAAAGCTCATTATTTTCGTAATAATAATTATTATAATAATAATAAAACGATATATTTTAAGATTATACATTAATTTACACGCAAAACTCATTCATAACAATTATTATTATATAAATCGATTATTTAAATAAATGTAATATAATTATTATTACATAAAATGCGATCCTGTTTGAAGAAGATTCATGATTATTATTACTTATATTAGCAATTAGCATGCCTTATTATAACGAGAATACAACCAGACTTCATTAGCAGAAAGTGAATTATTATTATTATGCCAAAATGGAAAACATACTATTTTTGTAAAATACGCTTTGCGAATAGACACAATTGAGATATACGGAAAAAAACGATTGTAGCGAATAAGACGCATTGAACAGACGTATATAATACAATTATTTGAAAAATGATTAGAACTCGTATTTTGATTATTATTTGTAGTACAAAAAACTTTACTGGGTTTATTAAAAAAAAAAAAAAAAAAAAAAAAAAAATGAAATGTATTCCTAATATAAAATAATAAGCCGTCAAAATAATATTATTACATTGGTTCATAATTTCATTTTTTGACCGTTACGTATATACGCGTTGTGTATACGGTGCGCTACCGTGATAGAAATATTTACATAATATTACATAAATTAAATTTAAAATATGTATTGTATGTCGACGAATGTGTGATTAATTATTGAATTGTAAAAAAAATTATCGTGAAAAATAAAAAAAAAAAACGTTACGCGCCGGTTAGTTTTCATATAATATATTATAATAATATTTATTATAAAAAAAAAAAAATTGATAAAAAAAATTTTTGATTGAGTATTATTAATAATAATGGAATAAAACTAATGATTATTAACTCTAAAACGAATCTCGTAAGTTATTGTGATGACTGATGAGCGAGAATCATCGTTTTGCATGACGACATATCGCAATATAACGTATCGCGATTTTACGTGGACGTACGCGAAATAAACTATTATCTTTATAACAATAGTATTTCATAATTTATACGAGTATATGTATAAAGTTAAACTATAATACGAATTTCAAAAGTGTCGTGTGTTTTGATAAATATTATTATAATGAATATGAATCGATTACTATGGTAAAAAATGGTATATAATTTATATATTTGAACGTTTGAACGTCAAAAAGACTAATTTCTGATGTTTAAATCGTTTAATAATTAATTCGAATAACTTCTAACAAAAAAAAAAAAAATATATTTTTAAATTTTAAAATATTTACGATTTTAATACGATAATATTTATCAAAGTATGCCGGGGTGTACACCGTAATATGGTTATTGTTGTATCGATATAACTATATATTATTATTATCGGTATACGTGGACAGTAAAAGTACGAAAAATCACGACCGACATAATAATAATAATAATAATAATAATAATAAAAATAATAATAATACAAAAGCTATACAATGTTAGGAAAATAATAACGTTATATTAAAATGGAAAATAAACTCGGTAATATTATCATAATACGATTATTATTATATCGTGATTTCGCCGAACGGTAGCGGTGTGTACGGTATTTATCGTGGCCCGAACGGCAACACCGCGCGCGCCGTCTGGGAGTACCCGCGGCGGCGACGCGGCCGACAAATGCACACAGTCAGTTGGTCGGCCGTCACGTCCGTCGTCGTCCGCGCGTTAGTTTGTTTTTGTGAATGAGTGAGTGATTGAGTGTTCCCGTCGTTCTGTGCCACCGTCGAAACGTCCACTCGCGCGACACGCGTGCGTAATCGTCGTCCACCGGTGGCCGCCCTCAGTACGCCTGGTGCGCGTGATAATTTTATAATATTATAATGGTCGCCGCGTACGATGTCGTCGCCGTCCTCTCCGTTGCGGTCGTATAGGGACGCGCCAGCCGTGAAGACGTCCGCGCGACGTCGTGAGTCGCTGACCATCGCAGCCGTCTTCTCGGCCGCGGCCGCAGCGGCCACGGCCATGGAGTCGCCGACGATCTCGTCGCCGCCGGCGTCCGCGGACGGGCCCCGGAGACGCGGGTCGTCGGCCGCCGGCGGCACCGTGTTTAAGTTTGGCGCGCTGGGCATCAGCGCGTCGGCCAGCGTGTCGGGCATGTGCGACGCGGCCAACGGGCCCGCGTCCGCGTCCGCGGTGGTCGGCGGCAGCGGTTCGCCCGGTGCGCCGGGCGGAAAACTTCCCCGAACGCTCAGCACCAGCGTGTTGCGCATCAAACACCGTTCGTCCTTTTGGGACAAGTTCTGGGAACAGCGGTCCAAAAGAGATTTGTGAGTTCGCATTGTTATTATAATATTAATATAATATTTGTATCATAACGCAACGTTACCGTAAACGCGGTTACCGACGTGCGACCTAATGAATTATTATACAATAAAATATAATACTAATAATTGTGCGTTATTATTCTTGTACATGTTGTATTAATAAAAAATGGAAAATTATTATATTTTATTTTTTATTATTATGTCAAGTAGTATGTTATACTTATAATGCTTATACGGGCCTGTTTTTGAATAACAATAATAAAAGAACAAGAACAAGAATAAAAATAACGAGGGAAATCGTTCGTTTTATCCATAAATACGAGTACATTATAAGAATATATTTTAACCGGATTAATAACGTACTTACGTTATTTATAGGTTTATTTTTTAATTTTTGACGTTCAAGTGATGGTTTTTATATTATAATATTTTTCTCCGACGGATATTTTTGTACCGCATTTTACGACGTAAAACACGCTGAAGTCGGTTCGTTTAGAGATAAATAAAAAAAAATATAAAAATTATCGTAGAACAGTCGGGGACGACTCGGAGACCAATCGTATAAAAAAATATACTTTTTTTTTTAATTTCACGTTATCACCGTCATCGCGCGTATATTCAAAGTTAATCGACCGGTCCTCGTACCCTCGAATGGCTGCAGCCCTCACAAAGCGACGTATTAGTTTGTCTTCTCGTCACACGCACTAATAGATATTGAAATTCCTGCGACTATAATAGACAGGCGCGAATCCAGAAAATTTTGACAGGGGGTGCTAAGATAAAAAAAATTATTAGTAGAAATATACTTTCTCATTATTTTTTTTAAATTTATGTATAAAAAGTTTTCAACATTAACATTTTTAATAAATAGGTATTACTGTTAATTTTGTAAAATTTTGTTAATTAACATTACAATAATAATTATGAAAAAAAAAAAATTAAAAAATTATTTGAATAAATAAATAAATTTTATTGGTGGTCAAACGACAGGGGGTGCTTGAGCACCCATAGCTCCCCCCTGAATCTGCGCCTGATAATAGATAACGTTCTTTAATAATTACATGGGGCGTTTGATAAAATTTCTTAAATCAATTATTATATTTATTTATCATAATATTATACACTCGTGTTTTGTAATTTATTAACAAAAAGAAAAAATTTAAAAAACCGTTCGTTATTGCTCGTACTATATAATAAAAGAAATGACAAAAAATTGACGAAAACGTGATGTGTACCGCTGTTTGCAGATATCAAATTATTGTTCCTCCAGACATAAAATTTGTGTTCAAAATACGTATATACCTATTTATTTATTTATTTATTTATTTTTTTAATTTTCATATTCAACTGGTGCCTGGTGGATAACGATATCTCCGACGATCGTTACACCTTACACGTAAATACTACGGTTACATAGATAAACGCGTTTTATGTAAATTGTAAAATCACAATCTAGATTTCGATTATTAATAATTGTAGGTATAATTTCATTTTTAATCCGCCCTTTGAGTAACCGAGGCGCGCGAGTCGGCAAAAAAAAAAAATGTATGTTAAAAGATTTGTAAAAGTTACCAAAACTTATTATCGGTATATACGTTTGATATTATAATTATATTCATTGACGCGCTTACGGGTCCGAAAAAAAAACAATGTCTCTTTCAATTTTTGACTTATACCATTATTATTATTATTATTATTATTATTATTATTATTATTATGTATTCGGTGTTAAACTTTACGATTGATTCTAATTTCTAAAGAATTCGCAAACGTCTTTCGAGAACGATATTACATAATAAATAATTAATACGTCATTATGTTTGCGACTTTGACGTTGTAAGAAAACAAAACCGAATCCTTAACGGACGGAAAGCGATGATTTTCGAGTTTCGTAATATTAATTTTATGCACGAAGATTTTACGCGCGTTTCGCCGAAATCAAAATTAAAGCAGTTTTTGCGGAAAATTCTAATAAAAAAAAAAAAAGGTCCATTTTCAAAAACATTATTGTACTACTTGGAATTCGGACGATTTTTATTCTGGACCGATCAAAATCCCGGCGGTTAAACGTCATTTATATGAATAATTTAAATATATATTATTTATACGTACAGCAGATATCATTTTCGCGAACATTGTGATAGGTACTATTATAATAATAATATATTGTTTCGTACGTGATAATTTAATGTATCATATTATACATGAAATTATAATATGTTCATCAAGACGTGTAATTAATCACGTCCTCAATCGTAATCAAAAATTAGCATCGCGTTATTTACACGTTTATAATCGACCGTTTCGATTCGTTTCGATTAAATTTAATTATCACGAAAATATTATATTACAATATGGCGCGTGTCAGTCGGTCATTCCAGATGTATATTTACAGGTACATCGTATATAATCATCCATAATCGCTTATTTGTCGGTATACGCGGTTTAAACTTTAACCGCGGTATAATGTTACGGAAATGTTACGCGAACGAAAACAAAACAGGAATGTTAATTTAAATCGTTTAAAGGGTTAAACGTGTATATACGCGTCAAAACGACTTGCGAATTTTTATACGCGCGTATAACGACTGTATTCGTAATTATTACTAAAAATTTAATATTATTTTCTGTATACTTAAATTGTTATTTGAATTCTGTATAGAAATTTGTAAATATTTGATTTAAGTCGAGGATTTTAAATTTCGTGTTAAAGAAATTATACGCCTAACATATTATTAAAAAAATATTATAACGTTAGAAGTTAAATATTGAAAGGGCGATTTTGAGTAAAACTTAAACACTGTGTATATACTAAATTACTAATGACGAAATAGTATAAAAGAACGTTTTTTAAGCGCGTTTTCTCTCGAAGAATATAATAATAATATATTATTTTTTTTTCTTTTCTCCTATCGCCATTAAGCAAACAAAACACAATACTTACCCCTGGAAAAATAAATATTTATACGGGTATAATACACGGTAAAATAAAAATATACCTACGATATTATTTATACGTCGTAAATCCGTATATTATTATCGTACGCGTTTGTACGGATTTGTCAAATTTATCGCAGAAACGTTTTTTTTTTTTAAAAAAAAAAAAAATATATAAATATATAAATAAATTAGGACTCGTAAAGCTAAAGTATTGCGTCATCGTTTAACTTTTAATATAAATAAAATATGTTTTAATAATAATTAACGACGATGTTATACGTTTGTAACTGATGCTATAAAAATGCTTTGAACGCTCTTAAATTTCGTTTTCGGTCCGGAAGAATCCGAACGGTACGAACGATTTTAATTTTCGTGCGGTTTACCGTACGCCCACGGCGCGGTCAAAACGAATCTCGGAATTAAACTTGTACCGCGGTACAAAATGTCCGATATACAACATCACTGTGAAATCTCATGGGGTCACTCGTCCGGAAACTGTAACACGATAATCTATACCTTTATATACGTTTATATTGTATACGCGTAATATTTATAACGTCACGTCGTTTCGAATGTCGTACGAATACGCTGCGCGTGTTTTATACGACGTATTTTAGATATACATAATATTATTGGAAGTATCTAAAACGATAGAAACGAAAAAATCGACGGTTATGTTTTTTGCAAACTATATTATATTATTATGTAGGTATAAAAAAAAATAATTTCGTTGGAGTGTTTACGGACAGACGCATTCAATCGCGGGACGGAAACGATGATAATAATAATACGGTAATATAATATTTAAGTGTTTGTGCGTTATAAATCGTTATAATTTATAATAATATTAATAATATATATATATGTTATGTCGAACTATACGTAAAACGTGTATTGTGTAATGCGCGATAAAAAGGTTTATTTTTCGTTTTAATAAAATAATATAACATATTAATATTATACAGACGTACAGTGCTCGAATCGGAAAATAAAAAATAGAGAGAGTAAATTGATGACTTTTAAAATCCTCCAAAATTATTTATTATACCTATATTATATACCTACGTACTATGTTACGGGGAATTTAAGAATTAATAGATGTACCCCGTCCCGCCAAATCAAACACCGCTTTCCGGAAGTCGGACTTACGAGAATCAAAAATAAATATTCTACAGGATCACTCCGTATATTATAAGACACGAGTTCCATGGAGCAACCTATATATATATAATATATACGCGTATAGTTTATGAGTATTTACCCGTGCTTGGATTTTTCTACTTGGATTTATTTATTTTATTTTATTTTATTTTTTTTTTTAAATAAAACCGCCGCGATTTTGTCTTTATAGCTTATATTATACACATTATACGATTTAAGAGTGTTCTCTTACGCGTATATACGAACGTTTTATTTTATCTCGCCGTGTTTAAACGTTTATTCGTTCGTACAATAATATTCCGTTGGAGTACCTATAGCTATAATATTTTATTTCGTTACATAACAAACACACAGAATTATTCTGAGCGAATCGTTTACGCAGCAATAGAACGCTACTATTAGAATAATGCGTATAACGTACTAATATTGCGTATCAAGTGCGGACTTACCTATATATTATTAGAGTTTATCGTGTTGTTCTTTTTATAGGTTAAGTGTAAACGATAAATTTTAATGTAAAATTAAAAAATTTCGTCATTATTATTATTTGTTTTTTTTTTTATATATATATATATTATTCATTTAAACGAGGGAAATCCTATTTTCCACACAAGCTGACGCGAGCGATTATTATTTTAATTAGAAAAACACGAAAAGAAAATTTTCGCCGTCTCCAAGAACAAACAATTAATGAGCACCTCGAAGTATTTACATTTATACGTGTGCGCGGTGATAGTTTTCGAGTGTTTCGCGCACAATGCCTACATATATATATTATATATTATGTAGGAATATATTATATATTATATTCTTTTGGTTTTCTCTTAAAATTTAGATCTGTAAGATTTTGTTTCCGGCACAAAGTTCACATTTCGCGACCAATCCGGATGTATATATCGATCGTTAACGATTCATTTTATTCCAAGCTCGCTGGTTTCAAAACGTCCGTTTTTCTTTCTCTCGCGGAACGCAATAATACGCGTATTAATAAAATATTATTAATAGTCGATTGACCGTATACGGTTTTACAATACCATTAACATGCCTATAACATAACCTGCGATGATATATTATAATATATTTAATTGAATCGAAATATTGATTTACATTATAATATTATTATTTTATAGTTTCAAACCGCGCGCGCCATCATCGCGGTGTAAGGTCTTTGTCGTAGACTGGTCGGTAACACGCACATTTTCCGAATCCGAATATTATAACGACGTGTTATCATAAATATATTATGTATATTTTAATCGGTAACCGGTAACCATACGCCAAGACTATCGCTCGTTCGCGGTTACAGCGTTTACCTTATTATTATATAAACGTTAATATAATATTAATTGTGTTTATACCAGACGGCCCCGTTATGAGTTACGATTGTATCGTTAATAATAATTACACACGTATCTAGTTAGGAAAAAAAAATAAAAATAAAATGTATGCTTTTTTAAACGAGTTAAATAACTAAATAAAAAACTAAGTATTTCGTATACGAACTCTATATTATAATAATTATATGCCACGGGTTTAAATCGTTTAAACGACGGGACCTCAGAAAGAGCGGTATGCGGTCGAACAAAAAAAAAATAAACGATTTCAAAATATCGAGTACTAATATTAAAGATTAAACGGACGTTTGAAATTGTCGATTTCCGAGTCCATTCGAGAGCATAATATATTATAAGTTCAAAAATCTGCTGTGGAACAGAGCATCGTATCGAGTTAAAAATAAAAATTCTCGATTAAATACATAACCGTATAAAAGGGACCTCGCGAGTCGAGTATTTAATATTTTTTAATAACCGTGACGTAATGTATAATATAAAATATACGTAAAATGGAGTGTTTGTGATTTAAAAAAAAAAATAAATAAATAAAATATCGTCGCCATGACGGATGATATTATTTTGTACTTTTTTTTTTTTTTTTGTATAAAATTTTATTTTATAAGTATTCGACAGAAAAATGGGAAGGTGTTGAGCGTAGGCTGCACTAGCGCGGCAATCGAATCGTATATATTATGCTTATGACGTGAATGGTCCCTGACGTTTTGCGTATTTTAATAATATCATCATGTCCTGTCGCCATAAAATTAATGACTAGATGGGTATCGCAAAACACGGGTCCGTTTCAAAAATTAATTCCGTAAAATATCTAAAAACATATCAAATAATAACTGGTAGGTTTACCTGGGACATTATATATACCTTGGGTAATGGTTATATAATATACCTAGGTATAAAATAATACGTCGTTTATTATGCGCGAGTGATGTTTTATCGATTTTCTCCCAACCGCGGGTATAGGTACCTATAATATGTGTCGTATAACGACAGTAATATTATTTCGCTCGTGAAAGGATTGAAAATTATCCGAAGGTATGAAATTTTATATAATTCATCGCATTTCTCACTATACAAATATTGCGCCGCTATAGCTTTCCAAATATATTATTATTGATTATTTCTTTAAAATTTATATTATAACCATATATTACATATTATATTATTTATTATATTATTACGTTTGTCAGAATTTACGATGGAAATGAAAAACGTCGGAACGTTCGCGTCTCAAATAGACGTCTTCGGCGTAAATACGTATCGAAATCGAATCCGTCTTCGGATTTCATATCACTATACATAATTTATTCACCGGATCAATCAATTCGAAACGTCCGAGTTCCGTACAATAATCATAGCCCTCGCCGGACAAGATATTATTATAACTTTCAACAATCCGTCCATTGTACATATTTTTAACGTCAATATAATAATAATAATAATAATAATAATAATAATAATAATAATAATAATAATAATAATAATAATAATAATAATAATAATAATAATAATAATAATAATAATAGCCCGACAACAATGAATAATTGGAGCACAATATATAAGTGTATACGATTTCCCGGCGGAGACCCTATGCATACTTGGAAATCAATCCTTCCAAATTCGATTCATAATCGCCCACGTCGATGGCCAACGTGAAGAAAGGTTATTATTGGGGATTCGATCCTCGTCCGAAATTTATAACGATAAATATATAAAATAGGTATTTCAAATCAGATTACACGAAAGCTTATAATAATAATATTATAATTATGATCGGCTAATGCGTATAATATTATTGTTAATGGATTGACTTTTTGAAATTTTAATATTAATATTATTATTTATTGATATTATAATTTCTTCGTTCATTCCTCGTCCGTGTCAGTATCGTATATTCGTATCCGTACTATTACAACGTGAACAATACTTGTATCGTATTATTATTACGTATATATAATTATAGTACATTTCGAATTTGTTAGTTTTCGTAAGAAAAAAACAACGTGAATTTTTTAAATATTATACAAACGTAATTATTTTATTTTTTACTAAAGTTTTTTACTATAGTCATATCGTAATATAATGCAAATGCGTTCATTTCACACGTAATCAACTATAAACATTATAAACAATGAAGTCTCTGGCGATCGGAAAAAATGCGGTCCACGACACGTTTTTCGTAAAATGTCACATATCATACAATTCGATTCTTGTACGTACGTTGAAAGCACACACTGTATAGCTGTTGTTCACCTCATTCACACCGTATATAGTACAAGTGAATCTGTAATGATTTGGACGGAGATTGAATACGAAAAGAAAATATATTCTCACTATTTAACGTAATATGACAATATTATTATTATCCTTAATGCGGGGATTTATTTAATAATATTTTTAATCGAAACTATTGCAAAGTATTCCTTCTACTTTGCGATTCGTCTCATTTTTTAATCGTACGAATGTATTTTTTCGAAGTCCATCTCCTGTGATATAATTTATGATATTCGATATAATATATCGATCATTTTCCGTCGCGTATTCGATCAATATTTTACTTCATATATAATATCACACCGTTTCCTTTTTATCAATACTTATACCATATATATTATTATTGTAATTATCACTCCATTTTATTTACGATTGAGTATATACAATTATTTTTTAGTTTTTTAAAAATAAAGAAATCAAATTTCTACAAAACATTATGTTTTTATTTTAACAAATATTTTATACATTCCGAAGACCAAGTCTTCATATCATTAGTGCTAAACAACTACACTGAATCGATCAGTATAGTTGTTTAGCTAAAATAATAAATTCTATACAAGTGACTCAACACCAAAAAATGATTTATTATTATTATTCTGAACTAGAATTATATATTTTTTTTTAAATTCAAATTCTTTCGAGGAGAATATTATTTTATAATAAATAATACAATTAAAAAAACAGACTATTAACATATAATAATGTTTAAACTCGTCCGATATAATATTCCCGGTATTCCTGACTTACGTAGGTATGTGATATGTGCATATGCGTATTATTATACGAGTAATATGTTCGGTTAACGTACAGTGTACACGAATGATTTAAGATTCAAACGACTAAATTATGTAACTTATAGAAACGTGAAATGACGCAAACGGTGTAAGGCGGTTACTTATGTATTTAACGCAGAAAAGTCGTCCACGACTTGTCTGAAATTATATTATTATTAAACGTAAATTACGACAAAATTATTCGTCCGGTAGACGTAATTATAAATAAAAAAAATTAAAAAAAAAGAAGAAAAAAAACAATGATTTATAACGATAATCGTTTTCAAATTAAATATACAGCGATTTGTTATAATTATAATACATTATTAGTTATAACGTCAGAAACAATCGTTTTATTAATAACATAATGAACGGGTTGAAATATTAAATTTTTAATTTAAAACGTCCTGACAATAATATTATAATAATACGAGTATATTATTATATCGCTATTTCGAATGTATTTTTAAATTTCGACCATCCAAATATAATTAGGTCCCTTCCAGAAAGAAAAAAAGCGAATACAGTTTTATATATATATATATTTTTTTTTAATTATCGCCAAATGTAATATTAAAATTAATTTCATAAAAAGTGAATATGGCGTTCGACGAATTTTGCACTTTTAAGTATTTTTTTTTACTACCTCCGGAGTAAAATATATTGGAAAATTCGAAATAATTTCAGTGTTTTCATCCCGAATAAAATTGTAAAGGACACTATATAAAAAATTAAAAAAAATTAAAAACCAAAATTTTTTCCCTCTCTTTCTCTTCTAAATACGTTATTGTATATATCCAAACAGACGACTGTCTAAATTATTATTATAATTCATATTTATTGTTATTGTTGTCGTTCGCGTAGGTACTCCCACACTCGTTAAGCGCCTACACCCCGGGATGGCGCCGTGTCTATGACGTATACCAGAGGATTATACCTAGGTACATATTATAATATATTATGTTTATACGAACGGTCCTCACGAAATATAATTTTCACCGATATATTTTCATCTATGTAATATTAATACGTTATTTTACAGATTTTTTTTTATATATATTATTCTTTGTAATACAATATATAATATTATAAGGGCGCGCGAAATGTCCGAGTATTATAGACAAAAATAATATTAATTCTATTTTTACGTACACGCGTTGTGTGTTCGGGACACAATCCGTGATAATAATAATATATGAATTTTCTCTTCTCGCGACATTTAATGCGATAGTAATAGTTACGACATGAGGTGTTAATCTCAAACACGAGTTCACTGATAACTATCAAACCCACGATAACATTCCGTCGTAACATCTCAAAACTCAATTAAGGGTGGGTTTACAAAAATAAAAATAAAAAATACCTTATTCCCCTATTATTATTATTTATTTATTTATTTATTACACGAAATTCGTATCGTCTCTGAAATGACGATTTCATAATGTTATAATATACCAAGGTATATACCATGTTAAACGATACGGGATATGTTATTTATAACAATGTACATGCGCGAGGCCCAACAATACGCATACCTATTATATTATTATTATTAT
Organism: Tetraneura akinire; assembly: GCA_021307375.1. Taxonomy (NCBI): domain Eukaryota; kingdom Metazoa; phylum Arthropoda; class Insecta; order Hemiptera; family Aphididae; genus Tetraneura; species Tetraneura akinire. The sequence continues at coordinate 5,821,813 of JAIUCT010000009.1, forward strand.
ATAATGCACAGAGAATAATTTAACGACGACGACGGATCCGAGTAAAATATTTATAGACTCTTTGTTCCTTCGAATTTCCAATTAAATCTCGTGTGCGAATATCAAAATGGATCGGAGGCGGACGCGTGATTTATTCGTTTGCAAATAATAATAATATATTTTATTCGCCGCGCGACGTTAAATCGTAAAAAAATTTAATAGCTGTTGAAGAAACTGTATTATATACGTTTAAAGAAAAAAAAATCCCTACTGTATTTTGTTATTTTTGTTCTCTCATTTATATTGCGTTTCTTCTTCTGCCAATTATTATTCGTTCCCGCGCTCGTATTTTATCTTTACGGGACATTAACGACCAATTTATTAATATTGTGGCAGTCTGTACTATAATAATATACAGACTTCACACGCTATAAAATTATATTATAAAAAAAACGTAATATTTATATTTTATGTTTTAATATCGAATTAAAATAATAATAATATGTTTGTAAATCGTAATAATCGAACGTATATAACGTTATTTTTGTTACGTTTAATTTTTCGTTTTCTTCGTGTTATAATATTATAAGTAAAAGTGAAAATTCGTTCCACTTCAAAATGCACAAAACGTTCGTATTATGTTTCAAAAAATTTCAAGTGAAAGTAAAGGGTTAAGTTTGATAAAATACGCGTAAATTATTATTATTGTTAATATACGATAAAGACAGGTCAGAGTCAGATAAACGAAACGTATAATATAAAGTTTTTAAACATGAACTCGACACGAGGAAATAAAATATAAATTTAAATATTATACAGTATAATAATAAAATGTATACACCTACGGGTACTTAGGCATTTTTGAAATTTTCTCTTTCTTTTTCTTCTTCTTAGGACGGTAAGAATGTATAAGTATAAGATGTACCTACAAACTTTTTTAAGACGATATAAATCCGTAAAGTTCGACCTATGAATCGAGGGGTTTTTTTTATATTTCCCTCCCCCCTCCCATCGTTTCTGTCAATAAAGTTCGTCCCCGTATTTACGTCATAAAGTCGCGTATATATATATAACATATTATACGGGGTACGCACACAATTGAAACTTATTCATAAATATTAATATAATATTTTTATATACGCGTATACCCGCTGTGCTCGAAGCTACCGTTATTTCAGAGTATCATATAGCACACACACATAAATATAATAAAATATAATATACGATATATGACGTTATTAATACTTGAGGTCTTAAACTCATTCGGCTGCCGAAAATTCGATTGTTTTATCGACGGGTGGTTATTTTTCATTCTATACGTATATATATTAAAATATATCGTCATCGGTCGTCCCGCGGAGTCTATACGTCGCGTTATATTATAACAGTCACTTATATGTAATATATATAACGCGAGTTGTTAGTGACTCATATAATAACAATAATAATAATAATAAAAATGTGGTCGACGACGTCGGAAAATCGTTAGATTAGATTTTACGAAAAAAAAAAATAAATATAATATGACGTATTTTCGTGAAATGAATGAAACCGCAACGATCGATGCGGAAAAAAAGGAATTTAACCGCGTGGCGACGATATATCCATAATACTTATAATAAAATAAACGATACGAAATATTGTTAGTTGTTATTGAAATAAACGCTTTTAGACGCGTATATACGAGAACGATCATGAAACAATAACCAAGAAAAAAAAAAATTGCTCGAATAGTCACGTCCGTGTGGTGTACTTTTATTGATTTCTTCTGCGGCGGCGGCATTCCCTCCTTCGACAACTATATTATATAATATATATGCCGCCGCAGTGCCGACAATTAAATTACACACCAATACGACATGTAATTATCGTTTTCCATTTCTTTCGCAAACCATTAAAAATAGTCCCTTAAAACTATATAGCCGTCCCTGCGGGCCAACGTATTGACAGAGTACAGTGTAAAGATATTGTCTCTCCACGTGATGTAGGTATATATACGCCAAAGTGTAAAATTGATTTTACCGCGGTCAAAATCAATAATATTTCGAATAACGATATAAGTACGACTCGTATATTAACTCGGCCATTACGTTGATAATAATATATTATTATTATCATTTTTAACGGTATTTATAGTCGAAAATTACGAAAACAATAAAATATAATATTATATTAATATTAGTTTTCTTCAAAAAAAAAAAAAAACCTACCGTCATTCATTTTTTTAACGACCACTTGGTTAACTCGTTCATTCGTCTTCTACGCAAAACACGAAAGAGAATTTACTTGAATGTCAATAACTATGAGCACATTATAAATAGTAAATTTTTGATAACATTATCAATTTATTAATGTATTGAAGTTCTCGTGCGATGGATTATACGCGTATTTACGATACACGAGATATTTATTATAATAATATTATTGCACAGATTATGAAATTATATATATTTTTTTTTGAAAATTGTTTTTGTTTCGGTTATTTTTTATCCGCGTACCGTATAATAGGTATAAGTTTTTCTATTATTTTAATCCGTATAATTCTGTAAAAATGTCTTTTTTTTTTCTCAAACTCGTCTTATCCGAGTCGTATTTTTTTTTTCTAAAAGAAGATATAACATTATTTCATTTATAGTCGATTTATATACTTGAAAAATAAAACGTTTGACTAAAATCTGTAAAAAATACTAAACTTTATGTAATTTATTTTTTATAATATACATTATGGCAAAAAATACATCCGAATTATTTAAGTTTCTTTCGTGCATAATATTCAGTACATTTGCAAAAAAAAAAAAAAAAAAAATCAAATTCACGTGCTCGTATATTATAATATATTATTATGACGTTTAGGATATTTATACAATTTTAAACTCTTTTCGGTTCGTTTATTTGACAGAATGTTTTATTTACTATATATTAATCTCTTTAAAAAAAAAAATATATATATAACCCCAATTCGTATAAATAAATAAACAGATAAACTTTATCTCGTTTATAATTCCCATAATATATATTACAGTCATCTTACAGGTTATATGGTTATCTTTAAAATATTTATACAAATACAAACAAACTCATTTAGGTACTACATATAACCAATCGCCCATCGATATATTATTAATATTATAAATTGTATACACTTGTACAGTTTATACCTGTCTAAGTTTTAAATTTTATATTAATCCGTGTAAGGTAACGCGCGTACCTGTATCTGAAAAATTGTTCTCGTGTTTTCAATACTCAGTGTTTAAATTACATCGATCCTAGGAAAATTTCTCACTTGTAGTTTTCGACTTGTGCTGTTTTATTATGCATAATATGTTAAAATATAAAGTGATCTTAAATGATTTTTGAATTATTATTTTATTCGAATAGAAATAATTATAAAACATTCAAATACGAACATTATTGATGCACTTTATTTTGAATATCATCAAAGTTCATAAAATGTTAATCGTTAAAATTTAATTTCCAAATACATTGTAATGTTATTATTTATTAATAGATTATAATATTATTATTAATTAACCTTCAGCCAATAGGTCATGATTAATATTAATTAATTAATAAACAATAAGGTATATCAAACATCAATTCAAATTTTAATCAGATTTAATTTATTCGTGATGTTATGAAGAATTTTTTGTTCTGGATCATATTGTTGATACATTCAGACGTCACTAAAACTGTGCATTATATAAAAATATAATATATTTATTTATACATTTAATAACTGTTTAACTTGTTATCAACACTAAAAATCTTTTCTTATTTTTTTTTTTTTTAAAAAAAACGTTTAAATTATTTTTCGCTTTATTATTTTAAATATTAATTATTATATTATTTCCAACAATAATTTGTATTCATTTAAATATTTTAGAAATATTATTTTAAATAAACTTCATTATTATTCATTTATTTTTATTAGTATTATATTTTTAACTATGTGAAATTGTGAAGTAAAAAAAATAAATAAATAAAGAACTTATTCGTCCATTTTTTTTTTTTTTTTTTTTTTTTTTTTTTTTATATATCAAACGATGTTATTGTTTATATTTTCATTAATCATTTATTGAATAAAATAATAGATAAAAGACCCAAATCGAAATTCATTAAAATAAAAAAATTATTATTATTATTAATATTATGTAGGTAGCATACCCGTATATGACAGCGTAATAATATTATTTTATATTAAAATATAATATTATGATATATAAAGAACGGTTTTATAACATTGATGATGCTATAATATAATGTTATTATATTTAAATAAAGTAACATAAGTCTCTTTGAAAATCAATAATTTTGTTTCCACGACTATTACAAAGTTGATAGAAAATTAACTTCGTCATTGTACGTATATTATGTTATAGTTACTAACAGGTGCTTGTGAACAAAAATAACTTTACGTTTTACGACATAATGGTCTTAATATTAAAAATATGTATTTAATAAAAATTTTAAATATTTTAAATATTTTTTAATAAAAAATTCGTAAAATAGATTATATACATATTATATTATATTATATTATATTATAGTACACAAGACAAAACTATTTTATTTCTCCACGAAAAAAAAAACAATAGTAAAAAATATACCGCCATTGCTTTTTATTTTATGCGTATGTAAATCACCCGGCACCGTATTATTATTATCCATGAATTATTTAAACATTTTTATACCGCAGCTATTTACACTAATGTATACGAGTGTCGGATTCTTCTATATCTATAGTTGAAATATTGTATTTGACTTTTCCATTTTCTCGTATCTACAATATTTTGCCCCGTTGTCTGTGCGGTAAAATCGAAGTAAAAACGTTGTTATGTGACGCGGTTTGTCGATTTGAATATTCCAAAACGAACGATGAAAAAAAAGAAGATAATATATCGAATAATATGACTAGCGATGGATATATCATTATTTATATTATACTCACATATCGCAAAATCAAAATTTTGCCAATTTTAACCAAAAATTATTATTTGTTAATATAACATTGTGATGATAATAATAATAATAATAATAATAATAATAAATAACAAATAATAAAATATTATTAGGTATTCGTTTGGCGTGTATACCGTATACGCGTATTATTTATGTAATTATTATTTTTTTATTACGTAAAAAAAGTAAAAAAACAAAACAATTATTATCGTTTTCACACATTGTTTCTCGACATCGGACTAATCACTAATAATAATATTAATACGAGTCGGGGTCAATGTCGAGTCCGATATTTACACGCTCATCTCGTCGTTTCACGCTTCGTACATAATAATAATAATAATAATAATAATAATAATAATAATAATAATAATAATAATAATAATAATAATAATAATAATAA
>JAIUCT010000009.1:5834509-5864454 GCA_021307375.1 Tetraneura akinire
AATAATAATAATAATAATAATAATAATAATAATAATAATAATAATAATAATAATAATAATAATAAAAATCTTCTTCGAAAAGCACAACGGTGAAATTTAAAATAAATACAACTCGAATGATAAATTTAACATTACGTAAACGATTACTTTTTAAATATTAATGGTAACTATACGAGTATATACGGCGCATTTTCCGATTTAAAAAAAAAAATTCTTGCAAATGTATTATGGATTATACGCGTACCCACGTGACGTAAGAACGTTAAATACTCGTATATAAACAAACCTAACCTAATAATATTATTTTGTTTCCTAGTATTCATTAAAAAATATAATCTCGATATTAAGGTACTTATAGTTTTTTTTATTAGAAAATATAATTTTTCGTCTCTTATAATTTGCAATTTATATTTTTTGAAATTCGTATCGATTAAATTTTTTAACTTCCAGACAAGTATTTTATTATACAGTCCCTCCTGCACATTTCTAGTTTTTTTATATATATAAAAAAAAATTAATATATTTTTATATTTTTTATATTTTCGATACGGTAGATATCTACTAAAATATTGCAACAATTTTATATATTAAAATATAGTGCACTGAGAAACGACGACCAAATTAATAATAATAAATTAACCATTCGCCATTACAATTTTCTCAGATTTATGTTAGCGCCATTTTTTATTTTTATTTATTTCTTTTTTACGTATAAAATATTTTTAATATTAATAATATTTCTTTTATATTTACGTTATATTATTACAACCCGAAGGTACTGTTTTTACGACGCCGTTACAATTTCTGCTCGCACAAAGTGTCTGTATTTATGAGCTTTGATTATTTTTTTTATAATATAAATCAAACTTTTGAGTTAACGACTGCGTTTCCGTTTTTATCAAGTTAATATAGGCCATAACGTTTTATATTCTAATAATAATTATTATGCCGTTGTCGTAACACGACGTTATTTTACATATTTTACTCGGTGATAATTTTTATTTTTATTTTAAGTACAAATCGATTTTTTTTATTCTTTTATACTTATTATACGAGTATACGGTCACATAATATTATGCAATTATAAAAAATTATTAAAATTTTAAACGAAACATAACCGCGTTTACTGCGCGTTTATTCGAATCCGCTCGTAAATACGACGCGTTACACATCATAATATTATTGTGTTATGTATTGATATTTTTTTAAATTCCAATACAGCAATTAATAAACTCTTTCGATTGGCCACGAATTATAATATGTTTATAATATACAGTAACAGTAATTTGTAATCCTTATTGCTTTTTATATTATATAACATAATGTTTTTTTATTGACGTTTAAAGTATTCTTAATATCTTAATTAACGAGGAATGTCGATCGCGTCTTTCGTTCGATCATTATTTTTTATTACGGGTTTAAAAAATTTAAATATTATATTCGTTTCATAATAGCAACAAATTATTATTATTATTATTATTATTATTATTATAAATTTATAAAATAACGTCGATTTGGCCGAATCGGTCATAACATAGTATAAAAGTGTATACTTGAATTATTATCGTACCCGATCGAAAGTAGAATAAATATTTTTTTAAAAAAAAAAAAAAAACATAATATAAACAAGCTTTTTTTTCGTTTTTTTACTGTCGTTGCCATAAATTGCAAATACAATATTATTGTTACGTCCGCGATTCACAACCAAAACGCGTATTATCATCGCCAGAGTAGGTATATTTATTACTATCGCCTGTATAATGGCCGTATCGAATTTCAATAACAGTATCAAATTTCTAAAATTGTACACGTTGTGTTGAGAAACGCGTAGGTAGTTGAAATTTTCTTACTTTGAATACACATGATTTATTGTTGTGTGTAAATAACAAAAAAAAACAAAAAATCGATTACCTATAAAATTTAGGTTAAATTTTTCATACGATCGCTCTGTATATGTATCCATATATGTATTATCCTACATAATATATTCCGAACTTGGATATACACGAATAATAAAATAAGGTACCATAATAATTATTATATTGTACTAATATGAATGGTTCGTTTTAACTACGGTCAGATTCAATAAAATAATATTATATAATATAATTTATATTGTTATATTTGCAATCTAGAGAACGGTTATGGATCGAAAAGTGAACGGATCGGATGGCGTGTCTCGTAACAATATCGAATATATCGTTCTGTATAATAATAACGTCTAACGAACAGTAAATAGTCGGATAGGTGTAACTGTATTCCTCAGTTAAGTATAGAAATTTGATATCGTGACCTAATCCAGGGATTCTCAAATTGTGGTACTTGGGGATACTCAAAATTATTTAAGAGGTACGAGCCTGGCTAATAAATGTTTAAATTAAAATAGAGGAAAAAACTCTTAAATCCAAGCTGGTAACGTTTGCAAATTTCAAGCTTAAAACGATACCGTATCTAAAATATATATATATATATATATTGTAAATAATATATAAATAAATATATGTAAGTTTTTAAATTTGTTTTTATATTATGTATAAATGTTAGTTAAGTAACTAAGAAGGGGTACCAAAAAAATGTATTGATAAAAGGGATACGGTGTTCATAAAAGTTTAAGAAACCCTGACCTAATCTATGAGTTGACGTACATACGTACATATTAATACGCTGTGTGGTTAAAACACACTCGTTGGCGACACACATTTGAAACGATGCGCGGGTTAAATTTATGAATGGAACGTATATAATATTGTTTTATATAAATAATGTAATAAAAATATTACTATGTACCTATCCTCGTGACAACCGACGTTATAATAATAATGTTATAATTTATAAAACGTTTAACGAAATTCAACAGTTTGGCGAGTTGAATAAACGTTAAAGTTGACCTTTTTTTTTCTTTTTTTATATAATTTTCAAAATACTCAGAATTCGAAATTTATAATATTTACATAAATCTAGTGAAACGCGGACTCTTAAAGGAAGAATATTATTATAGGATTTCTTTGTATTATAGTTTTATAGTAATGATTATGCGTGTATATATTATAAATTATAATTCTCGACTGTTATTGCAACAACGGAATACTGAAATCGTGTAATTTATAGCCTCGAAACGAGAAAATCTTTTTTTTTTTTTTTTTTAATCCCCATTGAAACGTCACCACTACTTGTCTTGTTGTATTATTTGACGCCGAAATAAAATTAATAACAGTATATATGACGTACATTGTATAGACCTCTTATTGACTATATATTATCGTATTTTATTATTATTTACCTTCTCTCAGAGCGTTTCCGAATACGTTTTTTTGACGTTATCATAATATTATGTTCGTGTTAAAAATATCCAAGTATTATCTAGCAAAAATATTATCGTTTCAACAGTGACCACGGTATACACACGATCCCAATGATATAATATAAATTGAATTATACATATTATCCTTTATTCGGATTTTCGGAATAATAATAATTATTACCACTTTTTTATCTTAATAAAATCGATGAATATGTTCACTATACATCGTGTAAAATTGAAAGAACAAAAGTTTTTTTGAGAACGATACAAAATAACTTAATAAATATTAGTTGCTATTATTTTTTATCGTGATGTCTATAGCTCGCACGAGTTACACATAAATGGTACCTACTTAAGTATAACTTCGGTAACTTCCTCGTATAGCGTTGCCAAAGTTAAGCAATTTATGTCTAGTCTAATCTATTATGTATAAATTTTTTTTTTTTTTAATAATAATTATATCATTATCCGTACAGCATTGTAAAATAGATCATAATTGTTACGTTATGAAAAACTGTATGTTCAAGGCATTAGTGACACATCAATGAAATGATTGACGAACGAAACGACGCGATAACCGAAACAACAGTCGTATTACATACGAACGAACGATTAAGATGACATGGTAAACTCAACAAAGACCATATAGAGAAAAATGTGCATCGACTACACACGAATGCATATTTCGAACGGTTAAAAATTGTTCTTAATTCTTATCAATAATTATTATTGTTATCTATAACCTTCAAAGGTTAGGTCGGTTCGGTCGTTGACAATAATATTTTATATTGTACGATATCGAAGCTTATAAGTGTGTCGTGTGTGTGCCTAGAAATGATTTCTTGTTTTACCGTTTATTCAATCGAATTTTAATTTCTCGTTATTCAATATCAAAATATCCTATAAGTGTAAAATATTTATAACATCGACTCGTGTGATGAACGTTATTTACGGAAATATAATCGAGTCGTCTTTTTTTTTTTTTTTTTTTTTATAACAAAATTGTTAACGTTTAAATGCTGATAGAATACAAATCGTGGTGATAACAACAATAATATTATGACGACTTTTCAAAGTTGTTTGATGAAAATTTAAATCGGATTCGAATTGATGTTAAATAGATTTTCGATTAAATTCAATTAAAGTAATTAAATATATTTTTTTTCAATCCATACAATTATAATTTATACGAAACACGTCGCATATTATTAATTTATTATTACATACTCGTCGACGAAATATTAAATAACTCGACCGAACTTAAACGCGTATAATACACTGTTATTATACCTATAATATAATATTATAGTGTTTAAACGTTGCACCCTCGTCTGGATTTGTATAGAAAATTATTAATTTCTAGGTCACTTCGAGGGGGCGTCGAGCAATAATAATAATTATTCTCGACGTGCAATTATTAAATTGAATTTGTCGAGGGAGGAATTTTGACGCGACCGCGGTATTATTATTTCAACGCCATAGAAACGAATTCGCGCAATAATACGCTTCCGCGGTCGTATATACAACGTCCTCGCAAACGCGTACAATGTAAATATTATTATACACCGGTATAACATTATTATTTATTATACCACCATTATGGTATAGAGATTCGTTTGGACGAACAAAAATACGCCTCGGACGTCCAACGCATACAGCGTTAAAGTGTTAAACATAATAATATTATATTATATTACATAAGATTTGGCGCGTGTGCGATCGTGCCCAAAGTGCCGAACGTTTTATGCTCTTTGGAAATAATAAAAATATAATAGACACTCCATGTTGGTCGGAACATCCTATTTTTACATCACAGCAGCTATAGAGTGTAAGGTTAGATTTTTCCCGTTAGACGGATTATGGTTTATACTTAAAATATGTTTATCCGTTTCGATTTTGTTGACACTTCACATATATTTTTTTCCCTTTTTTTTCCTTTCTTTTTTTTTTTTTTTTTTTGTCTCTCCATAACATTACAATATTAAATCGTGTTCGTCGTTGTGAATTATTGGAATTATTATTTACTCGTTGTTTTATCAAACGGTATATTTATTTTTCATACATTGTTATCCCAACGTTACTTCAAGTATTCGTCGTATTTTATTTTTACTGTTTACACTCGTGTATAAGAGTGTGTATTGGAGTGACTATTAATATATTAATGCATTACAACAAACGTGAACGGTTGTTCGTTTTATTTATCGATTAACCTCAAAATATCTTTATTCTATAAAAGTTTAAACTAATAAAACGATTTTATCGTTTAAACTTTGTATTATTTTGAGAAATGAAATATCGTGAAGTTGAATACGTAAATCTAAAAATTATTTTTACTTTATTGGGTAGGTAGGTATTTATATTTTATGATTATTGATTTTTCACAAAATAAAGTGTTTCTAAATGTAGAGATGAAGAAAGAATATGCAATAATGAATATTATATTATTATTTTAAATTTTTAACGATAAACTTTGAAAATATAATTTATTACATAATATAATTTTAGTAGATAATGCAAAAAAAAAAAAAAACATTTTTTTCTTTTTAATTGAATATTCAACATAATAAAATAAAAACAATTTCAACGAAACGGACGACTGTTAATTTTTACTCGGGCCATTATTATAATGTAGGAGAATTATACGCGTTATAACATCGTATCAAATTAATATCAATTGAAATCCATGTCTGCTTAATAATGGAAAAATATGGGTCGATACTATAAAAAATATATTAGTAAATCAATTTAAATTTAAATAAAACTGCACTTATGAGGGATATACGGACGAATAATAATTTATTTTCACTCGGTAAACTAAAAATATTATAATTTTTTTTTTCTTTTTTACTTAAGACGTAAAAATTAAACATTTCCGATACATATAAAAACACGTTTAAATTATAAATTTCCTGAATAATTTCAATATTTTTTGTATACCCAATAGAAAAAATTTTAAAACAAAATAATTTTTATTCAATGTACAATATTGCTATATAATGTGAAACATATTATTATCTATAATATTATAATATACATATATCAGTACCATATTACTTTAATAATAATTTAACTCTTAAAACGTCATCTCATAAACTTGTGAATGTTATATTTGAATGTATGGTAGAGTTTTCCGAGTGAAGGATATTATATTTATTTCGCCAAACGTCAAAGATGTTTGACGTGATAAAGAGATCGGTTGCCTAAGTTGAGTTCATTGAAACTTAGTGGGAGTATAATCTATAAAGATGAAAAAAAAAACTTTAATATTAAAAAGAAAAAAATCTATGTTTAAGTCAAAATATTTTTTTCACTTTTATATGGAGTGAGAGTTATTTATATAAATTCAATAAAATGTATGATGGAAAATATTATACGCCGGTTTATGAGATTATAATAATTGTTTTTAACTCTTTAAACTTAAAACTTATAAGCCGTTTATAGAACTTGTAGTGAAAAAAAAATGTTATAAACATTTTTATTTATATAAATAAATCAAAAAACTATATGTATTGGATTACAATATAACGTAATATAATATATATATATATATATTTTTTTTTTTTTGAATTATTCAAACGTACGATTTATTATATAGTTTTATTCGACTATCACATGACAAAATGATAATAATAACAATCGCAATCTATGGTAATTTTTTACAAAAATTTTTAAAGCGTTTTAATTCGAATAAAACAAATACTTAAATATATCATGACTAAAAATCAATCTAAACGATATAATATAAATTTTTTATTTTTTTATTAAGAAATCATATTTCTTATATTATTATATTTTACACCATATTATATTACATTACATTATAATATTGTGTGTAATATTTACATGAAATTTAAAGTATTGCATAAAACTAATATGGAATTCTACCCACTCGTTAAGCGATATTCTTTCGAAATCAAAATTAGCATGAAATTATAAACATTTTTCTTTTTTACCATTACAAACTTCCTGTGTTTGTTTTTTTCTATCGCAATATTTTATTTTAAGACATCAGCGAATTTAAATTTATTCGTACCGCGTCGTCTTAAAACTGATACCATCGTTTATTTTTATTCATCGGAAATAAAAATGTTTTCGTAATTTTGCAGTTTTGTTTTGTTTTTGTTTTGTTTTTTTACTTATAATTTTATGATTTTTTCGAAAATTATTATGAATTTATTATTTTAAATATTATAATATAATATCGCGATTTAATAAAAACATGACATCTCGCATAATATAATATATTATAATATAGTACAATCGACGTTTATTTCCCCTCCCCATTTCAAATGTTTAACATAATACTACAATAATTAATAAGACATTTGCTAACACCACCGCCATAATCATTATATTATATTGTTATCAATATTATTTTTTAAATCAGTAAAATATAATATGTTTGTTGTTAAATATTTTTACATAAAGAAATACGTTATTCTAGCAGCTTATTATGTACATTTATATAGCATTTATTTTTCGGATTATCAAAATAGCCGATTGTGTTAATTAGTTTTGTTTTTATCGTCAGACGATGATGATATATGAACTAAATTTGAAGAATTTTGATTCATTATTGAAACAATCTTATAATAAATAAAAAAATCGTTAATTTATTATAGAATTTTTTAAATAAATAATGAATAATTTATCGAGTTTCATTTTATATAGGTACGTATATTAATTTGTTATCTCCTTTTTCAAATATTATTATTTTGTAAGGCGGCAGTTAAAATATTTTTATTTAATATTTGTTTATTACAGACATTATAATATATTGTATAAATGATTTTCACGAGTACGTAAATTTAATTTGGATATATATTATTAAACAACGTCTAAATATAATATAAACTTAATACTTAAATTTAGTAATAAATTGTAATATTGTTATTAGCAATAACTAATTTTATAAACAATATATTTTACGATCATTAATAATAAAATAAAATAATAAAATGTATGAAATGATCAAATTAAAACTAATCTATATAGGTACGATTTTATTGAATAATAAATAATACAATAATAACATAAAATGTCTATTATTTTATCAAAATATTATAATTTTATTATAGAAAAACAAACTTATAACATATTGTGCAGGTTAACAATAATTTTCATTAAAAAAAGAGACACGATATTGAAAAAAGATTATTTGGCCGAAATTTTAAACTGACAAAAACTGGTCGATTTGTAATATGACGAAGGTTCTGTGAGAGACGAAAAAAAATGAAAATTCAAAACATCGTGTATTGTAATATACGAGTAAAATAACAATTTTTTTTTTTTTTTTGAAATAAAAGCGTTTATTACAGCAGGTCAGCAGATTCAAATTTGCAATGTTTTTTTTTTTTAGGGAAATTCAAGATGGGAAAACATTAAATTTAAGGAGCGGTTAGAATTATTTTATCGTTAATTTTTACTTTATTTTATAAAATATTTGGAAACCGGCCTGACAGAAATTTGCAATATATTACCTCCTATACTTGTCACGAAATTCTCTAATATAAATTGTAATTTTTGAGCTTTAATATATTATATTCTTAGAAGACAAATCGATTGCTGATTATTTACTAACGAACACATTTATGAAAGTACATTCAAATTATCGAGTTTATAATATTTCCTTAATCTTGTTTAATTAGAAATATTCATTTATGTGCTATATTGCTATACGTATTATATTTCAATAGAATAATGTCACGATATTAATTTCGTATGAACGTATAATTTTAATGAAATCTCGGTTAGTTTCGAATAAATTTACGAATAAACTATGAAATGTTTCAGTTTCGAATAACTATCACATTTTACTCGTTTAAACTATAAACTTTAAAAGGTTTTAGTAATATCTATTATGAATACAAATTATACATCCAACGTCCTCTATTATAGTATTCATTAATATTATATCAAATAAATTAAATTATTCATATTATTTTTATTATACCATTCTACAGTTTTCAGACTAATATAATATAATATTGAATAACAATACACAATAATTTCGTCCAATAAAACGACAACATTCAAATCTATCGGTACTATGTATTATTAATTTACAATAATAAAATATTTATATTTCTAAACGAGTAATGACCTAATAAGTTATTATTTTCTTATGATTTGTTATTCAATTTATATTATTAACTTTGAGAAATATTTATACTCAAAGAAATAATATTATATTAAGATATACAATCAAAACAATTGTACATTGTAATATAAATTTTAATGACTTTAAACTGAACAATTATTTTATCTCTCGTTTTTAAATAATAAACGAATATTATTGCCTCTTATTGAGGCAATTAGCCAAATCATCCGCGCACTATTCCAAATGTTCCTATTCGATGGTTAACGTAGATATATAACACAGATAATTGGATAAATAAAAAAACATCTCTTATACCGGCCTGATTTTATTAATATAGGTCATAGTGTCATAGTGTTGTATTTTGATCAATATTTGAATGTAATGTTAAATTATCGTATTCGAAAAGAGTTCGATCTCGTCAAAATTTCTATATTTTCGTCATTCTTTTATAGTTTTTCCTGCCGCATAAGTTTAATTTTAAAAAATTCGAAAAATACCCAAAATAAATTAACAATTTCATCCAATTTCCTATCGGAATCATATGCTATTCATGAAAATCGGAGTATTATTTTCAGTAGAAAAAGTGCCTACAGACATAAAAAAAAAAGACACTTCATTGTAAAATCAATAATACATTCTTCGCTTCGCTCAAAATCTAAAATACATAATTATTATTTAAATCATTAATAAAAACATCCACATGGCGTATTTCCATCACATGGTTGAATCTATGTGTAAATTGATAAAGTTTTCGATACGCAAACATATAACGATACGGATATATATTAAAATTGAAATTTAATATTCCGTCCAGTTCTGCGATGTTTATTAAAAAAACGTTATGCTTATTTCTTTTAAATAGGGGGGAAATAGTATAACTTATAATTCAATTTGCCGTCGAGGAAAAGTTGCGTACGCTATCATTTTTTTTCTAACCAGAAATGGTTAAATATTTTATCTGCGAATTTCCATAAGTAATTTATTTAAATTTGCGTCCGTCATTCGTTAACGCGCATAACTAAACAAAATGTATAGCGTTCGGGTAAATTTAACAAATAATGTACGTATATGTAAGAACACCCACGTGATGTATCATATATAATGGATTCTCCCTCGCGTTTTATTATCGAAAATTATTTCTACACAAACGCGGTTGAAACGAAACTTCAAACTTCGTCCTCGCGATTTTTCCTAGAATTCTCCAAACACTGTACGATAATATATTTAAATTTTTACATGTATATTAGCGAAATAAAAAGATCGAGACCACCTACAACGTCGGTTGTAATTTCAATATTAAAATATTTAAAATACGCATTTTTAATAATATTAGTATATTACATACGGACGCTTCGTGATGGTTATGAAAACGAAAACTAATACCGGTTACTGGTTAGGTTAGGTAACCGTAACCTTACCATTAATATTCGGCTCGGAGTGTATAGCCATTCACGCGTAAACCAATTTTAAACGGTAAATACCAAATATACCAAACAAAAGTGTGTGATAGTACGTCAATATTTCGAGTAGGTAATTAAACGTAAATATTATTTTCTATCGTCTGGGGGTAGTTATTAAAACTCAAAACTCAAATCGCTACGAGTACATTCATACATTTTATTAAAATAATGTGTCAGTGTATCTCGTACTTATATATTATGTTTCTTCCGATTAAACGTAATAATAATATACGCGCATAGACGGCGAATCCGTATATAGTGTTATCAACCGAAGACAAATGTGATGATAATATAATAATATTTCTCGGAATATTATTATTATAAATAACGTTCGGCGGCGGTGGTTTTCGAACCGCAAAACGGTTCCAAACTTTTAATTGAAACTCGGGAGAATAATATTATAATATATAATGATTTTATACTATTATATATCGCATAATGTATACACACACGTTTAAACGGGGGCACGAACTCGTTAAATAATATAATATTAATAATATTATTATGTCTGCACGATCGATCTTCACCCTTTCTTCGCCCACCACATCTCGCGTATATGTCGCATGTGTATACCATATACGTGTGTAAATTTTCGTTCGGGTCAATATATTATTTACTTCTCTCTCTGTCTCTCTTTCTATATCTCTCTCTCTCTCTCTCTGTTTCTCTTTCGTATTATAATTATTTCTAAATCTGCTTCACACACGCGTTCGCGCGAATATTCTATTCTGAAATTATACGTTTCTCGGTCCGCTTAATAATAATAATAATAATAATAATAATAATAATAATAATAATAATAATAATAATAATAATAATCGTTTCACGCTGTTTACGTCTCGCGCACGTGTGATCGCTGTACCGAAATGATATAATAATAATAATTATTATTATTATTCCTCGTTATTATCGATTGAACTGCTCGACATTACGTTAAATAATAATATAATATATTATAATAAATGCGTTTGAAATAATGTGAATACTCGTAAAATCACATCCTCTTGGGTATTATATAGAAGAAAAAACTTTTAGTATAATAATAATAATTAGTCGCTTTTATATACGTCGTTGCCCTTTTTCCGGTCGGTTTCACGTACCGATATACTTACGTATTATAATGCGAATATATTATTATGTTATATAGTTCGTTCTTATAACGATTATACTCGTATATTATTATTATATTCTCAAAATAGTGTTTACAGTGCGATATCGAACGATTCGTATAATATAATAAAATTATATATAACCCTCGTCCGTTCTCCACTGAGAATTTTATTATATTTCAATTAAATCGTATAATAATATAATAATTAATTATACTTTACCTTCTAACCTATAACGTCCATCGGATTATTACACACTTTTTTTTTTTACAATGATCGATCACGTGTCCAACGCATAGCTAACAGAAGACATGATAGGACATCATTGCACGAGAATTTAGTGATAACGTTTTAGATTATATATTATGGGGTATATAATATAATGCTTCATATAGTATATAAAAAAGATACCATATCGTCTTTTACTCTTGTTTTTTTGTTTTTGTTTTTTTTTTTTTGTTTTTTGTAATCGGTGTTCACTCTTCCTCCAAAAGATCGCGACCCCATACAGAATATAAGACATATTATTATACCTATAGTTAAAGGCATAATATGTCTCCTCTATACAATAATCAAAAGTCAAACGACGTAAAAAATAACGAAAAATAAACAATAAATTAATTTAGTATTTTGTCAAACATAAATAAACGTATAACACATTATTATATTATATTAACTTGGAATAGAACTAGTTTTATTCGTATAGTACATATTATTATAATATTGAACTAACGAGTAACGACATTGGTTGTCATTATTATTATTATTTTTTTTAATCGTCCTATAATCAATTCACAAAATTAAAAATCACGAATGTAATACTTTGTAACCGATATATATTTTACTACTTATTCATTTTTAAAACAAATATTTTTTTAACTATTAATTATAATTAATCAAATCACGACGACCTTGTGACGTGACGCGAGTAGTAATTATGTGTATTAAGGAATTTTTCGGTTCCGAAAACAATATATTATCGTATACATTTTTTATTTTTATACCGATATTCTTAGGCGACGACAAAATGGACCACATTAAAATATATTACCATAACGTTTTTGTCGCGTGTTTGCTGAAACTGAAATTGAATTTTTTTTTTTTATTTTAAGTGTAGTTATATACTTTATTACACGTACCTATCGCATTCTATATCCGGGCGCAAGTAAATCGATTGTAACTCGCGAGATTTCCCGAAATCCATTAAACTTTTAATAATTTGAATCTCAAAACATCGCCGCGTCGTCGTACCAACAAAAACCGCTCGCGTACATACGACACCAAAGATCTGAGAGCGGAATGGAATCGTATTAAATTACGGTGGAAATGACGTAGGTACATACGTATAATATGTGTGTATATAATATTATATATACACTGAGAGTAAAGAGACTTCAATTCCCAAATCACTCGACAGACACGCGGATTTTTATTATGTTATATATTATTATTATTATTATTATTATTATTATTATTATTAAAATGTACCTATATAGGGTGTTCTAATATAATAAAACGATAATGCAATCCGATGAATTTTGTGCGTCAACCCACGCGACTTGTTCGTTATCAATTTACCATAATGTCTTATTATACACAAATAATATTTGAAATTCAAAAATGGGGACAAAACGCGTACTTTAACGTACTTTCGGATTACGTTATTTTCCAAATCCAATCGTATTATTATCTAAACAGTAAACACCTATCCTAAAAGTGTGTCTTCAATTTATATTAATTTTTCAAACGCTTGTTTCAAATATACTGTTGAGTAAATACTGTTTTAAAAAATTTCAATTTTTTTATTTTTTATTTTTATTTAACGAAGAAAAATGTGTTTTTAAATTGCACACGACAGAATGTCATTGTCATTTTATTGTCATCGTGCATTATAATAATAATATTTTTATTTAACTACACACGTGTGTATGCCTATGCACATCAATTAATATTATATTATGTTATATTGTTATGGCGTGCTGAAAAATGAGCAGTCGAGAATAGTAATTTAAATATTCTATCAACTCTATTTCGCTCATAAGCTATACGACTAAAATATTATACGTACAGATGTCTATGTCGTAATAATGTCCATGGAAACACGTGTACTTACTTATAACCCAAGGTATTCGCCCAAACTGGATTTTGACATAACTGTATTTTTTTAATAATATTACTGTATACGAATTCACACGAAATCTTCAAAATGAACTTTATTTTACCCGTCATAATTAAATTTGATATTAATAATAACGTATTTCAAAACATTCGAGTACAGTTTTTTATTATTTATTTTCAATTTTAATGATATTTACAGTTTTTATTTCCGTGTAGTTTTGACAAGCATATGACGTATTTTCATAACATCAATGAACAGATTTTAATTTTTCAAAAAATGAAAAAAATGAATTGAATTTCGATTTAGTACAAGGAAAACGTAATGCGTGGCAATCGAATAAACGTATAGTAGGTACCTATTTAAATAAATATATCTCTATACGATCACAGCGTAAATTGGTAATAAACCTACGTTAATAATTTCACGCTTAGGTCTAACAAAATGTATTGCATTATATTTCTCAGAAATCCAATCACTTCGACTACCATGTTTACTACCTATTTTCGATTAACTTTTGCGTTAGATTATAATGCATACGTTTAATTATTATGTTAACATAACCTAAAAATAAATACCAATAATATTATTATACTAATCTGTATTATAATTGAATAAAATTCCCGGCAAAATCAAATATTACAATATTTAAACAAAATGTAATTAAATGTTTTTATTTAGAAAACGTTATTAATTATTTATTTTATTTTATAGATTCCAAATGAGTATAACTGTAGATAGGTACGAAAAAATAGGTTTTTATTATTTACGTCGCCGTCTAAAAGTATTCTAACAAATTTCGTTTATACCTATAATATATTATTTTACATTACTTATGTCTTTCGTACATTCTTGTTGACATTGAATTGTTCAAGTCCTAGTTACACTTACACATTACATATTAAATTACAGAAGTTTTAAATTATTGTATCATTTTGTTGATTTAGACGTTTCTGTGATAGTATACAGAGCGATCGAGTTTTATTTTTACAAAAAACGGCGGATATATTACATTATACCTACTTATTCATTAATGTTATTTCCAATATTTTATTGTAACGCGAAATTGTGATCAGCCTATATAATATAAATTAATATAATGTTATTTAGGCACAAGTATACGACCTATATGATATTATAATGATATGTAATCAAATTAAATATAAAATTATTAAAAAAAACTTAAATTAAAAACTGTGAGTTGTATATTTATTATTATTATTATAGTTTTGCGCATGCGTCTTGTGGTCGATTAATATTAAAATATAATATAAATTTATCGGAACTCGGGGAAGGTCAATTAAAATAATATTATGCTATAAGTTGTAACGCGTATAAACGGCTGTGGTTTTAAATTCTGCAAAAGTTCAACATAAAATTACGTGGAATGTATAAAATATTTATATAATTAAAATCTCTTATAACTATACTTGACTAAATTTTAAAGTTTCGTATACCTACCTAAGTGTATAATGAACAACAAAAACAGATCTTACGGGATGGATATTATTTTTCAATCCGTTATTATGTTAATAAATTTAGCATAATTTAATATTTTATAACGTATCCGGTGTATGAAAAAGTTTTGCTATAAAGATCGCCGATAAATTCGTGTGCACCCGCGAGTGTATTCCACGCGCATTCGAGATTATCGTTTTAATATTGTCCGCACGTTATTGAGAAATGTTGTGAAATCGCTTTACTCGTAATACGTGTGCATCTGATAAGATTGTTGTTTTATTAATAAAATATCTAATTATATCGTACCAAACGAGATTGTTATCTAAACGTATCAAGCTAATTTTATTTCTCTCTCTCTCTTTGTTTTCGATTATAGCCACGGCGAAGATCTCATCGTCACACCGTTTGCACAAATACTGGCAAGCCTGCGAAGCGTCCGCAACAATTTCTTGAGCCTTACCAATGTACCTTCACAAAAGTGAGTATTTACAAAATTATTATTATTAATAACCATTAGTATAAGAATAATATAGAGAAAAAGGAAACTGTTTTAAAATTACACGGACACGCTCAAAAACATTGTCGGACATTATGGCACTGAGACGAATTTAATCAAATTAAATTTAAACGAATTCAGGTTTCAGTGGTTTCCAACAACGCTTATCACTCGAAAAATAAATAAACACATCGAATGATATTAAAATAATAACACGACGTTTTTTAAGTCTCGTTTAACTGCCCAATTCACATTATGCGGAGCTTATAAGTCCTCTGCAGTATATTTTGTGTTATTAGGTAGCTATTTAGTTATTTAATATTTGTTTTAATACGTATATTTCGAAGAAACCAGGTTTGAGTATATTATAATATTATATAACCTATAAGAGTGGAAGCTAACGAACGAGAACGAGATAATAATTTCCAAGTGTTAACTAAACGACTTAAAACTTACTAATAATATTATACGCCCGGTCAAAAGGTCGCATGGCGTGTAATGAAACGAATGAATACAATAATATAAAATGTATGTTATGAGTATAATTGAATGTTTTTTTTTTAAATGGAAATCAGAGCGAAAAAATACTCGAACCTATGTATATTCATTTTTATAAAGTCCCTGTATTATTTCAAAACAATACATTTATACACTAAGTATATTAAAGTTCATCGCAATATACGTACCTAATTCATTAATATTATAGTCGTAAGTGAAATATTTGAAATATGAAAACAAAAAATGTACGGACATTTTATTACCATACAGATACAGTTTTCATTCTATAATATAAAAATTAATTATAATATTGCGTATCTACGCGTATTATTTAAATTTAAATATATTTTAATTTTATTTAAAACGTTTTTAAAACAATAAATAATTCGATTTGTTGTGTTGCATTGAACATCAAGATTAAATAAAGTAAAAATATCGAATCGAATTCGAAAAATGTAAATTAAAATAAATGAAAAGCATTGTTCGGCACAAACGAGAAATAAATTACATCTTAGAAATAACTATATAATGTATACATATATATAATTCGTATTATTAATTGATTAAGTTTTGTAGTTTTATCGGAAGAAAAAGAGAAAAGGAATAATTTAACGGTTAAAATAATAATAATTATTATTGTAGGTATACTCGTATTCCGTATTTAATTTATACACTTTTAAATAATAATTTATGTATTACAAAAAAAAAAAAAAAATTATTTGCATTTGTTATTTTACTAAATATATAAAAAAACAAATTTTTAAATTATAATTTATCTATAGAGTCGCTTAAAATATTTCTATTTGGATCGTAAATTTTAAATTCATGTTTATATTTTGCAAAATGTTCTTATTATAGTCACAAACTTTTCTAATGAATATAAGAAAATTTATCAAACATATTATTATAGCATAAGTATACTTTTTCCTCGGTTTTACATTTATATTACACTAAACATGATTTAAACTTGGAATTTTTTCTAGTTTTTTAATTACGTTAATTATTATTATTTATAAATTATAATATTTTATGCGTACAATGTGCATTGTGCTTAAATTTACTACCTGGTTCGTTAGTTTTGAAATTAATTAAATTTCAAATTTTTATACTTTTATCATTTAAATTATTCGAAAAATAATCCAAAAACACATGTATACGAAATTTGTGATATCATTTTAATTAATGTACTCTTATAATAATATATAATTTATTCATACGGTTTATACGCGGATGTGTATAAAAAAAATGTTTAATATTAAAATGGCGTATAACAATATATGATACTAAAAATAATAATCGCGTTTTTCTATTTAATTTATACAATAATTATGATATAATAAAATATTATGATAATGTAATCGTTATATTATGTCTAATTTATAAGTTAAATTTTGGAAAACGTTATTAGTTTTTTTTTTTTTTTATCTCGTCATCGTTAAATCAATCCTCACCCGTATACAAAATTTAATTAACGACCTTATCTGTACGTGATTTACAGTGCATAGTATAATTTAAGTTGGCGTTCTTATATACCTACTTCATATACTTACATCCTGTATATTAATTAAAACCAAGTAACATTAGCATATATTAATAATTATTAAGTTATCTTTTGGAATATTAATTCATTAATTCAATAGGCATGTATAATATTATATAATCTTGCTGGCATGAATATATTCATGATAATATTATTTTTCTAAAAAAAAAGCTCGCGGGTCTATATAGAAAATAGAAAATAGTAAACGTCCTTCTTACGCCCTACGCCACGTCCTCGTTCGCGTTTATAATTTACAGTCATCTTCGAATAAAAAATTCCAGTCGCTGTATTTTCTTGTAAATTTATTATCCGGCACAATATTATTGAAATTTTAAGTTAACAAAAATTTTTTTGTTTGCTAAAAAATAAATTTTTCTGGAATTTTATTCAATATTTAGACCATTTGAACGTTAAAAAATAATTCCGTTATTTCACTGATCGAGCCAACTACACGAAGCCGAAGGTAATTTTTTGGAATGGTCCCATCAGCCCACCTCTAATTTCGTCGCAGCGATACGAATTAAAATCTATACAACTATTTAAATATTTTAAATTTAATATATACTCGTATAAGTACGATCTCTGATCGAATCATTGTAAAATGACGAATTATTATAAAATCACATCGTTGTCGAAACAAGACGAGACGAGGCAGTTATTGCAAGGCCCTGGTTATTTTTGGTTTTTATTGGTACTGAGCTTATGTACAACTTTACACATATTACGTCTAAAATATTATTGTACATCTAACTTTAGACTGGTCAACAATAACGAATACAATTATCTAAATAATAAATAAAATAAATCGACAATACAAATTTTCTAATTAACTTAAAATTACTTTTTTACGTGCTAACCTTATATTTAATATAATATTCAATTATAATATAAGTCCTACGTACGCGTGTACGATGTTCAATACGAAGACGGAATTGACAGGATCATATTTTGAAATTAATTTTACCAATTTCATAAAATTACCTCTATTTTTAAAATTATTTATATTAATGTTAGATATAAATATTTGACGTTGAGTATTATTATATTATGAAACAACCCTGGAGGCAATTTCCTTCCCACCTCACCCGGGTCAGTTCGCCCTGTATGTAAATACATTAGTATATTATATGTTCAGGGTGATCAAAATTTCGTGTTACAAAAACGACGGAAATGTCAAATAGTGATATTTGTAACGTGAAATTCCCTATATTCTACGTATATTATGGCGTAATATAATATTATTATAATTTATAGGTGCGTGAACGCTGTTCGACACAGATAACAATAATAATAATAATATATTGTATGAATATTAAAATATAATTTCGAACGAATTCCGCGACGGGAGAAAGTTTGTCTACATAACGTGGTTGTGGTTAGCATTATTATATACCTATAGGTAATATTATGTATACAGTATACGTAATAATAATATTATACCGTTTGAAATAGTTTCCGAATATCGTTTTCGCAGTTGTTTGCATTCCGAAACTCGAATCGATAAATATCATTAATAATAATAATTAACGTCGTATATTGTTATTATTTTTGATAAATCGTTTCGATAGAGTTAGACTACAATTATTTTAAATGCTTGTATATCAGTTTTCTTCGATCGATTTAATTTAATTTTTTTTTTTTTTTGTCTTCACAGGTCTCGGAGATCATCCGGCGCCACGGGCAACAGTACTCCGCAGAGCCGAGTCATCAATCCCGGAGGTGAGATTATACTTTTTAGTTTTTACATTGTTTTCTATTCAGATTTACTATAGAAGCAGAAAAAAATAGAGAAAAAAAAAGCTTCCCATTAATCACTATATTAACTCGCGTTCACAACGATCTGTATACTTTTAATATGGATGTGACCCGAAATATATTTATGTTCACATTTTACGAATTCCTCGAAAACCGTGGACCGGACGTTTGGGTCTGTAAAAATAAAATTTTCTTTATTTAAGACAAAATATTAACCGCACGGATTTATTAATATTAATTTATTATGAGATGATGTTAATATATTTAAATCAATACACGTATAACTACTCGAATACTATTCTGTAATTCTGTCGATAAGATAATATAATGATATTTTATGCTGATAAATTAAAACTTGGTCATTTTGTATATTATACTGAACCGACATTTTGCACAAAATTCAAAGTACGAGTATAATACGCGTGTAATCATAAAATATCGTTTGAACTTATAAACGTTTCGAATAAATCAAAAGCTACTTAAGCACACACTATACACGTACATTGATATTATCGTATTACTGATTATTGCGGTTTTTATATTTTATAAAATATAATATATTATGATAATTATATTTTATGAGGAAAGAATTTTTTTCCCATCGAATAATTTATGCTATAAAAGAACAATAAGGTGATCAAAATATTGTACAATTCATTAATCGAAATCAGAGTAAAAAATTTCAAAATTTCATTTTTTTACAACGTTTATTGACATTTTTCTTTTTTATAACCTGGTCCAATACATTTATTAACTCTTCGTATTGGAAACGGCCGAACGATTAGATTTCATTTTTTTATTCGATAAAGTAATATTTAAAAATATTTCTTTCGAAAAAATTATGCGTATCTAATTTACTTTACACTGCGTCGTTGGTTGTACGACTGTATTTGGCTTTACTAAGGTTATATAAAATAAATTCGTGTTTTTCCATATTATAGCTGATTCAAAAATCATTGTATTTTTTTAAAATTTAAATTTTGCACACGAATCAAATAAAATAGAATTTAATATTTAAAAAAATCCGATGTCAACGAATTGAAATAGGTTTCCTTTTTTTCTGTTTTAATTTTATATTATATTAATATTTAATTATATACACGAAGAGAAAATGTATTCCTGTTTTTTATAATAATATGGTAAAAAGGGTTGTCGGAATAATTTCCCAAATGATAATTTGTCACGCGTATAAATTGTAACGTTCAACAGCGGGTAAAATTTCATTACATACATTTTATCGTATACATTAATTATTAATTATGATTGCATACAATGGCCGACGCATAAAATATGAAATTATATATTTTAATATTCGTATCATTATAATAATTAATAATATGGCAATATGTTATTATGATAGCAAAAACGCTTGCATCGTATTATTATTATTATTATTATTATTATTATTATTATTATTATTATTATTATTATTATTATTATTATTATTATTATTATTTTTATTATTATTACAGTTGGACGCAATTAAAATAAAAATCTCAGTCTAAACTTTTTATATTAAAAAAAAAAAAAACATTTTTATAGTTTTAAAATCATAGCTGAAATCCGACGATAAATAATATCAACTATAATAATATAATTTTGAATACAGTCGCGATTTAAAAATGTATAATAATCATTTCGCAGTATATATAGTCGTCATTACCGAATATCAATTAAAATTTTAAAATATTCTATTATTCTAGTCGTCATTTAAGACCGACCGGGCTTAAACGAACGAGAGTGCATGAAATTATGCGGAAATTATATTTTATAATTAAACAGCGCGATGACCGACCCAGAAATAATTATTCGTATACGGTAAAACGTTAAATTTATTTTCATTTAAAAAAAAAAAAAATTATATATCTATCGTATCATATAACCCGATATTAAAATATTTATACTTTATTGTATTTCTATAATATAATATTGTTATGTATGCTCGTACTTATAATTCCTCATAAATTCATATAATATAAGTAGTAACGTTTTGTATTTGAAACATTTTTCTGAAAATTTTCAGTTTTATTCGTGTCTTGTCGTATGTTAAAAAAAAATATATATAAATGTTTTTTAACGTTTTCTCTGTAAAACGAGGAGTTACGATTCCGTACTCGTATTTTCATATGCGTTCGAAGCTCAAATCTCAAAATATTACATAATATTAAAATTTTATAATAATTCACGCGTGAAAGTATTATAGATTATGAAAACGCGGGTTTTTTTTAAAATTAAACTTGCAATTTTTATAACCGACCTCACCGACCGAGTAGTAAATAGAGAAATATTATTCTATTTTCGCGTCCCGAAACGAATAATTTTTCACCCCGTATTTCGTCGAGTACAAAAAATTGAAAAATATATTAGACACGCGATACATGGAAAACATCATCAGTATTATGACGTTTTTAATTTAACTAATATAATATTTTTAATTTGATTGCGCGATACAAAAAAAAAAAAACGAAAAATCGACGTTTTTGCTACCCGCAGACGTCTTATACCTTCTTATATATTCACTTAAACTTATGTAATATACCGTGAACATTAATGGACGTTGTACGTATTCTTTTCTCACTTTCAGACCGACTTAAAAATATATAATACTCGTTATTAGTAACCTTTTGTGTTCCGACTGTTATTATTATATTATATGAAATGACTGTACCATAACGCAACAGTATAATATAAAGTATATATTATGATTACTTAGAAATAATATTTCCCCCGGAGCGAATTGTCCATAAATAAAGAATAAAATGAATCTTTCTTTTCTCACAGTGCTCTTATCGTTCTTCTTTTACTCTCCTATAACTCGATGCTGTATATATACCAAAGAGATTCGCAAAATTATCATAATATGATATTATATACTGTTATTATTATTATTATTTTTTAGCCTATTCGGTCGTATTTTTTTTTTAAAAAAAAATCTTATATATTTTATTGTATCTTATTATTTTTTTTATAGTAAAATTCGATCGAAATGGCGATGGTAAAATCGTCAAAACACACGTGACGTCTCGCACAATATACGTCGTATTACCAATAATATTACGAATTCAACCGACGAGCTCTGCACGGAAAGGTCGATTACGACTATAATTTTATTCTGCCGTTAATATAATAATTGTCTGTTGTTTTTCGCCCAATTAAGTCTATGATATCAACAAACATTCGGTCTCCTGGCTATTGTTTAAAAATATAATATATACATTCGCAATCATAATGTACACACCGGGCGTATGCAAATTTATCAAACGACCGCGACACGTTTCTGTTTCTGTTTTTTTTTTTTTTATATAACGATATTCGAAAACGACGGAAATTCACGATCGGTTATTTTTTCCCCTCGGTACGAATTCGATTTCGTTTTTTCCCCGTTCATCTTCATATTCATTCTATTATTATACAGTTAAGTAGTTTGTTTAATAAATACGTGTTCGCACTTCGCACGTAGAGATTTAAAAAAGAAAACAAAAACCTCCCCTATTTCGTAGCTTTAACCGCGCGAATGGTTTTAACCGCGACCGATATAATCGTTAAACTGTGTATATATTATGTTGTTGTTATTGCGCGGAAAAGTATCTTATAACCGTATAATAATCGATCGGCAAAACACACGCGAACGCGCTATAGTCGCATATTTCGTGGGTCAAATCGTTTTTATTTAATTATAATAATATTATTGTGAAAAATCACTGTCAGGGGTAATATTTTGAATAATTTAAAAATACGTACAATATTATCATTGTATTATTCAATACAATGATACAATGATGATTGTACAATATTATCATTGTATTATTCGGAATACTCAACAAAAATATTTAATTTTACGAGAAAATAATTGTACTCGATTCAATATTAATTAAATACGAGTATTGTTATAATTACGCGGTATATTTTAATGAAATATTATTTATTACAATACAATTTCCAAAGAATTTAAATTAAAAATTATTATATCTCACCGTTTTTATATATAAAAAAAAAAAAATTATACACGCAGGATTATAAAACTGATGAGAGTGGCAATAATCGCGTTATACATCGTGCAGTTTTAATTACTACGAGTATAATTTTTTTGCGTGACGCTTGAGGAAAAATAAACGCTTAAGGAAATTTTGTCGATTTCTTTTCGGTACACTCTGTATTATAACGAAATAATAAGCACATTGCATATTAAACTATATTATAATAGTCCTCGCCGAGATTGTTTAAATATTCTTCGTATATAAAAGAAAAAAAAAAGAGCCGAGAAAAAAGCGTTATTTTATTACTTTTTCTTTAGACGTTTTAAAATTTAAATACCAACGCGAAAATAATAATAATAATAATAATAATAATAATAATAATAATGATAATAATAATTGTCGTCGTTTCGTTAATCTCTCCGTTGTCTTCGCGACTGCGCACGAATTTTAAACGGTTCTGTACACATATACGGAACGATCGAAATCGCACATGATAATTACCTCTTATATTTTTACGCCGCCCTGTACACGTTACATTGATACAATAACGAATGCGTCTAATATAAAATGTGAATATTATATCAATTTATAATAACTAAAAACGTGTTATAATTTTTCACCTCGTGGACGTAACAAATGCAAACGAGCTTGCAAAAAGAAAGCGATACAAAAACGTATATTATAATTATTATAATTATTACGTATTAAATATTAATTTGTGCTCGCGTTTATGACGGCGTTTGTTTGCTCGACAAAATAATGCGTGTTTTTGACGTTATTTTATATTTTACTAGAGAGAGAGATTAAAAAAAAAAAAATAAAAAACAACGATATAGCGCGAAAATTATTATCAAGACTTGCGCGTTGAGCTACAAAAAAAAAAAAAAACTGCTGCGACGACTAAATAATAATAATAATAAATTAATAACACTACGGGATAAGCTAAATTTTAATATTTCGTATCCGACGATTAAAGGGTTAATCAATGTTGCAGGGGTGGACAAACCACCCTCGTCGAAATCGACCTCAATAACCGAGTATAAAATTTTATGCGCCGCTCGATTCTTTCCTCGCCTCGACGAGTCGCAATAGATGACAAAAACATTTAAAAAAAAAAAAAAATGATAAAAACGCTTTGATGACGGTCGTTTTACACTTACCACGGTATATTATTATATATATGTACGTATATTAATAATTTGAATATTCTTTTTCGTCCGTTTTCGTCGAGGAACAAACTGTAATATACGTAATATTTATAAACATTAATAATAATTCTCGACGCGGTTTTTTTTTAATAAATTTCGACTATATTATACTCGTATCGTTATATTATAATATATTATCCGTAATACTTAATGTTTTATCATTTTTTCTAAAGGACAAAAATAATAATAAAAAAAATAAATCCGAACTTTAAACGCTTAAAATACACATACGAATTATATACAGCCAACTCGTTATTTGTAGGCGTCGTTTATCTTAACCGTTTAATATTGTAGGTACAATTACTTAAAAAATGACTACACTTTATATAAATAAATTATTGCATTTTTTTTTATTATTATCACTTAACGTATGATGTTTATAAATGGCTCGGATGAATTTTTTTTAATTCAAAAATTGCCAGATTATATTATTATTAAATTAGGACAATATAACGTTAAAATTATTACAAGCAACTGTAGACGGATTAATAATAAATGATTATTATTATTATTATTATTACTACATAATATTTTCTCATTCAAATCGTAATTATATTGTTATGTTTAAATACTTATAACCATTGTAATATTTAATTTAATTTTAAATGATACTATTATACGCGTTAACTTGTATATTTTTTCCACTCTCATAAAGTATATTTTTTTAATATTATTTTAATCGATATTTTTATATTTATATTTTTTTTTTTCCATCGTATTTATAAACTTTAAATATTTCGTTATTTTCTTTCAATTATAATTCATAACGATTCGAACGTTTATTATTTTTACACAAACGAACCTCACAATTCATTCTGCGTTCGTGTTTGTTTAAAATACGACATTTTTATTTCAACAAAGACGAATCCCTTCGATGGATTTACTTTTAAAATATAGGAATTTCTAAAAAAAAAAAAAAATACACATTATTTTTTATACTCGATCGAGGTTCAGCGTGCCTCGCCTTTCAGCGGACTTAATATTTTCTCTATTGGTATATGTATTGAAATAAACATTTCTAAATTGTATAACGATAAAAAAAAAAAAAAAATGTAAAAATAAATTTGATATACCATTAAAACTGATTTGAAATTTTTTGGCCATTCCTAAAATAAAAATAAGAGTCAATACAAATTATACAAATATCACTAAAATATAACCTTCACTAAAACACAATGCTTTATACAGTACTATCCGAAAGTATTTATAGGTATATTATATTATACGAGTACTTTCATCTTATTTCGTATTCCATCATTACTTTTTAAATTATAATATTTATAAAATCCATGAAAAATGTAAAAATATTAAAATATTCTATAGTCTGAATAGCTTATGATGTAATACTATATTGTACTTTTGAACACGATAAACAAAATAATTTATTTAATAGTGTTTTTATTTATATTTTATATTATATAATATGGTATAAGAATCATGAATTTTCATTAATTTCTACGAGACGATTTCATATAATGTCATCATTAATACAAATCACGTTCGTATTCTTTTAGTTTTCAATTAATTTACAGTCGAAGGAATTTTACATTTGCACCAGAAGTAAATCATAAATAATATATTGTGTTGTACACAACTACTGCGCACAAATATCAATTTATGTACGAGAAAAAGTTACAATGTATATAATATTATATAAATACGCGTTTTTCTCGCAACTCGTTTTAATTCGCGTGTTGCAGATTGGCTTTTAAATTTTTAATTGAATATATATTTAAATTCAATTTTACAAAGTTGGAATTCGTTTTTGAAATCTCGAAATTAGCATTCAATATTATGATAAATATAATCTTTTGTGCAATCATCCGCTGTCTCAAACATTTCTGACCAATATATTCTATATTTTACTATACGCGTATATTGTGCAGAATGAATAATTCGTGATTTTAAATTTATCCGAGAGAGGAATAATTATTATTTGATAAACTTCTAGAGACGGTCATACAATTATTATTTATTAATGTGCGGTTGCGTATTGAATTTTCCAAACTTATTCTCGTTGTTTCTACAAAAGTTTCAAAATGAACTAAATAAATAATTGTATACTCGTATAGTTTTCGTCACGAATCCAAGAGTCCATCAAATTTCAAGACGGAGTATTAAATATGTCATTTGATAGATAAACGTAAAAATGAGAAAAACTATAAGTAACATACACACACGTATTTACGTATATTGTTTCATTATTGATTCGGTTATTATCAAAAGTCGTCGTTTTTCTATAACATAATATTATTATTTGTATTATTAGTTTTCATATTAACCGTCAAAACAAAGGTGAAGGTAAAATATGTTCGTATTTCAGTTTTCTCGTATTCGTGTTTTTATTTATAAAACAGGGACAGTTTTACTTCATGCCATCGTGGCGGTTTAATACCGTAATACAGTTATAATATTATATCAAATATGCGATTATTAGCGATTCATTAAATTCACACAATTTAATATAACTTTATATACCCTTGTCGAATTAAATAGATAATATATAATTATGGTTTACTAAATTGTTTTCACTATCAAAATATTACCATTTAAATTATTATTATTATTATACTCGTAATACAATTTAACCACATTCGATTAAGTTATAAGTTCATTTTTTTTTTTTTTTATCATCCGTCCTTTAATATGATTATAATATAATATAAAATTATTTGTAAGTTTTTGATCATGTCGAACTGTATAAGTAGTTCTACCTATAATAGAATATAACAAAACAAAATTCCTAGACCCCGACTTTTTTTTTAACAAAGATATTAAAGATTTAAATTCGTCACAATAATATTGCGTAATTTAATCTTGATTTTAGGACTCTCCGTTCTTTTTTTTTCTACCGACATCGCGTCTCTTATGTATAATATGGGTATGGTAATCATTTTTACGTTTTCTGAGATTCAGAAACGACACTCTGGATAAAAAGTTTTATTTATTTTACGTGATGCACAACGTATAATTATATTATGATCTTATTTGGTGCAAGCGTCGTTTTCGGGCGATTTAAAAATAATAAAACGAGCGTATAGTAAGACGTATAAAACACGAGGTACGAAGAAAAAAGAAATCCATCGAAGAGTTCGGGCGAAACGATTTTTACGCGGCGACAAAGTATACGTATATAATATACTCACGATGTATATATAAGCACACCTATATTTACAGTATACGTTATATTGTACCTATACACATACGCGTTTTACGTTTTGTTTAGTCTGCGAAATAATATATAAAACGGAATTATTTTAAATCTTTCCGCGGACTGTATTATTTGTGTAACGTTTTAGCGCGCACGTGGTGTACCTACACGTACATACAGAGTGATCGCGACGTTATTTTTCTTCTGTACATATTATGGGTAGATGGGGTATATAGTCGAGGACGTATTCTCGTACCAAAATTATATTATGAAACGTACATAGTACAGTACGAATAACTCGATGGACCGTTTAAACGTGTTTTTACGTTCATTTTTATTCATTTTTGACAGGGACGTCCGACGTTCAAAGACACTGTCGAGACGTACGAATACGAATTTCTTTCTTTTCTTTTCTTTATTATTTTTTTTTTATTTTGTACGAAATTACGATCGCCCTGTAAGCTACGACGGTCCCTTCGGCGGAAAGCCTCGTCCGGATTTATTTATCCCTTAAGCTGATGCGCCGTAATACACTCGTATACATATATATATATATACGAGACATCCGAGAGACAACGGCTGCGTCTGTTCCCTCGTGTTATATAATATATATACGTATTGTATAATATATAATATATTATATTACATTTTATATACACACGGTGTACATGGTTAAGTTTCGCCCCTCGGAAAATCGTTTTTGTGCGTAAAGTTTAGCGAAAATTTATGTTTCTCTGAATAATAATAATCATTTTCGCTCGTACGCCAAATACACATATTATATACGTATTTTATATAAATATTAACCGTCGTCCCTTACAGAAACGACCGTATATTTTATATTATATTATATAATCATATTATTATTACGTACGCGTGTACGCGATAATTCGCAAATCTTTTTCCGTCGTCGTCCTCGGTATAGTACTGCGTGCAGATACGCGCGAACGCGTGCACAATAACGCATTATACGGAATAATTCACAGCCGAACGCGTGTCGAACGAGACGTATACACTTTTCGCTTTTCACCGTAATATTGTTATTGCGGAATCGTATAATATATTCAATACGATTGTTGGTTGGAAAATAAAATATTAAACGTACATTTTTCCCATTTCTATAATATATGCGGGTACTTGCAGGGAGAAGAAGAAAAAAATTCGATTTCCGTTCTTCGCCGATGACGTTGAACGATTTATTATTATTATTTTGATTGTTATCACGGTAGTAATACGCGCCGCGATAACAAAATTCAAACCATTATACTTAAAACGTTTTATAATTATTTTATACGAAAACTCAATTACCTCGACCGACCAGTGTTGGAAGCGACTAATTAAATTACGAGTACAAACGCCTTCGATATTATAGTTTTCGCATAATCATATTCACATTTTAGTACATTATTATTACACGTATTACATGAAATAGTTTAAAATATGTGCATATATTTCATTTTAAAAGACGCGCGAGAGCCGGTTCGTTGTATTCACGGTTTCGTGTGTGGGACTTTTCGTTGTTATATTGTAAAAAATAACAAATTGTTTCCGACGAATATAAGATTTTCACGATAATATTTATTATTATAAGAATACAACATCGGAATGTGACATCTCATATAAACATTATTTTAGCACATATTTTCTGATCGGTATAATAATGATAATATATACCTAGTTTAGTCGTTTTTCCCTGTATCGTCGTTTATTATAACTTACAACTTTATATTATTATTATTATTATTATTATTATTATTATTATTATTATTATTA
>JAIUCT010000009.1:5864464-5929100 GCA_021307375.1 Tetraneura akinire
TATTATTATTATTATTATTATTATTATTATTATTATTATTATTATTATTATACTGGCGCGTGTATCGTACGATTTCTCATGTTATCAAGACTTAACTGCGAAGGCGTATTATTTTATTTAATAACGTAATAATACATTTTTGCATAATATGTTTCGTTGAATCCGCACGTGGCAGTCGAATTTCCGAGATTCGAATAATAATTATTGCGAGAGTTCCAATTCGATTCACCTATAAATATATTATTATTGTACGTCATTAACGCATTTATAAATGATTTAAAAAAAAAAACGCATCACGGTCGCTATTTTTGGGGCAAATCAACAATTTTTATCCGGAATTATTTCTATTTTCTTCTTACGATATAAATATAATTATAATGTATTTCGTATAAAAATAAAACGTGTATAAGTATTTTTTTTTTTATCTGACCCCCGCGTTCGGCTGTGAAAGAAAAACTTTGGAATTTTCTGTTTGTGCGAATCCCTCGTGTAACTATTTATTGTTCTCTCTACGCCATATTTTCCATAATATATTTCTTATGTTGTATTGTTAACTGTTTATAAAACATTAAATTTTTATAATAATAAAAACTGATCGTATCGATTGTCAAATGAAAGTCTACGTATATAATTTTTTGTTTATTTTTTTTTTTTTTACCGATTTTACACGATATGAGACGCGAGTTTCCTCCCGCCGCCAAATCGTTGACGTTATACCGTTGCGGCGCGTGTACCGGAAGCCGGATCAATAAACGGAAGTCGTCGCCGCAGGACCGAAAACTTTATTCTTGCGAGAGACCTTCGACTCGGATGCGATTAAACGGGTTCGCAATCAACCCTTTATGATGCACAAACACGCGCACCATCCCGACCCTTTTGACTCCGTCGATTTCGGATCTACCGCGGTATATCAATATGTAAACAACGTGCTATCGTAATATAATAATATACCGAGGTAACTGTAAAGCGCAAAAGTCAAAGTCAAATTACACTCGCGCGTGGGTATCATATACAAGTAAACACGGTATACCTACCTACATACGAGTTCAACGTGTTATTTATATTATTATAACGTCCACGAGACACGTGCAGCGGTCTGGTAACGACCATGCGGCGGCGTGTACGAGACGAAAAATTATCGCGGTTTAATTTCCACATTTCGCGTTATTCGTTAAATAATAAATATTATTATTATTTTTATTACATATTTTTTAAAAATATTTAAACGTTCGAGAAAACTATATTTATTTATTTTCGTTGCGGAACACGTTTCGTTTTGGGTCTTTATTAATAAATATGATATAATACGAGTATAACTCGCGACGACGAAATTCGACATTTCAAAGATAATAATAATTTAATTTCCATAATAAAAACAATTTTGTATTATACAAATATAATATAGGTACATTATTATTATGTTACGATGTCACACTCAAACGATTCTATGTATAGACCGAATGCGCTTATTTCGATGATTGAAGTTTATAAAGTCAACGACTTTCACCCGCATTTAACCTTATCATGTCGCCGGCAGCAAAACTATGAAAAGCCAAGTGACATTTCACGTTATACGCATTATTATGATATATTATTGATAAAATGATAACATACCTACGATAACATTCGTCCGTTGATAGTGTAATGTAAAATTCCGCGTTTATTTTTATTATTTTACACACATTCATTTCGAGGTACTGTTCATGATTTATCTCGCCGGTTAAAACCTTATGAATGTGTAATTTGCAACTATCATTTTGTCAGGATACAACATCAAAATTTTGCCGTACAAATGATATTTTTTAACTATACATCAAAATTAATTTCAGTCGACATTTAGAATTTGATTTTGTAAAAATTCAATTTTTTTTTTCAATTTAATATTAACATTATTTCTACAGTCTTTTTCAATATTTCCGGTGATATTTCTACGGAAGATTAATATATATTTTTATCAATTTTAAATTCATAACGTTACGCGCTTTCCTGTCTATCATCGTTGGCAGTCTTCATTTGTCTGATAAATCGTTGTTTAGACCCTGCCGCAATGAGCCATCTATGCGGGTTGGATAGGTTGAGAAAACAAATGACTATACATTTCCTCCACCATTAGCTTCGACCAAAACGTAACACTAACAAATCGAATGCGGAAGAATTCCGTGAAGGTAATAATATTATATTAAACGATTCGCATTTCACGGAATCCATCACGGTAGAAAAGGGTAAAACAAACGGTGAATATTCAAATATGGCATAGTGCTAATACGAGTAATTATAATATAATAGTCTTTAGGGCCTGTATTATTATTATTATTATTATAATGCTCGAAAAGATTCGTTTTCCTCTCGACTACGTGTGGTATTTTCAGTAAATTGTCAAATGCAAATAAGATAATTATAATTTTATTGCATATATGTACCTTTATAATGTCCTTTTCTACATTCTTACAATTTATTATCACAGAATATACAAACGAGAAAAACTTATAGAAAAGTATTTATCTTATATGTGTATAATATACTCTGCATGTATTCGGTAGTATAATAATAAATACACGTACGAAAAACATGAGTTTAAAATACATTTTATTCCAATCTAAACTCAATATCGACGTTCGGACGATAAAATAATATAAATTGGATAGTTTAAAATAATATTGTAATATTATTATCATTTACCGTACACGTTTTATACAATATTTTATAGATAATAATATACTTTTTGAAATATTCTTTTTCGTTCGTGTATGAATCGTGAAAGAAAACACTAACATCACGTAAAATGCTGTAAAAGTATAGTCGTTTCTAATATTATGTAAATATTTATATCATAATATATAAAAAGTTATAATTTTAATAACTTAAAAAAAAAAATAAATATATTTAACGGTAATATTATTCTTTGACGAGTACGCGTATTCTAAAAAAATGTACGTCAAGTGAGAGGTAATTTAAAAACGGTTCGTTTTTTTTTTTTTTTTATTTATATTTATTATTTTTTTCCCTTCTACGTGACTACCGATTACGACGTTACGTAAATAAAATTCTCAAATTATTACCTATACCGATACACAAAAGTGGATGAAATGATACCATTGTATAGAAAAATTTCGTCACTTCATGACACGATGATAGTCTGTCGATCATATTACTATAAAAAAAAAAAAATAATATAGCGAACAAACTCGATTAGACGCGATACTTGACCCGCAAAACATATTGTAAATAGTGTCGTTGCTCTGATTAAAATTATCGATTTTTGTAACTGTACGTGACGCGTGCATACGTATCATATTCGTAATTCGTATATATTTTATGGTACATATTTTCGATTCTATTGCAATAAATCATAATATTATTATAATTAATACGCGTTGTTTTTGTCGCGAGTCGATTTCACGTTGTAGAAGATTTTATTGTTTTCTTCTTTACGCTGAACCCGCCACGAAAAACCCACGAGACAATAATATATCGTGGTTCGTGGCCGTTTCGATTCGAAATAAATTTTAACAGTCAATAGCTTAAGATATTAAACGCGGTAATGGTTATGACCAAATATTATGACGGTTTACGCGTCATCTTTAGTACGATATGCGAATTTTATACATCGTCTTATTCTGTTTCAGATGAAGCATACCTCAAGATGTCCATCGAGACTATCGAGGAACTGGATTGGTGTTTGGATCAATTGGAAACCATCCAAACGCACAGATCCGTCTCGGACATGGCCTCGTCAAAGGTAAAATTGACTATACTCGTATTATGTTTTATAAATTTTACCATTCTTTTCCTCTTTTTTTTTTTTTTTTTTTTTGGAAATACATAACTTAAGATTAAAGGATTTGTTTAAAATTTTAACCAATTTCGAGTGCTCTATAGCTTTATAATATATGGAAAAAATATATTTACCTTGAAATCTTAATTTCTACCGTACTATCGCCGTATACGATAGAAACATATTTTGTGTACCTAACAGAAACGTGACGAGCACTTGTAAACGATTCGTTTTTTTTTTTCGTGGATGCGTGATTCCAATCACGTTTTACAATGGAAAGTGCCCCAATGATAAACGTCAATTTAATTTTTTTACAACATATATAATTTAATGGTAGGTATGAGTATGACAGATTTCATTTCGCCTTGCGCGTAATATTGATTGCTCTGTGATTCATGTATGCGTACTGTAATCAAAAAACTCGCGAATGTCGGCTGATATTTTGTTATCATTATCACAATAAATTATGAACTAGGTTTAACGTTGAAATGTATAAAAATGACACGAGAAGGCGCAAATTATAATATTGTGTTAATGTTACATTTTACTAAACGTGAATTTTTCTCCCTCATTGTGTATGCAAATAATTTTTTAACAAACGGTTTTCGACAGAAAGAACACGAGATGACGTGGAAAATTCCAAAATTAATGCAAAACCGTCTAGGATTCAGTGAAATAAAAGAGAGAATTCATTTTTGTATTATCCTTCGAACGTATATAGCCAATTCTATTTTTGTGCAACGTCTCTGATTCTTCCCGCGCCATAAGAGAGTTGGATATACTTTTCGAGTGGAAAATGCGTATCAGAGAAATCGATTTTTTTTCTCTTCCTTTCATTCAGTAAATTCAATTTTCCATAACCTCACAATAATATATAGATATATATATATATATATGATATTATATTATATAAAATGCATCTATATAAGTACTTATATAAAACATAATATAATGTAAAAAGGTATACATAATTGTTGGAAAATACTATAAGAAATACACGGAAAATATATTTATATCATAATAATAATAACCGAATAATTGAATCGAATGAAGCTTATCTTAAGACGTTATATATATTATAAGATGTTTTGATGAAAGGAAATCTTTTTGTGACCTTAATATTATGTTAAACTGATTAGATGCCATTTTTATGAATTTAAATTTACCTGTGAATTTAATATTAGACGAAATAATATTAAATAACATAAAATAACCTACATTTATTGATTTTAATCCATTATCTCTCATCGAAATAATATAATATATTATCATTATCATTATCAATATCATTATCATTATCATTATCATTATCATTATCATTATTATTATTATTACGTTTTAATAATAGCAATGACAATAGAAAAAGAATCAATCATCACAGATATACTCGTGTATTTATAATTTTTCATTTTTGATCAAAAGTTTAGTTTGTTTTTATAATAATTTTTCTTATTATATGATAAATCGTACTATTATGCCATTTTTAATAGGTCAGCCCAAATTTAATTGAAACTTATTGATAGTGGATACAGTATTTTGCTTTTAACAGTTAATTATTATTTATTAGTTTTTTATATTTACTAATATTAATTAATATTAACGAAAAGTATTATTTTTAGTATTTTTTACACATAACCAGAAAAATGCTAAAATATGATGGATTCTTTAGAAAAGATAAATTATAGGAATTTTATTGAAATTTAATAAATTTATAATTATAATATTAGTTATAATTAATTGTATTATGCTCGTATGTGTTCTAGTTCAAAAGAATGCTCAACAAAGAGCTTAGTCATTTCTCTGAGTCTAGTAAATCCGGAAATCAAATATCTGAATACATCTGTTCTACGTTTCTTGGTAAGTATAATTTCATTAATATATCTAAGATTTTTTTCATCTGTTTACTAACTTTAAATTAAACATATTCTAATCATATTATGGTTAAAAGTTATAACTAGTTATAATTAGTTTGATGGAAAATATCGAAAAATAAATAATGTTTTTGGACGTACTGCAGTATAGAAATGAATTATTAATTTATATAACTTTAAAAACAAATTTACGCTACGATAATAATGTAAATATAATCATAACATAGGTAATATAAATAATATTATAATAATTTAAACAATATTATGAATAACAATAATTATGATATAACTAAAAAAAAAAAATAATAGCAAGGGGTAGTAATAATAGTTTAAATAATGAGTTATTAAATTACAAGGTTAAAGTGATATAAATTCTATAATAATATTTTCATCGAAATTTAACTTCGAGTGGTTTTCTAGCCCTTAAAATTGATCTCAACCAAATATGTCTGGTATTTGGTGTCGTTAGTTTATATTGCTGAGTATCAAGGACGAATAAATAATGACATATTATAAAAACTAATAACTGAAAATTGTTGTATCCCATAGTAGATATAATTGGATTGATATACGCGGAAAGGACTACGAAGTAACCGATAAAATTATTTTGCTTATTTATTTTTGAAAATCAACAATTTCTCCCAAAACATGAACCTGTGAATTAGAGTCATTAATAAATATTTGATGATAATATATACATGCGTATATATTATTATCTATAGAACAATTGTTAAAACATGAAATAAATTATTTCATCATTGAATTCCACTCTATTATGTTAGGCAAATAGATATTACTAAAATAAATTAAAATTCCTTACAATTACGAACAATACGAAAAAAAAA
Organism: Tetraneura akinire; assembly: GCA_021307375.1. Lineage (NCBI taxonomy): Eukaryota > Metazoa > Arthropoda > Insecta > Hemiptera > Aphididae > Tetraneura > Tetraneura akinire. Next base: position 5,870,956 of record JAIUCT010000009.1, read on the forward strand.
AATGAATTATTTAATCCGCTTATTTTTTCGTTTTTAATATAAATTATTATAAATCTTTCACGTGACCGTGCATATATAATATTATTATATATTACTTTTGTTCTGTTTTTTTTTCTCGTGCCACTTTAATATTTTAATTGTTTATAATATTATATCGTTAGTAGTTACGAAATAATTTTTTTCTCTACGATACGAAGTTTAATAATTATAATTTTAGTTTAATTATTTAATACAGGTATTATATATTTGCTACGTATAGTTTCTGTAATCATGATTTTCCTGATGAGTTGAACGATTTCCCGTTACCCCGTCAGACGAATAAAAATATTTTTCATCCGTTGACTATCATAGAAATTACACGATTTTAAATAACTATAACCATTCTAGTATTTATTACCATTAAATTGAGTACACATTTTTTTTCAAACTAAAACTAGAATTAAAATTGTTTTTTTTTTTTTTTTGTTGAACCAAAACTCGAAATAGACCCAAAGTATAATATTGAAACATGTTCGTAAAAATTAATATACACATATTGGTACGTTATAAACATTTTTTGTTCTCGTGGATATTTTTAAAAATAATTAAAAAATTATTTTTTAACCCAAACTTATAAATTAACACCATATGGCGTTTTTGTGAAACACTTCACAAATAAAAAAAAAATGTGTTAAAATATCAAATTTCTACAGATAAACAACAAGAACTGGACATCCCTTCGTTACGCCTCGACGAAAGCCAGCCGGACGAGGGACGGCAATCCGCCAAAGCGGCGACATCAACTGGCGCTTCAACCAGTTCTCAGTCCGGTCCACAGTCGAAGAAAAAAGATTTAAAAACCAAAGTAACTCCAATGTCACATATATCAGGTGTGAAGCGGGCTTTATCTCATGCGAACAGTTTTACCAGCGAACGATTACCGAAATTCGGCGTAGATACACTTAAAGAGGAGGAACTAGGACACGTGAGTATAATAATGTAATAAGTATAGAAAATATTAAGAACGAATTCATTTATAAATTGAGAATTTAAGAGAAAAAAAATCCTTAGACTAAAATTACATGTTTCATCGTTTAATATACAGTATCTATTTCCAATGAAATTAAGCGCATAATCATTAAATCGCTATTAATAATAATCTTTAATATATTATAATAATAAAAAATACCATTTTTCAAATACATCTGTAGTTAATAATTTTTCTACTTACATATTATTTTAATCACCAATTTTTTGTTATAATTTTTTTTTTCACTAACTTTTTGAGAATTAATTTGAACACATCCAATCAAAATTGTAATTTTTATTTTTCATGTTATTGACTATTAAATATTTTTTTATAGAAATAAAAATTAACAATAAGTGGTAATAATACTATATTAAGGTTTTTCTTATATTTTATTATTTTATTATTTTTAGTTAGTTGTAGCTCATAAAATGTGCAACGAGTTTTAAAATTTTATCTATTATGAAAAAATTCTTATGATATTTTAGGAAAAATTTTTCTGTGGCAAGTTATTTTTTGTGATGGAGCTCGTCTATTTTCGTACATTTTCCCTGAAAACCGATAATTTTAAACCGCCGTTAACGCTATAGTAAACTTGGATTAGATATAATCCTAAATATATGTGTATTATATATAAATATTATACTATTTAGCTTTTCCAATTGTTAATTGACACACTTAAATATTAAGCATTTGTTAATGGTTTTCACTCGTTCGCCGTAATATAATGCTATATCCGTGTGCGTTTTTGCGAACGTATAAATAATCGTGTGTAGACATACGAAATATTATCTCGCTCACTCTTACTCCGCACAGAATTCTCAGGCATTTATATAGATTACTGTAATAGTCTTCCACTAATTTCGCATGTTTATCTTTTTCTCCTCTTCGCAGACTTTGGCCGAAATAGACAAATGGGGAATAGACATATTCCGGATATCCGACCTTACCAGCAATCGGCCACTGACAGCTATTGCGTACACAGTATTTCAGGTAAATAACAACGATCATATTATTCATTTTAATAGATGATGGCAAAAATCTCCCATCTTTACAAATTATCACGAAACATAAACAACTCTAATGGAATTGCAATATATATATTTTTTTTTTTTTCAGAATCGAGAACTGTTAAAAACTTTCATGATACCTGCGAAAACGTTCGTAGCGTTTATGATGACCTTGGAAGATCATTACGCCAAAGACAATCCTTTCCACAACAGTACCCATGCGGCCGACGTCGTTCAGTCTACAAACGTTTTACTTAACTCGCCGGCCCTGGAGGTGAGATAGTATTATTATAACCTATTATTGACACATTTATTCCCATATAAAAAAAGATATCAGATATTTTTAATTTATTTTTTTTTAATTTAACAATCAAGCTTGCTAACACTGCGTGTTAGCTGTTATTATATTGATTATTTTTTACATCGATTTAATAACTCGAAGTATAAAGATGTTGTTCATCATCGATTATTTTCCAATATTTAAAAATTATTTTTTCTACTATCTCAACTAAACCATTCCTATGCTATTTTATATTTTAATTCTTATATTTATTTTATCTTATCTATATTTTACCTTAATCTACTCATTCATCTCAACATTATAATCTCTACTTAAAACATTCTCTATTCTATTTTCATATTATTATTTTCTACCATTGTTAAAAATTATATTCTAGACAAAATTTCAGGCCTCAACACTACTTTATAAAATTTGTCTTTTTCACCATGATCATTTATAATTAAATGTGGGAGCAACAATTAAATATTTATTACCAAAAACTCTTTATTTCTAGAGCGTTTTCACGCCACTGGAAATCACCGCAGCACTATTCGCAGCTGCCATACATGACGTCGACCATCCCGGACTGACCAATCAGTTTCTCATCAATTCGAGTTAGTGAAAATATATAGTTATGATTAACCTAGACAATATACCCTAATTAATAATAAATAATAATTTATTATAAATAATAATGTACGAATATAAATGACGTATCAACATTATTATATATTTCTATTAGTTATTGACTTTAATGTTTAGGTTCTGAATTGGCTTTGATGTATAACGACGAGTCGGTACTCGAAAACCATCATTTAGCGGTGGCTTTTAAACTTTTGCAGACCGATGGATGTGACATATTCCAGAATATCAATAAAAAACAAAGACAAACATTAAGAAAAATGGTCATTGATATGGTACGATAATAAAATTTTATATCCCAATATATATGAAATATTAAATATATTATCATTTCACGTGCACAGGTACTCTCAACTGACATGTCTAAACACATGAGCCTGTTGGCTGACCTCAAAACCATGGTGGAAACCAAAAAAGTTGCCGGTTCCGGGGTATTGTTACTGGACAACTACACCGATAGAATACAGGTAATGACACAATAAATCCAGCACTGTCATAAATAATATATAAATATAAGCAATAAAACAAACTTCGTTTTGCGAAATAGGTCTTGCAAAATTTGGTACATTGCGCGGATTTGAGTAATCCCACCAAACCGTTGGAACTGTACAAACGATGGGTTGACCTCTTAATGGAAGAATTCTTCCAACAGGGCGATAAAGAGCGAGAACAAAACTTGGACATCAGTCCAATGTGTGACAGACACAGTGCCACGATCGAAAAATCACAGGTAACTAATTTTTCTGTACTTTCATAATCTTTTTGAATCAGTATTACATGGCGGATGGAAACAATGAATATAAATATCTCTCACTTAGTCAAATTTTTATAAGCATATAAGCATTATATTTTTAATAACATCTATGAATATTTCAGAAGATTATGATTAATATTCAAATTTGTATTAAATGTATTTAAATATACATTTATATTGTATATTTAATGTCATATGATTTCACATTAAAATTTAAAAATTAGTATAAAAAGTCCATATACGTATTTCCTCTTTGATAAAACTTAAAATTCTCTATTATTTCAAGCTGCACATATCTTTAAACGTGATTTTATATGTATAGGTTGGATTTATCGATTATATTGTGCATCCTCTTTGGGAGACGTGGGCTGACTTAGTGCATCCAGATGCCCAGGAGATACTGGATACTCTCGAAGAGAACAGAGATTGGTATCAAAGTAAGTATATTAACAATAACGCATTTTTTTTAAATACCGTTCTTTTAGCCTTTAAATGACCTTGTCACATGACACATTCTGTTGTACAATAAATATGTATGTTAGTTATAGCGTAACTAAACAATGGTTAAATAAAATTAAGCTTTGGAACAGCAGGGCGTGTCGTGTGAACCTGTTTTCTTCAGACATCGTGATATCGTATTTAAGTTATAAATTAACTAAAAGTTTTCACGTGTAACACAGGTATGATTCCACCGAGCCCGCCAAACAACGAGTCTGAAGACCGCGATAGCGGCGATGATGATGATTCAAAACCGTCCGCCGGCGACCAGGACCCGAACATCAGGTTTCACGTGACATTAGAGGAAGGTGACGAAGACTCGGTGGCAGCAATGTGACGTAAACTAGTCGGCTGGTGTCGCAAACTGGGCGAAAAAGTCAACTCCTGGTGGAGGACCAAATGAACGAAATTTTTTTTTTAAAAAAAATAACAATAAGCGACTATCATTTCTCTCACGAAAAAAATTATCCCCACTTCCCAAGAAAAAAAATGTCTATTTGTCCGTGTATCTATGTGTGTGTATATGCGTGTGCGTGTAAGGAGATTATCCATAAACGCTTTTTCTGTAAAAAAAAAAAAAAATTTAATTATATAAAAGTAATAATAATTAATAATATTGATAATATTATTAACAAAAATCAAAAAAAAAAAAAAAAATTAAAATTAAAATTAACTGCAAATTCCTTTAATCTCATTTACATTTTATATAGTTATATAAACGAATACCTATATATAATAACACACGGATAAACTTAATCACTTTATTATTATTAATATTTTGATGTAATTTTGTTGTTATACATAATATTTAGATACGTATTATTAATTAATATTAGTTGTGTTGTTCGATGAGAAAGAATTTGCTCGTTTGTTTTATTTTTATTTTTATTATTATTATTATTTTTTTTTTTTTTTGTTCTTGAAAATCGTTTTTTGTAGATTATCTTTGATTTTTTAAATAATTATCTTTATTGTTTAGTCATTATTTTAATGTTTATTGATGTTATAGTTGTTTATTGAAGAAGAAAAATTATGTTATACATAATAATAATAATAATATATATAATTAACTATATTATTGTCATAATCAATAGTAATATTAATAATTGTGTAACTTTCGAAAATATAATTTTAAGTAATATTAAAGATTTTATACCCCTGAAAATGAACCTGACCCGACTAAATAATTGTGTAATATTGAGGAATATAATGTTGATTCTAACGAATCAGAACCGATCGAATTCAGCCTTATTTACTTTTCATAAAAAATTGACTTATATATAATAATTTTAAAAGAAACCAATGTTTTTTACCCCTCTCCATCATTAACAATCAAAACTTTATGGCTACGTGTATTTTTATTATTTGATATAATATTACGGTACTTATTAACGTCCCGAATTCAATATAAGTTGTTGAATTCGTAATTAATCAAAAAAATATATTATTCCTTTTTTTTTTTTTTATTTAATTATTAATTAAAAATGATGGTAATATAATAATCTACACAACAAACACAAATAACAAGTCAAAATTAAATACATTTGAATCTGCGATAATTTTATTTTGTGAATACGATTTGTGTGTCATTATTTTTAAATATTATCATTTACTCAATATTTTACTATTTTTGTATTCGTGTATATTTTCTTTTGAAGTTCGGTTTGCACAATATTATATAATAATAATAATATTTACACATTATTTTTTTCGGTGAGGTTCATACATTTACCGTTCCATTCTAACAAAATTAAAATATTTAACGATTCCATTTGTCAATTCACTTGCATTTCTCTACCGGTAAAATATGTTGTTTTTTTTTTTTTTTTTAATTTATTTTTTACGAGAATACTTACAAACAATCGTTACCTTTATCTATAATAATAATAATGATAATATAATAATTATGTATTATCGAATATATTATGTTCATATAATACGTAATACGCGTATATACGTATTTGTTGAACATATTATTATTATTATTATTATTATTATTATTATTATTATTATATTAATATAATACTATTAGTTATGTGTGTTCGTTTTATAATTTTAACGACTAGTCAATTTTTCGCCAAATATTTGTACAAACTTTACCCTCCCCTATTCACCGCCTCCCACCACCCCACCATTTTAATTTTATTATTATTTCGTTTTCTAAAAAAAAAAAAGAAAAAAAAAAGAAAAATAAGTGAAAAAAATACCACGTTTTTTCGTCTACGTCGACTGTCTATTTTATATAAGCTTGGTAATTCAGGGTCCCCGATTTTTGTCCAAAATTCCTATAATAATAATAATACGATGCATCTGTGTATATTTATATAATAAGAATAACTCTAAACGTGTAAATAAATATATACGTCTCTTCCTATTATTACGTGTAAAAAATAATAATAATAATTAAAAAAAAAAATATATATATAATAAATGTATACCGTTTTGATTAATATCTTTCGTGAGCATTAGTCGTATACTTACCTAATAATTTTGTCATTATATAATATCGTCTTTTGCATCTGTTAAAATTTATATATATGTAATATGTATGTATGTATATCTATTATATTTGTATAACGTGTCTCTTGGTTTATATACATATTACCCATAATTTATATCATAATATTACTATTATTGATAATGATAATAATATTATTATTGTAACGGTAATAATATGATAAGAAAAAATTTAAAAAAAAAAAAAATACTATCTACCTACTTCCCGTGTAGTGTGATGTTGTACTACTTTGTTTTGTCCGAATAAGCATCTCGTTGAAACGAGCAAAAACAAAATATTCAAAGTTAAAATGCACATCGAGTAAATGTACGTTTATATATATATATATATATATATACATATTATATATATGTTAAATGTATACATAATTATTATGATTATTATTATGATTTATAATTATTATTATTATTATGATTATGATTATTATTATATTATATTATTATAACTAGGTCTGTAATTTTGTACCAAATAGATCGAATAATATATGAAAAACTCGGTACAATATAAAATCTTGATATGTTGATGATACATCTATTTATTTCTGTATATTCCTCTATCGAGTTTATTTATACAATATATTCAGTCCGAAGGAAACGTTCCGATTTCGGACCAGATGCGCTTCAGAGTTTTCCCGTCGTTGCCCATCAGCGCCATATCGTGTTCGTGGTAAAATATCATGAACCTAAAAATATATGACAGAAATATCATGTAAGTGTTTACGAGTATTTCAATTATGGTTGTTCTTGTTGTACTTAGATACATATTATATAATATATATAAAAAAAAATATTGATTTGATTACAACAGCGTGACAGGTTAGACTGATATTATTTTCAGAAAACACGTTACAAAATTGATATTTATCAATTATATAGTCGGTTTTTTTTTTTTTGTATTCTATGAGTGTTTATAATAATTATTACGTCGACATATAATGGCCTCGTCAAAATATAAAAAAAAAACTTATAAGTTAACTTTAAGTTATTCAAATAAGAAGAATGAATCGATAATACTCGTATAATGATAAAATGGATTGCGAAGATACTTTAATCCGTATATTTTTATTGTTTAGTCCTGCTATTAAGTGTGTACTTAAAATGAAAATAATATGCCGATTGGAGGTTTCTCGAGAAGATTAAATTTTACTTTTCCAAAATGTTTCAAATCGAATTTTTCGTTCAATAATTCAGAAAAAAAAATTATATTTTTTACATAATTTCCAAATATTAATTTACATTGTAACCGTATACGGACACGTTATATGTATAATATTATATGCATATTGCTTGGAAGAGTGTAATACGAAAATATCGATAAAACGGTTAAATGTAAATATTTTACAAAATTTTTGAACGATAATAATTAATAATAACTACATATTATACAATGCATAAAGCTAAAATAATATTGCGTTCTACAAATAATAATTATTAAAATTAAAATATCAAAATAAGAATATTGTTGATAAAAATACACTGTACTATTACAGTGGTAGTTTTTGCAGCATAATATTCTGATCGTCCTGTACATAACGACATACTCGTAATATATTAATATGTAATACGGTATCACTCGTGTTATCAAGACAAAGACGGAAATCGACACATTGTAATATTGTATTTGACAACGCGTGACCGTGAACTATCGAAAGATCGCGACACGACTAAAGTATAGATAAAAAAACAATAAATAAATAAAAAAAAATACACGCCGTATACAATCGTGTCTTTGAGAGCCGTACTTGTATCGGTGATAAATCGCGAGAAAAAAAATCTAAATTGCATAATCCTCTTTGAATGGTCTTACAGTACATTATTACATTATACGAGTACAATAAATATTACACTGTCACAGCACATTCCAATGACGCCGTGAATGTTACAAGACTTTGTAAAATTTATTTTTTTTTTTTTTTTTAAGAGAATTAAAAGAATTTAAAATAGAAAGAGAAGAATTTAAATAAAACAATTTTATAATCCGTTGGTGACTTTACGTACGAACTAAATAAGTATATATTTGAACATAATATTATCATTATTTTAATTTGTAAATTACTATCACAATAAGATGAAAAACGCTTCTGTGTACATGTTCGACACTTTGACTCGCTTAAATATAATTTGAATTTACTCGAATGAATATAGAATATTTTTTTAAACAAAATACTCGGAAAAAAATATATAAAATTCTCTCTCGCATAATATGCAATCGAAAATGAAATAAAATGAAATACTTTTTAATATTATCCAAAACTGGCATATAATTCATAAATTTGTTGTTTCCTAATTCGTAGTGTCATTGAATATTTAACGTTCTTACAAAATCTTTAAATGTTGGTTACGTTTGGTTAAAACCAACCTGTTATCCTTTTATCATTACCTTTCAAAACACTGTAAAACAATATTTTACCTGGATTTGTGTACGCCAAGCGCGTTCTGTACGTGTTCGGTGATGGCCGCAACGTATAGTTCGATCGTTTCGTCTGTAATCGACGTATCCGATTGAATGGACCCTCTAATGATGTGCATCACAGCGCAAGGGTCAGCGGATCCAGAAAAATCGAATACTTGACCAGCACGTAACTGTCCTATGATCACCTGATGTACGGGAAAATCAATATTAAAATCTTTAGCTGAAACGTCACGACCACGAAAATTTGGTTAAAACTAAAAAAGTCGTAATTTTTCTCCGTAAGTTATTTGCCCGTGTCGTGAATAAGCTTGAAAAGCCTTACATGATTTCTAAAAATCGATGGATTCGTAATATTACAATAAAAAATAAGTAAAAAAATAATTAAAAACACGATTAAAATAATAACGATTTACGACTAACTAGTGTACTTAACGTTTGAAATTTTTGAAAATCGTTAAAATTTAAATTAATTACCGGCCGGTCATATAATAAAATGAATAATAAATAATTCGTTATTATTATTTATTTGTTCATTTTAGAACATATTTTTAACTTCGTATATTATTCATTTGCTCATACCTTTCTGGGCCGGTTGAATAACGCACACAGGAATTCAGAAGTACCCGAGAGGAAATCGTCTGGTATTTGTCCGGGATTCAAGTTTGTGTCTATCGTGTAACTCATCTTGACAGAAGTTACTGACTACTTCAGTCGCACAAATACATCGTATTAATACTCGCCATTGTCACCTGTCACTTATCACAATCGTGCAATATTCTTATCGTCCGAGTAGTGACGTTTTTGACCCAAGAGAATTTTTTTCCCCCTTATCGTTATCGAGTATATTATAATAAAATAATATAATTAGTGGGTAAAAAAATTCAAAGTTTTTTTTTTTTTATCTACCGATGACAAACGTAAACTTTTGTAACGATTTTTAATAGATTATAGGATGTATTATAGCAACGATTAAGATTTTGAGACCAAAACATCTAAAATTCGTCCTCATATTAAGTATTTTTTACCCTATTTATTTTGTTCAAAAGGAGTTCAACATAGGCAACTCATTCGTCACCTCGCAGGCACTGTAATATTATCCATGTAGTTTTTCAAACGTGTCACCCATTATACGCATTATTATTACACACACTATATAAATGGTTATTTATTATCTCAAATTCAAAACTAGTATTCAAATGTACAACGAAAAGTTGCTAACATTTTAAATATTTACAATTTATACCTATTTAATTAAAATAATTTATGATGAACGTAAATTACTTTTAGCGGCTGTTAAAAAAAAATATATTCCTAAAAGCAACAATAAACACAAAATTTACAATATAATTGATTATTATCATTCAAAAATAAATTGTATATTTTGTTAAAAGGCGGAAGTAAAATAAAAAACAGATTGTTTGCCAGTTTATTTTGACCGTTTTCATAACTACCAAAATAAAAATAAATAAAAAACATAATATTATGCAAATTCAACAAGTCCCAAACCTTGAAATTATTACATTTTACTGAACTAATAACATATATACCAGTATTTTTCGTTATTTTTTTTTTTTTTTTATGAACGAATACACTTCAAACGAAAACTAGTTAAACAACAACATAAGGCGGACAACAGTACACTATGCCGAGAAAATCTCACCTCTAGATTCTAATTATTTTGACATTATTCGTTTTAACTGATGTATTATATTGAGTACTATACGGATTACATATTGTTTTTTTAAATTAATTACCAATTCGATCGTGTATGATATAATACCATAAAGAATCGACCAAAGTTACGGCACTAAAAGACAGAAACGGTGCTTTAGGCGGTAGGTAGGTTTCACTGTCCGTATCATTAAATAATTACACATATTGGTTACGGTATCATGCTGGTCTCTATATTCACTTTAACTATTATTTTTATTTCACAAGTAATACTGTTAAAACTTAAAAGCACCGGCGGACGAAGCTAAAGTTAACTTAGCACACTCTCGGTGAGGTATGACAACGGACAGTGTTCGGGCTGGGTGACGATTGTTCGCTGGCGGCGGTTGTCACTTTGTCAGAGTTTTGGTCGCGGTCGTTCGCTGGTGAACTCGTCTTGTTTCCGTAAGTCTTGAGTCCGGAGTCCCTAAGATGTCGCCAGAACTGCTGCCGTGACTGAAATGAATAATTTCGGTCAGTCGTTCGCCTTTTATGCTATTTTTGAATGTGACAAAGTTCTTTGATTGGTCGTCCAATCACAACTCGCGTCATTATACGCACTCGGTTGTGTTCGTGCATTCGCGTATCTACGATTGGAGTATATATTTTTACCGTACCTCCTAGTAAACCTTTGTAATATTTGTTGGCTCTGAAAAGAGCTGTTTTCGTTTACGCTCCGTAACAAGACTTATTATAATTTGCATAACCATATAATTAACATATTAATGTTAGTATTAATGTAAATTATTAATATTAGTTTAATATTAATATTATAATAAACTTATTCGGCTGTAGAACAGAATAAAAATGTTGCATAAAACACCAGTATTCCATTTTTTCTTTTACTTTCATGTATAGATTAATCAAAACTTAGTATCGATTAAATATGATTTCAATAATGTTATTTCCAATATCTTTGTACGCTAAATTTTTATTATTGTATGAATAAGTTGAAAAACAAATTTTATTTTTTAATTTATTACAATAAATACAATTTTATCTGGATTTTCACATCACTAGTTTTTTTTATTTTTACCGAAATAGCATATTCGAAAACGTAATTTATTTCGATTAAATACGATCGACATCGACGTTTTGGCGTATAATTGTTATCTATTTACATACATTAGATATGCAAATGTAAAATTAACTAAATATTATTAAAGTGATTTAAATTGAACTCAATAAAAAAAAGAAAAACGTAAATATAAAATTTTTATAGATTCGTTGGAGAATAAAATGTCACTAGACTTCATCCGGTTTATTTTCATTGAGGTGCTCATGCAATTTAAATTAGGTATATCGTACAATAATATGTATGTATATATTATAATGTTGTAGTTGTAAAATGAATAGGTATACAAAATAGAATAATTTTAAGGTCAAATTTCTCGTATTCATGACATAAAATTGGATTTTGTTAACATGTCATATACAATTTAGCACAAATTTCAAACATTACATCAATGCTATACGCGTTCCATCATAATACCTATAATTAATTCTGAATTTCTGATATAATGATAAAATGAAAAGTGTGAAATTGTTTTAAAACAATTTTCTACCCGCTTGTAATTCAACGAAAACGAGATTAAGTGAGATGAGCACCACAATGAATTAATATCTAAACCTATATTATATTATATACAAGGAATTGATTGAAAAAATATAAATTGTTAGATTAAACAAAGAAATGTATGTCATAAGTTTTCAGCCTTAATATAAAACTATATACAATTTTCCTAATCAACTTTTAACGACATAAACGTAATACAAATCATTAATAATCACGATTTTATTCGATTGTACCGAATAAATAATAATACTTATGAATTATTATAAATTCCGTATCCCGAATAGGTAGAATCACAAAAATCGTGACCAGCGAAAAAATAACACAATATTATATGTGTTATAATATTAGTATTCAAAGAACAAACGAGAGGACCGAGTTTTGTGGAGATGCGCATTCCTATTTTGACAATCATTAAATAGTGCGTAAGAATAACATAGTCATAAAATACCAAAACTTGAAATAAAATTACTTTATTAATTACTTTATTAATTTTTCAAAGAAAGTTAATAGGTAGGTATATTGTATATTATAGAAATATAGACCATCATTATATACATGAAAAATAATACAATTTATGTAAAATTCCTAAAAAATTTCAAAAAATAATACATAATACTTTTGGAACTTATTTGAAATTAGACGTCATAAGACAGTTTTTCTTTTTTTATTATAACACTGGTTTGACAACTTTATTCTTAAATTTTTATTGTTTTTTCCCCAAAATTATCAGACTCTTTTTTTTTTATTAAATATTATTATTTCGAGACTTTTTAATTACATTTTTAAATTGTTCAATTGTTCATTTATCTTTAAAAAAAATAAAATCTTTTAGAATTTTTGTATTTAATTTTTATTTATTTACATTGTTTTTGTACATAAGAAACTGTATATTTTTATGATTATTATTATTGTTCATCTAATTTTCGTAGTTGCTATATTAAATTATATTAATGAAAAGAAAAACATTTTTTAGTTAATTGCGTTGAATGCGCCTATTAAAAATACAGTTAGAAATAGGTACACGTGGAAAATAATATAATTTTGAAATTTTGAATTTGAATTATAATTATTATTAGAGTTCGTATACTTTAGTTTTAATTAAATAATTTATTTATACTCTACTAAATTGTTCAAATCATATTTTATTTATTTTTTTTATTTTTTTTACTTAAAAATGTTCATAAACAGAAATTCTATTATTTCCTAATACCAATTAGGAATACAAATAGAGCAATAAAATATATTAAAATTAAAATAACATTCGTAGTTCAAAAATATAATATAAAAAGGATAAAAAAACGCAGAAGCATATACAAAATAATGATATAATAATTATAAACACTGCAATAACAACGCACAACAACAGAAGAATCTTTTAAATCATTTAAATCCATTAAATCCACACGGATGAATCGACAAAAGAAAACATTTATTATTTACGTATCTGTCTACACTAATAACGATAACAATACGATATCGTATGCTCTGGACTGGACAAGATAAAATAAAATAACACTAAAAAACGAAAACTCAAAATGTAAAAAAAAAATAATAATAATGAAACCATAATAATATACAATATTGTTGTTTTTACTATACGATACACCCATTAATAAATTTTTCTGAATAGAATATATTACTTTAAGACCATTTTTAAAATTGAACATTACTAGAGACTTTCTTCATATACCGTGTTAATGTTAACTTGTATTTCCAAAACTTGTTTGCTTTTTTTCAAATTAACAGCTTTTTTTTTTATTAATAAATATCTTTTAATTTTGTTGTTTTTTAAAACAAAGAAATAGAGACGTTTTTGTTTAGTTTGAAATCGACTCATTTATATTATTATTTAGCGATAAATAAATAATAATATTCTATATTAATTAGTAATTACTAATTACTAATTACTATCATTATAATAGTTTTAACGTAAACATCATACTAACAATGTCCGCTTGATGTCATCTAGAATTATATTTTTTTTTTCTTTAACCGATTCATTCCAAAACCCAATATTAAAATAATTGAATATCGTACTCGTATTTATTTTCTAATACATTACGTCATTTTAATTATCTATTTGTTTATTTATTCGTATACCATTGCAATACAATAATATTTTTGATTTTAATTATTATTTGTTTACACTCTTATTAGGTATAAGTAAACAGAAAAATTAAATTAAATTCACATAAAAATATAACTAAACAAATTAATTGAAATAATAATATAATAATATTTAACGAATTTTTTTTTAATTAGATAAGTTTAAAGTTTATAATAATACAATATACCTCATATGGTTAAAGGCATTTAACTCAATAATCAGCTAGTGTTGTCAGTTTGTCACTACGGTCAATGTTGACAATGTCGCATATGTGTAACAGTATACCTATCGTCGAGGCAACTACAATCGTCTCCTGATTACATTAGGCACTAACTGATTATAATCAATAGTCAATAAAAAAAAATTTATATAATTACATAAAGTTATATAATTAAGATTAAATTGATTAAAAATGACTTTAATAGTAAATTAAACTTATTTTACTGTATTCCTATATACCATAATGAAAAAATTAGTACCTGGTAACTCGACACGTCAATAAGTATACTGTATAAAATATTAATTAAAGAATAACTTTAAATAATAAATTATTTACATTTTTGTAAAATAAAAAATAAAATTCATACTTCGAAATACTCTTCCCGTTTATCGATTGATTTAGTTCAATTCATATTCATCATCTCATGTCCTTAATATATTTGTGGTTATAATTCATAATTTTTAATTTTTAAATATTTACTGAGAACGCGAATAATACAATCAACAAAATTTTTCATTGATGAATACATAGTTTAGAACAAGAAATTAATTAGTTGGATACCTAATTAGTATTATGGTATTCGTCCATCTCGCGGACATTTTTTCCAAATAATACGTTTAAAATATAAGCAATTCAAAACGAAGTTCTTTGATATTCTTGTATTATAGCGTTGTATTACGCGGTTATGTTTACAATTGTATAAAAGCACAAACACAAAACCCTAAACCCGTAATGGTCCTCAATGGTTATAATTTTATAAATTATGATTTTTGGTTAATTGTCTATTCGTGTCTGTATTATAATATTATATGAAATTAAATGTTATTCAAAATTAAATGAAGTAAAAAATGGCATGTAAATACTTGAAATACTTATATAAATAATTTATCTAATTATTTTCTGGTTTCAATGTTATGTACTTTTGGGAATACATCAGTTGACTTCATGGTCGTAACATGATTTAGTAATATAAATGTACAATGTGCACATAAAAAAATACAAACCATAATAAATTATACTTGTTATTCGTCAACATATAAATACAAGTTTAAAGTTTCCTATACGTACGAAATAAAAAATAATTAACGTTTATTATTTTACCTCAAAACGTGTTTTATTAAAAATGATATTTACTTTAACATTACTTTAACATTATTTGTACGCGCATAAATATATATTTCCTTTTAGAAATTATTAACTTACATAAAATTATACAATAATAATATATATTATATTATTTTCTCTTAAAACTAAACAGTATAAACACATTTATACTTCCGTAAATAAAATAAAATAATAAATAATATTAACAACAAGCCTATTATAGGAAGTGAATACTGAAAGAAACATATTCGTTTTCACAAAATTATAACGTATATTATTTTAAAAACTTTTAACTTTATTATTTTTTAATAAAATTTGTTTTATTTAAAATTAAGTTCAATTATCTATTAACACAATATACTTGTAAGTTGTAACGTTATAATTATATATTCTACTTTGTACAGAATATATTATACACACCATATTAAGTAATTTTATTTAATCGATTTCCATAATATATAAGTAGGTATATTATAATAATAATGATTATTATTTAATTATTAACTTAACGATTCGATAATTTTTTTTACTAATTTTCTAAGTATAAATAAAACGATTAAATTATAATATAATTATAATGTTCTATTGTTTTCCATTATTTATATATGTACCATATGCGGTTGATAACTTTCATTTTTATCACAGCACAGAATAATCAATATAATATATTCGAAATGGAATATCCATTATATTATACCTACAGTAGATACCTCGTACTTTAAAAGAGACTATTGACCTTGATCAAGTTATGATATGTCATGTTTTACAAGTTTATACATCAACAATATTATGTTGAAATTTGAAACGGTATTTTAAATCATTAGTGGGTACTATTTTACTTTCAATTTTACCTCTGCATCTAGTTCGACTGGTTTTTGAATTATAGGAGGGACTCGTGATGAGAATATTATATTGTGAATCAACAGAGAAATATCGGGTTATATAAATACAAGAATATATTAAATATTTTATGATAACATAAAAATAAGTGTATTGATAAACAAAATATAATTTTATTACACATTTAAACGATGAAAAAATTATATTTATTTGAATATTGATTGAAAATAAAATTGACAATTATATTATATTATTATTATTTATTATCGTTTCCATATAATATACATTACAATATATAAATATAAGATACGTATTCTGATAAACAACTTTCTTCAAATAAAATTTTAAAAAACTTGCATCTAATTTTTATATATACGAGTACATATATAAGATAATATATTACACCGTGCTGAGATTTATCCGATTATATTGTAGTAATTATATTACTCTCGTGTAATATATTAACGTTTAAAATTAAAAATTAAATCGTAACTTTAAATCTAATGTACCTATGTCGATTTATGAACCTAAACTTAAAAAAACATTATTTTAACTACTTAGCACACATGTGCTTTCACAATTTTGGGTCTACTTTCGCATTTATCTACATAATATATAAATATTGACATTTACGACGTTAATTTCCAAAATTAATCAATATTATTTATATTTTATTAGATATTTTCAGTTTAGTCAAATTCAGTAGGAAAGCTAATCTGTCTCGAGTGGAGTTGTTATACATTTATCAACGCCCATTATAATTTATAATCGCCAAAAATCATATCAAATCATTCTAAAAAAAAAAAAATTATCTTCTTTTTACATAAAACTACTCGTATAGAATTTTGTACAAATCTAATCTAAGTACCTAT
Source organism: Tetraneura akinire (assembly GCA_021307375.1). Lineage (NCBI taxonomy): Eukaryota > Metazoa > Arthropoda > Insecta > Hemiptera > Aphididae > Tetraneura > Tetraneura akinire. The sequence goes on from JAIUCT010000009.1 coordinate 5,888,505, forward strand.
TCAATGTTTAAAATTTATATTATCAATATGCATTAAGCCCATTTTATTTTTGTTAATATTAGAAAATTTATATTTATTTTCATGAAATATGAAAGATAGTATAATATATGTATTTGAATTCGATATTCGTTATTCTTATTATAACTAAACCTGGTTTACACGGTCATAATATTATTTTATCAAATGTTTGGCATTTATCAAACTTCAAATATTTGTTTAAAATAATATAATCACACGCACTATCTATTAAATATTTAAATATCACTCAAGGTTGGTCAAATTTATGAGCTGTTAAAAAAAACATTTTAAAATTAAATTGAAAATTATTTCTTATGCTTGCTTATAGCAGTTAGATCACAATATACATCTACAATTACATCTACCATATTGAATTTATACAAATTTAAATTGGTACCTAATTTAAATCATTCGAATAATAACTATGAAAGTTTCATCAATTTATTACAAACGAATTGTATAGGCACTTATTTTTAATAGATAAATAATTTTTATTGAGAATATGTGTTTCCATATTGTGAAAGCTATGAAAATTATACAAAGAAAAAATGTTCACGACCAGCAAACATTTATTTTTTTCAATATATATACCTAATATTAAATATATGTATTTACATTATACATATTTGAACGTATAGTTATATAACACAATATACATTTACACAATCGAACATAAATTTTAACATTTATTTACAATTGTTTTTTAATTATTTATAACTATAATTAATTTTATGAATTATATCTCATAGACGAAAATATAAATACATTTTTTTAAAAAAAAATGTCTATAAAAATGTCTATTTCTTTAAAAGATATTCGAGGAATTAAATAAGAATTGTAAATTAAATTATAATGTATAGGTACTTAATTATTAATAAATTTTTCTAAATTTTTCCTATTATGATATTGTACACATTTTATTCAGTCGGTGTTTTGCACTGTTGATGGTAACTTTGTTATCGAAATGCGTATTTGCTAAAAATAAAAGAAAATTTTTGTGGATTTGAGTTTTTATTTATTTAAATATAATATTATCCACAAGTCAATACTTAAACTATAAATATTGTACACAATTATACAACAATTTTCTAGCACAACACATCACACCTTAATTCGAAATTATTATTATTATTATATATATATAATATTACATAGAAAATCTGTCGAATCTGTGAACAGTCCTAAAAATCAATTTCGCCAAGTGACGGTATAATAATATTATAATATTTATATTATATGATACGTCTCGTTAACTTTAACACGATAATTTCTCCTCGGTTTTGAATTACTCATGCATCCGCGACGACGACATTATTATTTATAACATATAATATAAATTAAGTGGAAGTACTACCTATAACATATTTTATTGTGGGTACCTCGCGGACATACAAAACGCACAATAGTACACGTGACTCATATAATATCATCTGAACGTATTTTTTGCATTCTCCCGGCAGTATTTATAATAATATGCTAATACCATTTCCGCCAAGTATATTGGCGTGTCGTTTAAATTCAAATTGGCCGACACTAGGTGGCAATAATATATTTTATAATTTCTATCGCATTGAATTACTCGCGGTGATCGATAATTACGGTAATCGAAATTAGTACCTACCTATTACAGTATATTCAAATTTATATAATATTTTTATTGTCTTTGGTTTTTTCGGAAACGCGTTTATGGATTTAACGGCGGTTTTACTGTATAATCGTTCTACTAAAAACATGAGTTTGTGTTCTTCGAATATTGATATTTATTTCTTATGCGTTAATACCATCACGTACTGACACGTAGTGACAACGCTGATAACGTGCGTGGAGAAAATACTTGGCGACTTTAACGCCGCCCGACATTTCGTAGTCGTAATATTATATTATGTCTATATATAAATTATGAGTTATTAGTTTATTACATAATGTGTGCAAGCGATGCGAACAAATCGAGAAAAATAAAACGATGCATTGTCGTACCATACAATTTTTTTTTTTTCAAAGTGACAGTAACAACGAAATTATAGGTAGGTACATATAATTGTATAATACTCGTATTTTGTAAAATATATATATTTTTTTTTTTAAATTTGTTAATTTTGTTTCTTATTAATTTATCAATTATGTATCATTTTAGTCGTTCAAGCCACGTGAACAGTTGAATATATTGAAATAAATAAACATTTTTTTAAATTATTTAAGAGCACTACTTTATTTAAAAAAAAAAAAATAAAAATAAAATAAATAATTCATAAACCGAATACATTTCAGATATTTTAGTTAGTACGTTACAATAGAGATAATAAGAATATAACTAATAAATAATAATATGATATAATTCCAATTTATATGAATAACAATTTTTGAGATTTATGTTCTAGTACTAACTCTTTCGAATACGCCGAACGTCGATAACGAGTCACGACTTTATGACAGGATTAGCATGTATATTATACTTAAATGTATAATAATTGATGTATTATACATTGATTCATAAAATTATAAAATACAATAGTTCAGTAAGATAATAGTCAATATTAAATTTAATGAAAATTTTTATTGAAACCACAATTACAAAATAATTAAGCAAGATTAAACAATAAATGATATTATTAATTAGTGGTATTTTTGCTTAATTAATGACATTAAAAATTAAATATTTTTTACAAAATAGTAATTACTAAATAAATAAATACTAAATACTGATTAGTATAAATAAAATACTAATACTAATACACATTATATGGTATACTATAGTATAATTAGGTATATTTAAAAACTAAATAACCAATTTATATTTTTTATACATATCGTATAAAACTTTTATACGTGATTTTGCCCAACCCTGTTTTATGGTCACTCTACGGTTAAATTGAGTTAAGTCACTTTATGCCGTTTATTATTACAAGCCTGCAGTCACCAGTTTAATTAATAAATATATATACTGTTCGAACTGCAGTAGTTTCAGAACGAATCGCGACATAATATAATCACAAAAAATATAAAAATAGAAAGAAATCACCGGTCGTATGTAAATGTAGGTATATTTGCCAAATAATTTGTTCCAATTACAATATTTATTATAATAGAATTATTAATTATTATATAACTATAAAATTTCCAGTTTTTCTGGACTATATAACATATATATATATATATATATATATATATATATAGATAGTAATATATTATTATGTATATATTTGTATTACAAATTAGTAATTATACAATATTATGTATAGTTCTCGGGCAGATACATTTTTTTTTTCAAAGCGATTTCATTGTTAATTTATAATAATATCCATATATTAACTTATATACGACATAATATTATGTTATAATTTTATATTGTTTTGTTAGGAACGTTTCAATTACAAAATTTTATTAAATTATTCACGTGCGATCGGGTCGATTAACATTATACCTATATAAATCGTTTTCCATTTTATGCCTACGAACGCGTGTATACTTACGATTTTAAGTACACATTTGCGTATTTGATAACGATAGTATAATATTATATTTCATATTTTTATAATGAACGATATGATGTGATATTATATTTAAGGTACTTTTACATGTAATAATGCTGAGCAGACACGATATTCGTTCGATTTCTTTCCACAAATAATATTAAGTTATCACTAGTAAAGGTATTATTATTTTATATATTATTATCTTGACAAAACGCGCGACGATGACGAAACGTTAAAAAATAATATTTTAACCATAATAATATTCTTGCGACGACGTATAATAATATTTTATATATATAATGTACGTGTAACTATCATTATAATATCCCTACAACGCACTTTCACGACGTGTGTGTAATATTATTATTATTATTCGTCCGTCCGTCTCGTCACGAGTAAAACAAATAAAAATATTTTTTTTTTTTTTTTTTTTTTTTTTGTCTTTTGGACAGTTTAAAACTTTTTACTATTCGCAACGAGCGTCTGTATTCAAACGTAATAATATTATTAATTATTAATTATTAATTATTAATACTTACGTGATATTTGCCAGCCCGACGACCTATAGAATAATATTGTTATCGTTACTATTACGTTCGCATAATAATAAATAATTTAACGACAATCGACGATTTAATTCGGCGTTTATGTATATATACGTATTATTATATTACTCGTATAATAGTAGGTAAAATTTATTTTGACATTTCCAACGTGACGCTTCCTGTCTTGGGTAACACGCCGTAAATGTGATCCTATTTATTAAATATTCAGACCAAATGGTTTAATTGGAAAATCGATCTGTAATAATAATAATAATAATAATAATAATAATAATAATAATAATAATATTGCCACACGCGACTCGAAAACGTATCTAATACGATAATAATATTACATCTATTATAATAATAATAAAAAATATTCTAATAACGTTCGATTTATAATACAGACTAAAACGCTATAGTTTACGCGGGTCGTAGTCACGTTAAATATATCGCATTAATGTATAATATAATATAGAACAAAATAATTTTAACTTCTATATAAATCACAGTTATTGCGTCAACGAATTTCGGAAACAGTTCGTCGATTTAAATAATTATACGATATAATAATATTTTAGAATTCAAACGAATCTCGACCGGATGACGTTTTAAGTTTTAACACATCGTATAATACATAATGGTGGTTGCCGGAAACTATTATGACAATATAATTATTATTAAAACAATAATATTATTATCGTAAGATATATTAAATAATTATTTTACATTATATTAATTTTATGCTCGTGTTGCATGCACAATTATCGCGGACAAATTCACACAAAAAAAAAAAAAATAGAAGAAGAAAAAACGTCTTCGTCGGGGTCTTGAAAATATTTTTAATTTGTGCCATTACGTATCGCGTACCCGTCTATATATAATAATATAATATTGTTTGCTAACGAATTATTCCCGGTAAAATTATATTACTTAAAATTACGCAATTTTATGAACTGTATACGTTTACTATACATTACACTTGTTATCGTTTTCGTACTGGTACTTGTTGAAATTTATTTTCCTCGCTCATCAGTGCGTCACCGCAGCGCTAGATTTTAGATTTTGACCTAAGCGTAGAATGTATTGGTTTTACAATGATGTTTCTTATTTTTTATGTATATGTATAGTTATTACCGTTAAAGTACAAAATAAGGTATTTTCTGTTTTAGTTCAGGTATATAAAATAAATACTCTAACTAGAAAACGTATAAAATATAGGTACCTACCTAGTCATTTTATATAATTTTATAATGGAAACTGTTAAAGTGTATACCTACATCATTAACTACTCGTACTTAGATAAAAAAAAAAAAAAAGAAAAAAGAAATAGGCAAATATAGTTATTATTTTCCAACAAAATATACTTGGTTATCAATTTATCAGTATTTTTGTATTCAGATTTTTGAACATCATGTCATGTATTAAAATATTACAAATTATAACAATAAAATATATTGAGAAATAAAAAAAATTTATATTAATTTATTATTACAATATTGACATTGGTGACATTGAGTTACACAATACACTATTTTTGCAACAAATACATCGATTTGTGGTACATTAATTAGCTATACTCGTACATATACATTTAAAAAAAAAAAGCCCAATATCCAATCAATTATTCTGTAGCAGCTACTCATAGGGAAATATATTTTCTTGCAGAACATATTTTGCAAATATGAGATTTTTAGAGCAAATAGTATACTAGGAACGTGCATATAATTAAAAATAATTATTGAAAATACCACGTATTAAACTATAGTTTTAATCAAATTCAATCGAACTGTTATTGGCACGCATTAAACTACCCACTATCAATAAATGTACGAATGTCGTAAACTTATATTTAATTTTAAATCATTTCTATCGTCATACTATATTCATACCACATTACCACTCACACCTGTTATCGAAAAAAAACGTCAACCGATCGGTTCGAGCGACACAAATTAGTTTATTATTATTACATACAGCAAAAACTCATTTTATTTTAATATAATTTACAATGTACATGATATCAAAATATGAAAATAATCCCAAGTATCAATTTTTTTGTTTTTTTTTTTTTTTTTTTTGTAGCTGATTAAGTTGAAATTTTTAGAGTAGTCGAAAATCTAAGATATTTTATATGGATTCTATTCTTATTATTTCTCAATATTTTGTCAATAATGTGATAAAAAATGATAATTTTGGACTTTAAGATATGAAAATTTTATTGAAGCATTCTTATATATAATTTGACGTTTTATCAAAATATTAGAAAAAATCTCAAGTTTTAATATTTTTTTTTTTTTTTTTTTTATAGGTGTTTTAAGTTGAGATTTTAATAAAATCGATATTTATAATATTTATTATGGATTCTTCTTATTATTTTCCAATATTTTCAAATAATGTTAAATAAAATAAACAAAAATTTTTGAAAAATTTTGAAAATTTTATTGATACTCAAATATATATAACTTAATTTATTTCTAAACAATGTGAATACGACATTTAAGATTTGTTTTTTTTTTCATAGCTGTCTTAAATATAAAAAGAATTGATACTGCTGTGGAAGAAATAAGGTGTAAAGATGATAGTGTTGAATTTTGATTAAAATTTGAATGCAATGGTAAATCATTATATTTGAAAAACGATTCTAAGTGAAGCACTGACACATTTGGATATTTAGATGACTAATTTTGGGGTTTTATGGGTATATATTATATTGAACGTAAAGACTAATAAATGTAAAAATTTTATTCAATAAATAATATATTATCTGATGAACTTCGCTCAAAATCGTTTTTCGAATATAATGATTTAAGATTGCATCCAAATTTAAATCAAAATTCAACACTGGATAGTGCGTTACACATAACACATGTGTGTGATGTAGGTACACATAAATATCCCTTCCACAACAGTATTAGCTCTTGTTTTTTAAATATTATTATTAAAAAGAAAAAACAAACAACGATTCAAGTCATTAACTTATTATTGACTGTTTAATTTCGAATTAAAAATATTATAATATGTGTATGTATCGAGTTTATCAAGAAGTCGTGACGATTTCTCATTCCAATGAACCGTGTTGATGGTTGATAACACGAGCTAGTTCGAGAAGAAATGCACTTTAATAATATGAACACTCGCTATATTTGATTTCAGTAGAAATTACCTTATAAAAATGACGTGTATGGTTTGATATTACAATATATAATATATTATATGAACTTAAAAAACATGATCTGTATCGATTATATGCGCATTATATTATAATTCTTTCATAATTTTCTAACAAAAATTGTGAAAAAACGAGGTTTTGATTGTAGTTATATAATAATAAAACTTTTTTTTTAAGAAATCAATTTAATAAAACTCGTAATAAAGAGAATAAGTTATTTCTTAATATCGCTAAAAAAAATATATAGTCTATCGTTTTCGTATATGCATTCTACTACTATTATTGTTTCAGTAGTCGTGTAGTGTATACAGGTATAATATGAAATATGTTTCCAAATATTATACCCTAACCTATCCTAATCCGTTTAGAATTCGTAATCGCATTTCTAGTCTAAATAATTGGAACTTAAACGAATAAATAAAAAAATGTATTATATGATTGTACGTTCGTAATATTTAACACTTTTGAAATAATCACAGGTACACGAAGTTATAATTTCTGGTTTTTTATAAATATATATAAAAAAAAAGGCAAGTTTATAATTTATTATAATTGATTTATTATTAATACCTACTAAATTGGATGGACTAAATAATATAATATTATGTATTATTTAAGTCGTCTTATATTATATTATATTTTTTTTTTCTATTAATTATCGAAAATATTATTACGTTTCACTGTGATACAAAAACAACATTTTACTTCATATTTAGGGTATTATAATAAAAAAAAAAAAAAAATATGACTTGTTTATACATAAAATATTATATCGATAAATACGAACACGGTGAGACACCTTGTTTATTATAACATACTTCAATAAATACTCGTATATTATATTATTATTTATAACAATGCAATTTATAGTGTAATCAGGCCGTGTACGTAAAATATTGAAATGCCGTTTCAACAGGTCAAGCGCAAATATGATAATAATAATACACACGTTTACCGTAACCATTAAATGAACGCATTTTTTTTTTTCAAAAAAAAAAAAAACACAAACAGAATTTTGTTAATAACCTGAAAATATTTATAATAATATTATGTTATTATAATTATTATTATTATTATACAAGACGGTGTTGTGTGATGAAAAATTAAATTTTATATCGCGTGACTGTATCAAAACAAACATTATTTAGCATAATAATAATAATTCGTATTATTTAATTTTTTTTTTTTTTTTTTTTGTCGTTGATTGACAATAACATAATAATATTATACGTGTATTGTTTATGTGTATATTACAATAATTTAGTAACGATTTTCGACTTTAGAAATGTGTTTTAAAATTTCGTAACACACACACACGTGACTGCTGTCCGAAAACTTTCAACACGCGCGTCCATTGAGAGATCCATCGAACGACCTCTAAAATCACGAGTTTTCTAATTGAGCGCGTTGCACTGTTTAGGCAATTAACGCGTAAGAACATAAAATATGTTATCATCATACGTATAAATTAATATACCTACGTTTTTCTTGCGACATTCCGTGGTCGTGTGGTTTTTTCTTCTCTCTCGCGTTACCAAATTAAGACGAAATTACGGAAAGAAGAAATTAACCACGCGCCTATTATATAGACCAAGTACAGGTACGTATACAAACCCATGTCAAAATGTCAAATTGGGAAAGTCTATATAATAAGTAAGAACAATAAATAAATAGAACGTCCTTTGTAGGCGCGGCATAATATTATGCGTGCTCTCAGCTATATACGTTATAATACAATGCGTAATAATAATAATAATAATAATAATAATAATAATAATAATAATAATAATATGTGTAATATAGGCACTTGCCAAACCGAAAAACATAATAATACAAATAATTCGAACGTTCATCGAAAGATTAAAAAATATAATATTGTACAAAACAATGACTAAATATCATTATATTATTTTTTACAATATTTTTACAAATATAAAACGCACTATATAACCATACTTGTGAATTTCACCTCGTCTAATAATATTATTGTTATATAATTAGGTACCTATATCGTTATAATCGATCACGCGCATTTACACCTCGACAATATAATAATTATTATTATAATATAATATATGTTATCTGAAAAAATTATTGTTTTCTCTACGAACAGTCGCAAGGTCATGAAATTGACTTGTTCGCGTGTTCGGTTGAAATTCAACTCTATATAGTCTAAAATAAAGAAAGCCTATATAACGCGTGTATAATATATTATAAATAATACGATGATATTATATAGTTTGTTATTGTGTGTATGTCTTGTGTGAAAGGGAAGGTATTTCATAATGTAATCATGACGATAATTATATTTATTTAATTCTTATTTATATTATTGTTGGTCTGGATATTATGAAAAAACGATTACTCGCGTATTAAAAAGAAAATAAAAGGCGGTCGAAAATTAAAAATAAATTACGTTCGACGAAAAATATTCGTTTTTAAATCGTTATAGGTATTATTAAATAAACAATTTCGGTCACAAAACCGATATAATATTATTATTATATTTTATAAAATATTATACGTCATAAATTTATAATATACTCGCGCGTATTATTATAAGCAGTGTAATTATCTCAATCGAAAGTTTATCCGTTCTAAACGTTTTCTCCGATCTTTATATTTTTTATTTATCATTTTTATTCTATATTTCTACATGTACACGCGCGTACAGATTGTCGTGTCTTCGTCGTATAATAAAATTATATTAAATTATTACATTAATAACTGAAAATAATATAATTTATAATAAATAAGGTAATGTGCGCATATCCATACGAATCGGAATGAAAATTGTTTTGAATATTTTCTCTTAAATACAAAAATGTTTTCTTACTGTTTATATGTAGGTACAATAATAATAATATGCATTCACATTCTCCTACGACTACAGCATGCAAGTGAAAATTGTATACGTTACATTTATTTATAAAACAAATTGCATTGTTTATTATTAATATTATTATAATATAGGAGTACATATTATATTCATTACTAATTAGTCGATTTCATTTTTATATCACATTCGAATTACTATTTTGTAGGTCGAAAAAAAAAGGGTATACTTATTATGCATTTTACTTTAAATTTAATATGTCAAGTGAAAAATTAAAAAAATTTCAATCATAATTGAACATTGTGACATTAAATAATATCATGTTTTATTAAAATGTAAAAATTTCATGCTTGAAATTTCGCCGTTTTCAAAACACTATTTCGTATATTCGATTGAAATACGTAGTTCCATATAATAATGTGACGTATGCGTTGGCGTTCGTTAAATCTTAATCATATTGACTCGTAAACACGTGCTCAATGTTTGGCGAATTATCCAACGTCTCGATCCTCGATCGTATAATATTTGGACGACTCGGATAATAAAATAATAATATTGTTATTGCGCAATCTTCCGTCTATCTTCTGTCTGTGCAGACATTGAACTCGATATTCGCGAATGACGAATATCTGCGGTAGATATAATTAATATACGAGTAGGTACATATTTTACGTATATAAAATTTCTCATCCGACTAACTCTTATAACCATATAAAATATAATAACATATACATATATGTAATATTATATACCTATAGGCATCAATTATTATTCTCATGCGGTCCGACAGATGAACCGTGCGTCTTTCCGCCACAAAACCTCACGCGTCTCAAGATTTCCGCACATATCATGTATAGGTACGGTCTCGTTTCGTGAAGGTCTAATTTTTTTTAATTTTAAATCGGATAAGATTACAAAAGCTAAGTATACATTACAATAATAATAACAATATAATATGTAGTCGCGTGTCTACCCACCCATCGTAAATTCGTAATATTATAATGTATTATATTATAAATCTGCAATACACGCACGCGCACTTTCTACAAACGCGGAGGAAAGTAGGTGAAAGAAGAGACGCGCGTTTATATTATTATCGTCGACCGACCGACGTCGGCTTCATAACTCGCGGTAGGATAACCAACAAACGAGTGGGGTAGATACTGCGGTACCGGTCGATGATCGGGGGACGCGTTACCGTGGTCGGTCGAGCGGGTTTCTGCGTCCGTACGGATCCTTAGTTTAGTCCACGCCGACCCGACAAAAACACGGATTCGTTTGACGACTACGCGCGGACCTAAAGCGGTAACCGAATAAATTTCGACAGTAAATAATAATAATATTGAATAGCGGTCTTAAGCACATATTTAATATTTTCGACGTACTCGTATAAATAATAATATATAATATAATAAGTGCGACGATATTGCGTCGGATTAAAATTTCGAATTTTTTCTCCCCAACTAATTTGAAGATCACTCAAACTTGATATTTCATATGAAACACGAGCAAAAAACACACGATGTGACCGCAATCATGGAACGAGTTATGACCGCAGAGGATTCAAATATCGTGCTACAGGTAAATGGATGGAGCGGGCGTTAAAGTTTCCAAAAATATATTATAAATACCTATATCATAATAATATCTTCAAACCGCGGTCGCCATTTCACCGTTTCGTTGATATCTCAAAAGAAAAACGGACGACTTTTTTTTTTAAACATTTCCATAACGTTCGCCATTGCAGAACTTCGAAAGTGATAACGCTATACGGTTGCGTAATTTTATTCGCGCGCGAACGTATAATATACGCGTGCGACCAGACGCGTTCGATGACGCGCGGCGAACATGTCCGGACATAATATACATATGATAATATATTATCTTATCGTGTTATTTATTTATCAATATTATGTATATTATGCGCATATACGTTTTCAGACGGTCTCGGCCGGGAGAAAGTGTACCGTCGCTTTCACTGCGACCTTCGACGGCGCTATAATAATTATTATATTATTATATATCGTCAGCCCTTAAGCTCCGCGACGGCGATGAAAATCGTAAAAACGTAAACAAAAATCAAAACGTCGTTATTGTTTAACCGAGACATGAATAAATTATAATTATTTGACTATTAAATTATATAATAAGTTTCTTTTTTATGTATATACCTATATAGTCATCTATATAGACTATATGAACTTTGTCTTGAATAAAAAAAAAAAAAAAAATGATACATCTTATATTATCTATATTATCTCATATATAATAAGACGATAACGGAAACGTTTTAAATATATAATATATGACATTAATTTATATATATATCATATTATATTATGTATACTATATCTCGTATCAGGAATCCGCAGAATCCAATGTCACTCGAACACGCGTGACGTCTTATTCGACATTGGACGTGCTTTTTGTGTTTATTTTTCCCATTTTAATCTTAATATCACATGTTATATATTATAATATACAAATATTCTTACCAAAAAATTAACTAATAATAATATATTTTATGGTTTATTTTATATATGATAAACGACGTTAATTCGATTGATAACGTTTATATTTAATTATTATATAATTTATTCTTGTATTTACAAAACACTGCGCAAATGCCAAAAATTAAAAACCAGTACCGAAACGAGAACCGCGCACTATATAATCCGTACCGCGATTTAATTCTACCATTAGGAATAACAAAATATATAATATTATGTGTATAGGTATACTATACATATAATAATATTATTATTGACCAGTCGTCCATTTACCGATACAGTTTTCCGTATTTATACGTATTATATAATAAAAAAAATAATAATATACAGCGATAGTGACGGTTTTTGTTGTTATTGTCGTTCAATATATTCGAGCAAGGACACTATCGGGGAAGAAAAACCTTATTTATTTTTTTTTTTTTATCGTGAAACACGATTTATTTATATATATATTATATAATTCCGGCAGAACATTTCCATTTTTGAGTTACTAAATTTTACATACACATAGTATACTATTATTTATGATATAATATGGCGTTAAAGAAAAGGCAAAAAATTGATTTTAATCATTTGACATTATAATAATATACAATATTGATATTATTATTATAAATATTTTTGCGATCACTTTCGTTTTCCGACGTTACATTTTTTGCCATCCGCCATTAGTAGGTATTATATTATATTTACTACTTATTATTATACGTAAATTTTATTCTATTGCGTTATGACTAATATTCGAAAAATTATACGTTTTTCCTCTCTCTAGAAATCGGTGTAATTGAACGATAGTCAACCGAACAGCGGGCAATACACAAACATGGACATTGGCGTGTTGAAAAAATTGACCAGATCCGGTTTCATTTTACTCCACGTTGTCGCCTTTCTGCTGATCGGTAAGTCACGAGTCCACAATAATATAAATATTTCGCTATTTTCTTAATAATAGATCCGATCAAACCGCGCACGAGTAAGTATACAATAATAGCAACAGTGGGCGATCTGACGAGAAATTCAATTTCAATTGAAATGTGTTCCGGCACACTCTGTATAATGTACATTAGCGCGCGAAATGAAATTGTGTATTATTTATATTATTTTATAAAACACGCGGTATAAGTAGGTATGTATTGATGTATCGTGTCGGTCTGAAATCCAAATAAGATAGATCGCCCTTTGGATTTCACCGACTTCTTCGCAAATTTTCACTATGATTCGATATGATTTATTTACCATATATTAATATTATGTGTTCGACTTGAATATTTATATCAAAAATCAAAATATTCTTCGTCTTCTTTAAAAATATATATATAGATGTTATATTCGTGTTTATCAAAAAATATTATAGGTACACCGTGAGACGCGAGAAGAAAGTATATCGTTATTAATATTATTATTATATTAACGTCGAAAATAAAATAAACGTATAATATAAAATTTAATCATTTATTATTGTATTATAAATTCGCGTTATAATGATATCATTTCGTTTGAGTTTTATCGCGTAGAAAACAAATACCAACAAAGAAAGCGACACTTTGTCCTCTGCGACAACCTGTTCGATCGCAGAAACTCCTCGGGGTTATTACCATGATATTTTCTGGACTTGTGTCTCGTACAAAAGCGCTGTCGAAACGCACTTTGTCTAACCGCGTCGGACGCAATAACAACAATAATAATAATAACATTACTTTCAATAATAATCACTAGAAATTATAATTTTCGCCCGATGATGATTCGAGCACTCGTTTTCTTTAGAAATAACCGATTGTTCCTCGCGTCAGAGTGTCGCAACACTTTTTATAAAAAAAAAAAAAAAAAAATGATTATGAAGAGGAGACTTGGCCAATACCTACATATACATTTTTATTTATTTATCCGTTAAGTGTTTTAACAAAATAAAAAATTATAAATCTTCACAATGTAAGTTGTAATAAAAATAAAAAATCATCGACTCTTAAGAAATACCACACATTTCACTCCATTGCCTTTTATGAAATCGAACAACAACAATAATATTATCATTATGATTTATGATGACAAACGATTTTTGAATGTTCGATAATCGAAATAATTAGTCTAATTTCGATGACACAATAACATATTATTACATTATTGCGTACAAATTTTATTTTTACACACTGTTTAACAATAGCTCGAATTTAATTACTCCTTTTAACGACTGTATTATTAATATTATTATAATACCTAATACCTATCCTATATCCAAATGTATTATAAATTAAAAAATTTTAAATTTTAATGTTTGAATTTGTATATACCTATAAAATATAAATTTATGGGTATCATAAATGTTTTATAATTTAAAAATTGAAATTCATTCGACATGTTCACGTCACAAAAAAAAAAATGAATAAATAATAATGAAACTAATATAAAGCGTTTACAAATACGCGCCAAATATACAAATTAATACGGTAGTAAATTATTGTATTTATTAATACTAAATATTATTATTATTGTTAATTAACCGAATAATTAATTATAATCGACTTAATTTTAATCACATAATACTACTGAAGTCGAATTAAAATAATACATTATACTTTTTCAAGGTTCAATAATATTTAAATAATTTCTACACACGTTTTTTGAATAAAAAATGACCTTTAGAAGGCTATACGTATTTTAATTTAAAATTTAGTAAAATGTATACATAAATATTAATATTTTTAGATAAATAGTGTCGAAAAACAGTTTTTTCTTATAAAACGTAGAATATTCTATATACGAATATTATGGTAGAAATAAATTATATGTATTTTTTTTTTATTATTATTATTATTACCTACCTATTTCGATTACGTTGGATCAACAATTTTATTATCAATAGAAATCTTATACCTTGCGCGTGTATACAATAAAAACACTCTAATATTATAATTTTACATATTATTATTAAAATTAATTATGTTACGTAGTTACGTGCATTGTTAAATTTTCAAGTTCGTCGTAAAAAGCTATTGTGGACTCGTTTTTAGTTGTCTAATAAAATTATTATCAGACAAAAAAAAAAAAAAAAAAAAAAAAAAAATGTAATTTAGGAAAATCGAATAATGTACTTTACAACAATACATTTATCACAATACTATAGAATTATATATTTTATATACCGCGATAGTAGTAACCGTGTACGGAATATTTTAAAATGTACCATTAGCGTGGTTATAAACTTATAACGTCTTAGTGTACTCGTATTAATTATTATTCGAAAAGAAAACGTCTTACGGTCGTTTTGACCTCCGATTACGAGTTGATCGATTACCGCGGCTACTATATTATTTTACTACATAATACTTGCTATTTATACAGATATATACCTAGTTTAATTTGGTAATAACTTAACCGCGGTAACTATTCTCCCGCGTATAATATTAAATATGTTATAAAATACATAATAATATGTATCTACACACGTTACCAACGCAAAACAGACGTCGTTCAATAATATATTAATAATATGATATTATAAAATTATTATTATGTCCCGCGGGCGAAGCGTGCGCAAACAGTAATGTACTTAAATATTATGTACTGAGAAAAATATCATTAGCTCCTCCAAAACTAGTTCAAGGTCCAGTACATCGTTTCCATTCTCTGGTAGACATGCATAACAATAATTATATTAGAAAATCAAAATGGTATTGTAATAACACGAAAAACAAAGAAAAAAAATAAACACGAGAGTGTTATCGTTAATTATATATATATTAATTAAGAATTGATATTATAATATGAATGATGTTAAGATTATGTTATGATATAAGTTATGTGTTACTACCTTCCTTCCGATATTAGAAGGGCCTCGGGGTAGTAAATCCGAAAGTTACCAAGATATATATAATATGTTGTAAATATGACAACAAACGTATTTAGATTAATTCAACAATTTTATTTAATAGATGTATTTTTATTTGAAGTTAATTTTTATTATATATACTTAATCGATTGTAGTTTATAATTTTTTTATTATAAAATAAAGATTTTAATCTGTCTCGAATTATGTGAGAGAGGAGTTTATTTTGACACGTAACAATTATTTATTCCCTTTTTATTTTATGCGAGCTATATTATTTTATTTTATTATATATATTAATTTTTTTTGATGAAATTAAATTATAGTTTTCTTTTTTTTTATAAATATATATATCCTTTTTTTTAGTATTTAATTAGATAATAAAATCTTATAAGCGTGTTAATTGTAAGTTTGTGACTTCATGAATCAAACGATTCACTCAGCACAAAAGCGACATAAAAATAAATAATATTAACCACTACCTTAAATCCAGCGATGGTTACCGGAAGGTGTAGGTGAACTCGCAGGTCGTGTAAATAATAAACAACACTGGTGAAATTGTTGGTGAATGGATCTTCCAATGCCGAAACACCGTCAACGATCTCCAAAAATGTGTTCTCTCTCGTGATGTATATGTCGTGATGATAGTCGAGAATACAGATGAGCGCTGTACACTGACTAGAAATTGACTGGGGGCGAGTCGGTCTTACTGGGTCATATTTATGCCTTTTCGAGTCCAATCTTCAAAGGGATTTTGCCGACGAGTAGAAGAATTAAATGGTTTTAGAATAGTTTTATTCGAATTGTAAAAGATTGATATAAGATGGACTCGGACTTCGGAGACACGTATCGGTGAGATCACAGGCCTATTATTTGGTTTACAGAATTTACGTTGAAAGAGCTGTCTAACGGTTTTTTTTTTTTATTACTTATTGACTCGCCGACCGTGTTCTCTTCTTTTTACCAAATTTTAGAAAGGCATTACTATATTGTATATTGAATGAATGTCGCCGATTCCGGCGCCGCCGCCTACGTTTGAAATAATGTATGAACACGTTTATTGTAATAATTGAGCTATGCGTATATTGTTGTTGTATTAAAAAAGTCGGCACATTTTATGCTAAAGGGATAGTTTTATTTCCTGTTCAAACCGTGACGGTGTTTCGATGCATGTAAATCCGTTTATTACATCAAATAAAATATGCCGAAAAGTCGGCCGTTATATTAACAAAGGTATCATCTTGTATTATATTTTATTTGTACAATTAAGAAAGTAAATGATGATATTTCGTAATATCATTACAGTATACTTATGTACGCATCGTAATATTATTATTATAATAATTATTATTGTTATCCATATTAATATATTAAAATATTTTGCGACAAAAGTCACAATTTTTATTTTAAATCCGTGACCGCAATTGATATTTAAAAACAAATTCTTTTTCGGACACAAATTATTATAATATGTTCTCTACGAAACGAAATTCAATATTAGGAAACGTTATCACGCCATCGATGTCGTACGAACGATATTGCGACACAAACGTCTAAAGCGAAAATTGATAATTTTCACAGTTTTCGTTCAACAACGAATTCCGATCGTCAAAATATAATAACATTATATATAATATACTAGATAAATAAAAATTCAATCACAATTTCAAATTTTTTTCAATTTTTTTCAATTTTGTAAACGAAAAATTTCCGAATGTATTTTCACCGTATTATGTATAACACACTGGATTATTTCGTTATCTATCGTTAGCATATTATTATAAGTACCTACTCGTTTGGACAATATAATAACTTTTCCAGCGTTTTCTAATTATTATCTTCAAAGCGTAACGATTTAATATTAATAAAATATTGTATTATTATAATAATCGCCAACTTTTAAAATAATTATTTACAATAAATCATTAATATTCGTAGATATTAAGTATACAAGAGTTAAGAGAAATGTGGAAAACGCAGACACTCGAGTTTAATAGGAATATTATAAAAAATCGCCAATTATATTTATATTATATTCGTATATTTTACCAACGTTGAGTTTTCATCCACTGACCACGACCATTTAAATATGCGTATTATAAAAACTTTTTTTTTTTTGTTTTTCTGGTAATTACACAAAACATCACATTGATATACGAATAATCGGCGATACGTGACGTTGCGGACTTCTGCAAAACAAATACAATAATATAATAATTATTATTCGCTTGTTTAGTCACTTATCGACCGACCATAATACATCGTATATATTCGTATCCACATAATAATACCAATAATAAATATGAAATAATCTAAAAATAAATATGTATAAAATTACACGTTTTTCTCCATTGTTAAAGAACATATAATTATTAATTTATAATAAAAAAATAATAAACATGAAAAATTATATGTATTACATCTTTTTAATGTAAAATTTGCATAAAACGCGTATTTTTTAACAATGAACACGGTTATACTTAACGTATACCTACCGGTTTATCTATAATTAGATGTGTTTTATCCTTCGTGTATAAAATATTAAAATGGGGTGTACGGAAGAAGAAGATTCAACATTGTCACCTCTAAATATTTTTCGTGACTTCCAATTATTAATTTTTTTAAATTTCATAAATTAAAAAAAAAATTTTACAGAAATTGATATCAATGAATATAAATAATTACTCTGATAATAATAACTAGGTAATAAAAGTTTTAAACTATAAATCTAAATTTCATGACGAATCTGTAAATTAACTATTAAGCTAAATTTATTTCAGGCTGCATCTGAATCTGGAGTCTGTTTGAACCCATAAATACATATATTACGAAATAACGAGAAAAACTCATCGCTATCACGCTTTCATAATCTAATAAAAACAAAACTGGTGAAAAATAGCGACAGAAAAATTTGAACCACGGTAAAATGGTAAAAAACATATTGTTATGTAGGTTAGGTGTATTGTGTATATTATACTCGTTGATCTCCGAATATACAAAAGGGCGAAACTATCCTCCATATTGATTCGGTCTGGCAATTTTTTTCCTGAGACAGTTAAATCTGTTATAAGAAATTTCCTGTGTTTTGATTTTTACGAGTATCTTATTCTTGCATAATATCGATCACACTGTTTTTCAAAAATAATCAATTATCAATAATATTAGTCTGATAAGAAAAACCATGATAAATAAAAAATGAATTCTTTCAAAAACAAAAAAAATGCTATCTGGCCAGCTGTGTATAAATACTATAAACCGTATGTATAATAATAATATTGTTACGTCACCGAGCATTATCAGACGTGAAAATCTCGAGAGATATTATCGTATACTTACGTATCTAGGAAGGCGTTCGAACTCGAAAAATTACGTAATAATAATATGGTAAAGAGTTTTTACGGATATCCGTACTATACGAATAACGACATTATCGGAAAGTGAGTGCGAACGCTCGGAGCAAATTCACGGGGAGCGGAACAAACGCCTAAAATTTACATTTTTTCAATTGTCACAAAATAATAATTATCATTTTAATAAAAATGAAATATAAAATGTATTGTCATCTGTAAAACGACATAAATATTATTTAGGACTCGCATCGCCGCTATGCACTCGGTCAGTTCTCAGACGTTGAACTATTGGCCCGATTCGACGAGAAGCTACCGCCGTTTTATAATGTTATGACTTATAAGATTTGTCTTTCAATATCGTGCAAAGACGTATAATGGAAAAACACTTTAATACGTGCGATGGTACTCGTCATAATTCGCACGATTAATCTGAAAAATTATTCAACTCGCACACGTTATCGTCGTCACCGCAGTCGTGATGAAACTCGTCATAATAATATTATTTATAATAAACACAATGCCTATTCTAATATTCCTATACGATTTATTATGGCGCATTGTATACAGAAAATATAATATTTAACTATGATTTTCTATGATCATATACCTGTCATCGGCATCCATTATTGTATATTTTATTATTATGCCCGACGCGGTGTTTACGTATGTTATATAGTACCGTTACCGTGGTTATGGGAGCGGCGTATCTTCCGCCAAGAATCGGTGTCGTATGATGCTGAAATTCACCTCTTTAACACGATAAATGGTATTATGTATAATACACATCATGATAAAATGTATATCGTTATTTTACAAATTCAGTTTATAAGTTACAACTATATATTTATAACGGTGCAATTTATCACCTATATATTCGTCAATATAATGGCGATTATCATAATAATAATATTAATAATATAATATTATTTATAATATAGACGAGCACGTGGAAACGTGTGGTTTATTTCAACGAAATACCAAAATTGTCATCGATGATATTACCGCGAAACTAATAATTTAAAACGTTTTATTCACAACTTTGCAAAACATTAACTTGTCACTCTCTTATACTCGTATAATATTACGTATCGTGTAATCACAGTAACGCGAATATTACAATAATATAGTTTCGTATATAGCGGAAATTGAAATAGATACATCGCGAAATTTAATTATAGATTTCATACAAATACAATTAAAAATAATCAACTTTATAGTAAATTTGAATACATTAACATACAAATATTATACGTTTAAACTAAACGTAGTTTAATTTGTTATATATTACCTATGTGTATTTATAAACACAATTTTGCAATAAGATTCAAGTTTTATATTTAAGTGTTACGAGTGATTATTCCTAGGAGATAGGTACCGTTTACACATATTATAATTATATTTATATATTATATTCCGAGATAGATACAGTAAAAATTTGATAAAAAATACAGTTTTCTTTTTTTTTTAAAATAGGTATTTTCAAAAATATAATATATTAATATATTATACTTGCAAATATATTGGTTTTTCTGCTTACACGCAGAAAAAATAAAATAATAATATTAATTAATAATCTCAATGATCTATCGCGATAACGAGAGTTAAATTACGAATCAGTTTGCGCGACGGTTAACTTATTACCTACGGGTTACATAAAAAAAAAATATATATATTACGAGTTCACTTGTGTATTAAAATTTTAGACTACCAACGCTGCTGCCTTTTTTAATTACATAATTTTTCCGATCGATTTAGGAAGCGAATTGCGGAAGTTTCTTATAAAAATAATAATAATTATTATTATAAGTACGTTGTATTATTATAAACGTACGATGATGCAACACCACGTTTGATAACCGGATGAAAAAACATTTAAAAATTCCGTTTCGATACCGTTTACGGTGTTTCGACGTCGAATAATAATATTATGTTTGTCGGTTACAATGATAATGTAATACACTTAATAGATAATCAATTATTAAAAATAATAAGCGATGATTTTTGAAAAAAATTATACAACCCAAGTCGTATCGAGGAAAAAAACACTACAGTTTCATACATCGTATTTTATGCCCAGTATTATTTAACGCCCTCAACAATATTGTAAATGATAATAATTTCTACGAAAACGCGTTTATGTTTGCGTTCGATATTTGTTTTGTATACGTTCGTTTTCTCCTCTAACCGTATTTTTTAGATAAAAACGATCGGAAGAAATTCCAACAGAATCATTTTTTGGTACATACCACTTTATAATACCTATAGACTATATAGTTATAATAGATATCTATTTAGGTACCTATATATACCTGGTTAGTGGTTACCATTTTAAACCGGGTGCATGCGACAATAAAATACGACGCAATCGTATACGTCATGAAGGTTTTAAAAGTAAAGTCGCTATTATTAATATCATATTATCAAATTCGACGACGGCAAATTTTTTGTCGTTAACCGTTAACATAATGAGTATATACATAACTATATGTATTATAATTATTATCGGGACTCGGGAGATATCTACATAATAATTCTTATTAATGTTATTAGGCATTATTATTATTTTTTTTTTTTTTTAATTTTATAGCTCGAGGATTCTCTCGACTTCTGGGACGCTGCACGGATGCGCATAAATCTGACATATCGATATTATTACTCCTTCCGTTTATCACGAATGATATAAGATACTTGTGCAACTGGTCGTGAAATGGACGTTATTCGAGACTTGTAGGTCAGCGGTATTTTTGTTACGATAAACCATACTTTTCCATACGAACGGAACATCGCGCGCGAAAAACATTAACAGTTTGAATATGAAACGATATTTGAATATGTTGTAAAACGTTATTTGTTTAGTTTTGTTGTCGGCTTGGATTTCATTTCGTAAAAATTATACCTCGACAAACGTCTCCTCTCCTCGAATGCGATAATGATAGCTTTAAAACTTATAATACCAAATAGTACTTTTATATACGCACATTGTACAGATTTTATAATATAAATTCCATAATAATTAGATATTAACGTTATCTACGCATCACGACATTGAAACTTCCGTTTACAGTAATTTAAGATGATCGTACGTCCCGTTTTAATTATTTTACCGGCCAACACAATATTATAATGTAGGTACGCGTGTAAAAATAATATAATTTAAGAGAACCAAAAATCAAAATATCCATCGAAAATTTAGACGTATTAACATAATATAAACTCTTCGGTTCACATCATCTTATGATTTATTTCAAGTTGATATTTAATATTTTTCAAAAAATTTGATAATAAATTGATGATATTTTTTTTATATTTTCCACTATAATATTATTATTCTATTTATAATAGAATAAAATAATAATAAAAAAAGAAGGTTTGAAATATATTTGTATGCATTAAAAAATAATCGTATGTCGGTATTTTAGGTTTTAAGCGAAGCGAATATAATATATTGGTTTTATAATGTGTGTCTTTTTTTTATGTCTGTAAACACTTTTTGACCAGAGATAATGCTCCGATTTTCATGAATAACATATATTTCCGGTAGGAAAGTGAATGGTATTTCACTTAGGTCATTTTCCGAATTTCTAAAATTTGTACTTATCACGTAAAAAAAAAACTACCAAAAAATGACGAAAATACGATATTTTTCACGGAAACTGAAATTATTGTGACGAAACCGATTTTAATATTTTATATTTATAATAACTCGGGAAATATTAAACATAAATACTTGAAAATTTTATTTTATAGTACTTATTATTTATATACGTGACAAAATTTTGGAACTGTTAAATCATTTTTTCGTGAAAATATAGAAATTGAAAAATTCCAAAATTCTCGTTTTTTATCTCTATAATCTTTGATTAAAATGTCAATTGCTTAAGAGATAATTAAGAGATTATTTCTGATATTTCGACATTTAAATATTTTGATAGTGGGTGATTGGACATTTTTTTAAACAAATATTTAATGTTTAATCAAATATATGGCAATAATATGATAATCAATATAAAAATATTTAACCAATTTAACCGGATAATTGTTTAATAAAATAAAACTCAAACATCTATAAGTATGAGTTTTCTTTCTATACATTTCGAATTCTAATTTTTCGTTAGATCTTTTTATGTAAATAGGTCTAAAAAGGTAATCTTCCATCTATTTCTTCTTCGGTAGTGAATTTTATTGTTGAATATTGACAATTTAGATTTCCGATAAAATTTTCTATGTTGAAATTTTTAACTACTATTCCAAAATTGTCATCCAAGTTTATTTCAATAATAATTTGTTGTCTGTTTGGAATTTGTTCATAAAAACCTTTGCTAGAAACGAGGATAATGGATTTACCATTGCTGTTATTTTTGTTTGGTCGTAAAATTTTCCATCAAATTCAAAAACGCGTTGACTCGTGCATAATTTTCATAAATTTATTAGTTCGTTGATTTTGTTGTCTTCAATTTTCAATTCTTTCAGCCAGGTTTTTAACAAATTTATTATGATGTATTATTATTACGGATTATGTTTCGTAAAAATAATACACATATATAATTATTATATGACATGAAACTTTATAATTTTTATGGAAACCGTTAATAACCTTGTATTTGCAATAATATCGATAGATATTATTTTGCGTAAACATATATTTATAAAATTAAACGTAGACATGCAAAAAAATACGGTTTCAACTTTTAATGGTAAATGGTAATCATTATTTAACCGAGTTTTTCATTCCATTCTCGTTCATATAACTAGTAAGCCATACGTGACCAGTATAATAATAATTGTTATATTGTTATTATAATATTATTGCTATATTAGTATATTGGCGTGTCAGATTTTATTTTCCTGTTGAAAATATACATTTACGATTAACGAACATTTAACCAGAATAATTTTATATCGCATATATGTTTTGTTGTTATACCTAAAAAATCATTATAATGTAAAATATAATGAAAAACATGAAACATTATAATATTTTAAACGTATAATTATTATAGAAAACATCGATAAAAAAGTTTAATTGAAATTAAATTTATATGAATAAATAACAATAAATAAATTAAAGATTACCTTCGTTTTAGATTACATTTACATTAACCGATCACTTTTGAAATTCAAAAGGCACTATACCGGTCATGTTCAAATGCAGTTATAACTAGTAACCATTACCATCAATCCACGAAAACGCTATATAATTTATTTACATCCACATAATATTATATTTAACGTTGAAACAAAATAACAATTTAACCCCATATCAATTTATTATTTACGGTTAGAGCCTAATAATTTCTTTAGAATAACAATGAGAAATTAGTTTTTAAAATTTTGATGTACTTTGGATATATATTGCAAATTTTTTAACATAAAAATTAAATAATTAATTTTTATTTATGATAATTTATGATAATTTATATGGAAGAGGTGGTTACTGGTTATACTCTATACAAAAAAAAAGTTTGTATGGTCGTTAGGTATAATAAAAATAACTAATTAATTTTCATTTATGATAATTTAAAGGAAAAATTATAGGTAGTTTCTCTATACGGAAAAAAAAGTTTGTATCGTCGTAACAACATATGAATAATATATTATGCAGTAAGTGAAATAAAATAAATTTTATTATTGGAAAACATAAACGTTTGGCGTGTGTTTACTTAAATGATTATAAATTGTCCAAAAATAAATACCTACATTAAATTTATTTTAAGTAGTGAAAAGAACGCGCTTATCGCAATCTGCTGTATCTCACGTGCGTTCTTGTAATTTTTATTTTTCTGTAATTGATTTTATTTCAATAAAATTATCGAAAATTTGTAATAAGGTCATCGATGATCTGCATCTGGTAACCGCGGCAAACTAGTTTCACGTTGGATTGGAAACGCCTAGAAACGCATTGTAAACTATATAATAATATATACCTACTTATACAATATACCTGGTAGTTGGTAGGCAGTTATTTAGCTATATACTCTTTACGTGCGAGTAATGCACACATAAGGACTACCGAATTTGGGACACGATATTCAATAATGGAAGCAGCCCATAACGTCTTTATTTGCATTACGAACTGGCCGGGTGACAGTGACAAAACAAATAAATTGCTTTCTACATTTACTCGGTCGTGCTGTGCATTTTCATATAATCTTCCCGATTTTATTCCCCTCCTCTGAACATGTCCATATTTTAATTATTAATTTTTTCATTGTATTATTACTATATATATTACATAACATATACGACTATACGCACGCCCGAGAATGGAATAATTAAAAGTGACGAATACGATTATAACACTCAATATCGGCGGCTATATTATTTTTGTAGGAGAATTGTCAAAAATTATGTCAGCAAAAAATTGAAATTTTACAAAAAAATTTTATTATATTATTTTAAAATGAATTATTAAAATATACAATAGCTATAGCACAATTATTTTATACGTCCAAAACATAATATTGTCATAATGTTGGATTTAGGACTTCATCAATGATAATTTTATTATAATTATTATAACAATATAATAATAATATTCTAAAATGAGTTACGGAAAATTTTCATCTCTCTCGTCTCGTGACTATATAATATAATAATAAATAATTCTGAATTTTTTTTTTTTATAAGTTACTAATTGTCTCAAATAAACGCTAAGAGCGTTCGTAAAAATGAATTTTCTTCAAAAATTTAATATTTTATACTTATATATTGCCCATATAAAATATTTCATTTTTCACGTCTTCATAATATATTATACTATATATATAATATAATGTACCTATTCGAGTCGAAATTTAAAAAACATAACGTACTGAATTTTCGTATTCCTAAAATACGACTTAATCTAAATAAGGCCATTTGATGGTATAATTCTATTTCATGATTACCATCATATTTCATATTCATATACCGATTATATTATGATCAAAAAAAACCAAATTTAAATCGTCGAATATGATTTTTTTTTAACGATCTTTTCGTTAAATTGCTGCGAGCGATTTTCATCAAAACAAAATATTGCCATACGAATAAAAAAAATAAATCAAAACAAAATATAAACGTAAAATACGAGCGTTTAGGTCAATGGACGATGTCATTACTACTCAATGGGCGTAATATTATAATCGGTGTAGGTATACAAATCGTATTGTGTTATTATCATTATTTTAACTACGAAAAAAACGTGATAAACGTGTATATAGACGTACAGACATCACGGCAATTATAAAAATATGATATTATCGTACTATAATATTATAGTTATACCTACACCGACGGTTAATAAAATTCGAGCACCGTGTCTGGATGATTGACCTGAAAACATGTTTTGCTTTCTCGGCTACATCCATATAGTCATTATTGGTGCTGACGATCGTAATTTACTCGTTTTTGAATTGTACTTATACTCAAAAATAATATATAATTTTACTTTGCATCGTATAATATAGAGTATAATATAAGCATAACCGTGGTAAAATAAATTTCATAATATCATATCTCTCTGAAATTAGATAAACAGGTCAAAGAAAAATAAAATCATCTAATCAAAATTTAACGGCTATAAAAATATTATTACACTTCGTGTCCAGAACGATTTAATTAAGTATACCTACTTATATTTAATATTATAACATAACATGTAATATGAAATAAAAATTAAATTCGTATTATATTAAACTAAATATTATACTAAAAATCGTTACTCGCAAATAAAAAAATATATATTATATATTATATCCATACTCGCATTTACATTTTTTTTTTTTTTTCATTATACCTAAACTCTTTTCTCGTATTCTGTTTCGGTCTTAGTAATTAATAATTTTTTTTTTTTATATTTATTTTTTTTTCGCATATAGATATTATTTATAAACATCCATCGTTATTTTCATGAATATTCAATTTTAACTGAGATCAAATTTTTTTTATTAAGAAACTTCAGAGTAAAATTATTGTGAGTAACACTCGTCGTAAAAAAAAAAAAAAAAAAAAAACAATGTTTTATTCATCATAACTCATTAAAAATGTTAAGTTTCAATTAAACCGCATAAAAAATCATTGATTAGCAATAATTAACGTCATAATGATCTCATGATAATATAATTGGTCGTAATAATATTCAACGTAATGTTTATAGCGACACTCTCTTTCGACGGATAGCAATCATTTCCGTATTGCATATATTATAATACACATTAGTAATCTTTAAAAAAAAAAAAAAATGAACTCGATAGCTATAAAATATCACTAGATAGGTATACATTATCTATAATATTTTTATTATTACTCAGAATTTTTTTTTAACGTCTCTTTTTTCATATAACATTAAAAATATAAATAAAATGAGAATTTCAATTAATAGTTAATTAAATTTTATAATAATTGAAACTGCGAAATTATTTCTAACTATAAAATATGGACTTATTTGTTACTTTAAAAATGTATGACTAAATAGATAAAATAAACAACGTTTCAATTTCAAGAAAATTTGAATAACAAAACATTAAACGAATACGATTTGTTCTTAAACAATTAAACAAATTAAATCTAAAATAATTGTTTATACTCAACGGGTACCTTAAAATTGTATTCGTATTATAATAAATTTATGAGCGTAATATTATCGTATATACAAGAGAAAAATAATTTAAAGCAAAAATGTCAATAATCAATTAATTATTTCCTTTACTTAATTTAATTTAATTTTTTTTTTTTCATTAATATTAATTAAATTCCCAAGCTTCGTTTTACATAATTTCAATACTTCAATGAATTAATTAAATTTAATATATTGTTTTTAATCAAATAAATAAATAATTAAAAATTAGATCGACATTTATTATTTTTTCTAACTGTTTATATAATAATGTATTTAACAATTTCAAAAAACATAAATTTACTTTTATTTACAAATTACAATAACACTATAATATTTAAATATAAAGAAAATAATATGCAAATCAAATACAATTTATTTCATTCGTATGTTGTTGTGTAATTTAAGTATTCGGTAAAATAGTAACATCAAAAATAGAACTAAGAATTATTTATTTTAAAAAAACAACTCGACGTAACAAATTAATACTAAAATTAAACTGGTCATCTCAAATCAGCTCAAGTATAACACATGCTAATGAGTATAGACTACACGCGTTTGAAATTTATAAAAAGTGAAGTCGTACTACTAATGAAAAACTACAGGGAATCATCACGTTTTTGTCTTCTGGAAAAAAAAAAAAAAAACAAAATTATTATATGTATATCGTGTGTAGACTGTACAGAGAAAAAATATAATAGAATACATTCGTTTCGACTTTCGACCGTGTGAGCTATACGTATAAAAATATGAATTTTTTTTTTTTTTTAATGGACTGTAATGTTTTATATTAAAAATATAATTATTCTGTAATGAAATTTATTCCGAAAACGCGAATTTGTTTCATTTTCTCGCGGTACGCGAAACGAAAAATTCATACAAATAACAATATTTGTTTTGTCCCGTGACGCATTTAATACCATAAATGGTATATTATTATATTATATACGAAATAAAATGCGAGTCCAATTATCTATAATTACTTGCATTATATTACGTGTGTATAACGAGACTGAAAAACGAATCCGGCTGAAATGGAATAGATCACATTTATTTGCATATATTATTATATTATCGCCGAGTGGTCGACTTTCTCTGTATACAAGCCATTGTCCGCAAAAAAAAAAAAAAACGTCTGGATGACGAAAGTTATTTACGTATATTTTATATTATATTATAAGTATAATTAATGACGATGGTCCGTTATTGTTTTAACGAAAACCGATGGACTGTTCTTGTCTGTATATTTTTGCATATTATATTAATATTATTATTAATGCAGAGGATTTTTTTTTTTTTACAAAACTCTGTGTTTTTTTCTTTTTTTTTTTATCTCAACGATAATAATACCGTAAAAATTTCCACTTGTATTATATATTGTTCTCGTATACGGTATATTATGCGACTTGAACTTTATATACAATTTACGGTAGAATTTTTATATTCGGTAGATATATCTTCAACGGATTCGACAGTAAAGAAAATACGATTTTTCACACGTTGCAGTTGAAAAACGATTGAATTTCGAGTGCTGAGTCTAAAGTGTATAAACTCAAAATTCACGTGTAATTTATTTTCAATCAAAAAAGTGACAGTGCCACGACGTACAGTCATATCGGCGTCAACAAAATCAAATTGACAACGACAAACAACGAGGTGTCAAATGAGACATATATCTCGTTCAAAGAGATAAAAAGTTAACATGAATGATGATAATAAATATCGTTATCCTTTTCATCGTCGTTTCACTGGTGATAAATTTAAATCGATAAAATTTTGAGGAATACAAATGCTTTCGTTTTGTTAAATTGCAATGGACATTTTCATCCGTTATCCTATTGCAACGGTCATCCACGACGTTCGTTCACGTTACAAAATTACAAACGTATATCTTGCAAGACAGTATTTCAATGTAAATAGTTCACATCAACAAGCTTATTCGTATAATCTTTAAAAAATAATACGCTATTAGTTATGTTAAAATCATGCAAATCACATATAAATAGAAGGTGAAAATAATAATATTATCGAAAACTGATTCGATCGAAATAGTAAATATAAGCTCAAGTCAATCGGGTTTGATAACACTCGTAGTCCTGTAAAATTTAGATCACGGTGACTCTCATACTACTACCACGGTTATATTTTTATTTATATTCATATACCATTTATAGTCAGATAGTCTATCAACATAATACAATATACTATCTATTCTCAATGCTAATAAACACAAATACAAACATATTGCAATCAATATTATTCAATTGTAAAATACTGTGATGTTTTCTAAATAATAGCGAATTCGCTTATAATTATATTATATATTATAATAATTGTGAAATTAATTTCAATATTATATCACAATATCAAATAAATTTAAACTCTTGAACATTCGTTTTATAAATTATTTTGCATATTATTACAATAATAATATATCACATCACATTATTTAGCACCTACGATTAAAATTTTAATTTAAATAAAACACAATCAAAAATTCATAAAATGTACAAATATTCAAAGTCTAGTTATTAAAATAGTAATTATATGTAAAAAAAAAAGGAATTGAAATATTAATAATTCTGTTTTTTGATAATGACCCTCAAAGCAGTTTATTACCAGAGACGTAAGTCATTTTAAAATTTCTTGCCGGCAAAAATTTTCTCTCGTATTAAAATTTTCAGAAATTTTAATGATTACAAGGTTTGAAATTTGAACCTTGATAATAATTTAAGTCGTAATACAATATATTATGAGTATACTTTCGAAAAAAACTATTACTAGTTCTACTCCTGTATATATAAGATTTCATGTAAAATAGGACGTTTGCACGTTTTAAAAGATTATAACCACCTTGTTTTCTCAATATTTTATAGGATGGTAGATGATTTTTTACAATGTTTCTCGCTGTGATTACTGATTGGCTAATACAATATAAGTGACCATTACACAAATAATAATAATAATACTGCAGCGGGTTGATTTGCTTCATTGTTTGTAATCGTTAATTCTTTGTGAAAATCCAAATTGCAGTAAATATAATACACATAACGTCATCAAGAAAATAATGATTGTAAACTCGCAACTAAATGTTATGCTTCGTCAAAAAAAAACATTCTATACAACTTAACATCCTAGGTAGTAATATTACAATATAACCATCATGGTAATAATAATAATAATTATATAGTAGTTAGGTGTAAAACACATGATTATTTCAAAATCTTACCGTGTACTAACCTGGTAACAATTATAATTACCAAGGTATCCAGTATTTATATTTTATTCGATATATTAAATATATATTAAAATTCATTAAACTAAATAAAAAATAAATAAATGCTAAAATACTTGAGTATTCCATGACAGTTCCGATGTGCAAGGGTTTCTGATACGAAATATGGAATTTTTTTTAGGTTACAATGAAATGAGCTTTCAAAACAAACGGTTATATCATATTATATATTATATTCGATGATATTATTTTTACTTAATCTCTGAAATTCAAATAGAATCTAATCAACGGGCCATCTATGTTGCATGCAAAATACAATATTTTAAAATTTCATAACAATTCTGAACTACTACGTCGTAATTACTATGTCGTTAATTATTATTGTGTTGGCTAATCGTTTTGAAAAAAAAACATAATGTAATAATATCATATATATTATTATTATTATTATTATTTTATTAACATTAAAACATTTATATAATCCGTCTGATTGCGTTGTCAAATTAAATTACAAATGGAAACGTAAAATCACTTTTGATAAAAATCGATGTGATACCGCTTATTATTTTGATATATTATTTATATATTATATAATATACATATAATATACTTATAACATACTTAGGTATATTTAATAAATTACGGGTAATACGACGAGAAATAATTGAAAAAACGTGTATTGTTTTTTTCCCGAATTTCTCTGCGCTAATTCCGTGTCGAATTCTGGACGTCGTTTCCCATCACACGAGAACCTAACCTATATTATACATGTGTATATAAGTAAAATTCAAAAAGGACATCGAACGTTGTGGACCATGATCCATGACCTACACACATACCGCGGTCGGAGTTTTAACAAAATTTCGTAGGTAATTAAAACGAAATATCTAATTTTGTTTCCAAAATGAATAGCGTACGATTATTTTTGTATCGTCTCAATTACCAATTGGCAATTACGTATAATATGTTAATTCCAATTATTTTTATTGTTTTAAATTATGAATTCGTACGAACGGATGAGCAGCACACGCCGAGGACGTTCGCTTTTGCAAAATTACACGGTGACCCATTTAAAAACCGTATTTTAATTAAATTCTTGAGACCTTATACGTACATCACGTGTCATATCGACCGTGAAAAACATTCGGACCGAGACATTATATTATTATTATTATTATCACGGTACCAGAGGGACCCATTGAGCCAAGTGACGAGAGACGATTTTACGAAGATTGCGAATTCAACGATGCACGACGGTCGTTTATCGACTTAAACGCGCGAATACATCGATAACGAACCATTATTATAATAATATATTATAAATAGTTTAACTCATAGTCAGTTTGGTCGATCACGAGTTTTTTTTTTTTTTTTTACTTAAAATACTTAAGAAATTGATTTTCATAATCAACAATTTAAATTACAAATTCCTACGTAAAAATTATAATTTATCATACTATATTATATTGTATTATTGTTATTTAAATCCTTGAATCGCATTAAAAACGACATTTCATTTTCTTGCAGCAAACGGGCAAGTAAGAGGCACGGGTACGAAATGGGCGAACGCCGAACTGGAAGCCGTCGACGAAACATCAGACGTACAGATCTACAAATCCGTTGTGCAGTCTATGGAAGAATGGAAACAACGAAAGAGATCGTCAAAAAGGTGAGATTATAGCTGTACATTATATTATGTACCCATAACAATAATAATAATAATAAAATATAGATAGATGTTAAAAATTTCAACTAATACACGCCAATGAATATCTCTGAAACTCGGTCAAAATCAAAAGTACTTACTCGATTTTCGCGAATCGAGAAAGTAACACGGATGAGAAAACCGTAAGCCTGAACCAATGAGTTTACGTGATAAAACGTGGTTAGTACCGAGATTTATCACAACTCCGGTAATGATTGTACCTACTCTATTGTTTCAGTCGATACAGAAAATGAAGAGAAAAATAATGATTAAAATAAATAAATGATCGCACTTACTGAATATTTATAATAAATGTATAACCATCATTAACCAATATTATTTTTATTATGCCAGTATAATATTCGTAATAAAATAGTTTACGACGTGTTAAATTATTTATTACCTTTTCCACAATTTTATTGTTAATAATAATTTATGCGTATACTTGCAGGTCATAAATAATAATATTAGGTTTGGTTTGCATACGAGTCAAGTTTGAAAAGAATATCCGTTATATTGCTTAAAAAGAAAAAAAGGACTTATTAAAAACATTTTGTAAAAACATTTTGCACATTTCGTAATTAATATTTTGTACAATTTTCTAATATAGGATCTGTAATAATATGAATCTCCAAAATGTAGGAATTTGAAATATTCCTATATAAATGGCATGAAAATATTTTTATTTTTTCAATTTATAGACGTACTTTAGGATTCGATTAAAATGTACCAGTATACACATGTAATATAAAAAATTTATCGTGTTGTGACATTCCAACAGAATTAACGCTCAAAACCGAAAAAATCCCTAAACAGATTTTTCAATATTATATGGTATTTACAAAAAATGAATTAATTTATATTAAATATGTGTAATCAAATTTCAAACTTAATTATCATTAGTATCATTTTAGCACATTCTTTTAAAAAAATAAAACGATATATAAGTATTAATATCAACATTTGAGATTCCTGAGAAGACTAGTAGTTTACATAAACAATTATTGTTAAAGCACCGAATGTGGAAATTTTAAAAAAGTTTACTCATTCACAATTTTGTATAAATTAATAACTTATGTTTTTAACTACACACGTCTATTTTTGTTGACAATTCAATTACAAAAACGCAGTAGAAAACGCGTTAAAATTATATATAGGTACAGGTAGACATTATTTAAATTCGATTTATTTTCATTAATAATCATTTTGTTATAATATAATACAGGTATATTATATTAATAATTTGTATATACATTAATAAATTAACATTAATTATTTCTTATCATTCAACTTACATGGTCATATCTTATTTTAAACAATAAGTAGTACTTTGAAAATTTAGTCGAAATAAGATAATTGTAAAATTTAACTCCCTATTATGACGTTTAAGCCTCAAACCATTTCAACCCAAAAATTTCAACATTATTACATTGAAATACATTATGTATTTCGTATTTAAAACATATTCTATAATTTTTAACGTTCATTATGTATTAATTTTATAATAAATTTAAATATTCGTTAATTCTAAAGAGTTAAAACGTTATGATATTATGAAAATAACGAATTATTGTAATTAACTACCAATTAGCAATAAATAGGGGGAAGGAAGGAGGAAAGGAGAAAAAAATTGAATAAAAATCTTCTTCGAAATAAAACTGGGTTCACATATTATAAGTTAAAATCACTATAATATATCGAATAAATTATAATATTATTAATTTACCTGCTTGTATCCGTGTACGTATTATCATCAATAATATAATCATTAATAAATATTTATATTATTATAATAATAATTCATATCCTTTTATTTTTCGTGATTTCTTTTCTAATAATTTATCTTATACGGAAAAATAATATATTATAATTTAAAATTATAATACATTGACATACACCGATACGGTTGAGTTAATGTGGCTATCATAATAATATGTAGGTACATTTTAATAACACACTAAAATATACTAATTATTATTTATAATAATCGTTTGATTTTACTACGCACAAACGTAATTTATTTAAATTTATTACTGCGAGTATGTTATAGTAGGTATACAATTGTTAACCCCGTCCTTTGATATTCTTCATTTACGTTTATTATACATACCTAATAATTAATAATTATACCAAATTAACCTTCGCGGTATAGTTAGTTCGGGATTCGAATGTACATTAAATATTAAAATTTTTCCAAGTCCAATAAATACTTTCTAATTTTACATATACTTATACTTGACGAAACAAGCAATCCTGTTGAAATTGACATAAATATAATTTAATTGTCGTTTTAAATTTATTTGTAGACAATTCACACGATTAGACGTGGAATGTAGTTTCGTTTGCATTTTATCACAATAAATATGCAAATACAAAATTTACATCGAAAGATATTTCCTACTAATTTTCTATAAAATACGAACGCTATTTTTCTATGTTAAAACCTTAAAACTATGGCGTTTTTTAATATTATATGCGAGTAACATTATTATAATTTACTTATATACGTTGAAATTTGAATATTTATATCACGGTATAAACGTAATCTTTGATTTTTCAATGCGTTTTATGTATTATTAATATTATATTTTATTTCGTAGGCAAAAAAGAGCAGAGACGAACGCTTGCTATCCGGAAGTCGGTTGTTTTGATACTTCCGGCCCTTACGGATACATCGGAATGATACCGAACGGACCGGACGAGGTGAGCCCCGCGTGATCAAATTTTAATATTAATTCGCCCGACTACCGCGGTAATCGGTTAACCGTGAAAATGATTTCATTTTCTTCTTCCAGGTAAACACGAGATTCTTGTTGTACAGTTCGCGGAGGAGTCGACGGGACACGCCACTGTTGGACGTGTCGTTCACGAACATGACGTCTATCTGGCACTGGGCCGGCAAAGCTTTCAACGTGTCTGCGCCTACCAAAGTGATCGTTCACGGTTTCGGTAGTTCGTGTTCTAACGTCTGGGTGTACGAAATGAGATCGGCTCTCATGGACGTGGTTAGTATACGAGTATTATACACATTTCGATTGAAAATAAACAAAATTTTTAAAAATCGAATAAAAAACCGCGGTCATTGTGGGGACGAACTTGAACTTTGAACGTGAATATTTCACTGCCCTAAATAAAATATTATATCGTGTCATATACGATTCGTATACCCTGGTAATACATTCATCCAGTAAAATTGTTTCAAATTTTCGCGGTTAGGTCTGGTTAAATTAGGATACCGTGACCGATAACCGCATTACAGAATACGACGTCGCAAATAGATGTCATATTAAACGTGTATCAATAGTTTATCTCGTCTCGTGAAAATACGCTGTATATTCGATATAATATTATTACTATTGTCACCGTAGCTTGTAAAACGACTGTAGAAACGTATCGCATATATCATATTATTATTATATTGCTCATATTGTTCGGTTCGTATTTGCGTCGAACGAATTTCTAAAATAAATAAAGTACCTGAAGAATAATTGTATACATTTTTTATTGACTTAATAACACACTTCATTGTTGTAATGTATGTTTTGACCGTTGTAAAAAGTTATTTCAGGCATAATATTTATTGTTCAGTACTTGTAGATAATTTATTTAAAAAAAAAATAAAACCCAAATCCACAAAAAAATTTACTTTTATTTAAGCAAATACGTATTTCGATAACAATGTTACCATCTTCAGTGCAAAACACGGACTGACCGTTATCGGCGTGTACTTTTCCCTTTTATAGTGTGTGTTCCCCACGATGACGTCACCACACTATGAGTGTCATGTCGGTTTAATTATCTATTATTAATTATTATGGTAATGGTCTTAACAAGTTATTTTATAATGGATTTAAATCCCAATTTAAAAGATTATTTTTTTTTTTAACATTTCTATAGCTTTTCTTATGTTTAATTTTTGATTATTTGTGACTTGTTTTAATAATTTGATTTTTTTAATAAAACGATTAAATTATAAAAAAAATGTTCTGCTATAGGAGACTTATCAGTTTCCTGATTTTTATGATTCTGATTAGTTCCTTAAACCATATAGCCATGTTTCCATTTCCATTTATTTTGGCCAATATAACATTTATCGCAATCTGCGCACTGAATTTGATATACTATTCTTGATTTTTCGGTTTCAATTATTTTGTCTTTTGTGTTGCCCAAACTCATAAGATTATTATTCTCGATGAGACTATCATATGTCCACATCGATACGCGATTTTACGACATAATATTACATTATAAGATAATTTTACTTCGAATTAGAAACTCTGGATCGGACAAAACGTATATAACACAAAAACGGAATGTACAAGTCCATAATATAGTTTAAACGTTGTTTGAAATGCAAGAGCGTCGTCTGAGAACCGCTAATTGATATTCCGTCGAGAGAGCAGAACAACGAAATAAATATTGCTGTTTCCTATACATTGTAATTTGTAGGACACTGTATTATACATTTATATACTTAAGTACATACAGAGTGATCCTAATGGCTACTAACCTCACTTTATTTTCTAGAATATTTTGATATTTTTTAACTAATTTTTTTTTTTACTTAATAAGTACCTACCTATTTTTAAATTTACGAATATTCCGTTCGTTCACGTCACTCGTACTTATCGAAGTTTCTTTTACACGGTTTTTTTTTTTTGTAATACGAATCCTACTTGTTAGAAATATATAATAATATTATTTATTATATTACGTTTACAATTTACACGGTATAAAATTATTACTGTTTCGTCAGCTCCGAGCGAGAGATTCACCGTCCGATTTTTAATGTTATTAATAATAATTATCGTGGTATTGCGCGTTTCCGTCGGTTGCATATTTTCGCCGGTCCGACATCAGAAAACCCGTTTCGAACGATTATCGCTCACACTAACGACTGTAATAATACTAATATAATATTATACATTATTATTACCCATCGTCTTCGGTTAGTGATCCGGTCAGATCGGACTGGGTCATTGAAAACGAACGAGGAGCCAACGGTCATCTACGTGTCTTCTTCTTCTTCTTCTTCTTCTTCCGCTCTCGAGAGCATTGGAAATGCATAAAAACGCGATTTTCCTCTCGAACGTCCCATTTAAGCGATCGCTCGAACGACTCCGCCGTGACCCAGTGGCCAAAAGAACGCCACTTCCGCGTGTTTCTATATGTAAATAGTACGACATTATAACAGGCTGTACGATATATCGAATAATTTTTTTTATGTTCACCGTTTAAAACCAAAATTATTTATGTAAATAAAAACCATCATAAAATTCCAATTGTAAAAAAACTTTTACGACATTCATTTCGCCGCCTGTAAAAAATATGGGAATAAAATTATCCTTTCACATTTTTTTTAACCCTATTCATCATATTTCACCAATTTTCATGCCTCATCGTAATAACATTATGTATTTTAATTACTGCATTATTTTAATTGGATAATATATGAATAATAATTGGAAGTCTGTTGAATGTCTGAACTATTATCTCCACTTATTTTGTCCCGTTTCGACCACTGGTCATTAGACTTTTATAATATTTTGTATATAACATAATGAAAACCATTCGTGTTTCGCCCTCAGGTCGACTGCAACGTTATCTGCGTGGACTGGGAGGCCGGTGCCATAATACCTAACTACGTACGGGCCGCTGCCAACACCAGGCTTGTCGGCAAACAGGTAGCCATGCTCATATCAGGCCTCGCGGCCAAAGCCAATCTACCCATAGAGAACGTGCACCTGATCGGTTTCAGCCTGGGTGCACACGCAGCCGGTTACGCCGGTGCTGAACTCAAGAACCTCAGTCGGATCACGGGGCTGGACCCGGCTGGACCGCTGTTTGAGAACCAGGACCCTAAGACCCGACTGGACTCGACGGACGCCAAATTTGTGGACGTGATACACTCGAACGGGGAGAATCTCATTTTAGGCGGTCTGGGCGCCTGGCAACCCATGGGGCACGTGGACTACTACCCGAACGGCGGCCGGATGCAAAAGGGCTGTTCCAACCTATTCGTCGGAGCCGTCACCGACATCATATGGTGTGAGTATAACAATATTCTTATAGTTATATTAGGTATCTCTATATATTTTTTTCTTTTTTTCGATATTAACTACTCATTTTCAACATTCGTATACGTATTTTTCTCGAAAATTTTTAATGACTTTCATAAAACTATTGCAATAATATTACATTATAATATTATATTGTACAATGAATAAAAAATAAACGGATATTTATAACATTCGCACGGAATTTCATTTTATATATTATTATTCTTTACACAATGTGTCTTATGGAAATCACATTCGATTATATTGTAACATTACAACGTTTGTACCTATAATATAATATTGTAATATGCGGTAGATTATACGAGTGAGGAAATCCAAATAGAATAAAATACTTACGACCGGGCGGGCTGCATTCCTTGACAGAAAAAAAAAAAATAAATAGTTGGGCAATTAGCGACTTTAGACCACGTCGGAGGGTTGTCTGGAAACCGGTTCACTTCAATATATTACCTTAACCGCGGTATCCATCGATTCGTATCGTCGCGGACGCGTGAAAATACCACCACCGCCGATCACGGATTTGTTTGAATTACACGCGCGACCGTTTTCGACTCGCCTGTTTCAAACATAATATAATAAACATGAAACATAATACATAATATACTTAATATTATAATAACACGACAGCGAACCGATTCGAGACTAACTCGATAATTATATATTTTATAACGAACGATAATATTCGGTTTTTCTCCCCTTATTTTTAAAAATTATCGGTAAAAAATAACACAATTTATATATTATGATAATATATGCGAATAGTGAAACTCCAAAAGATATTCCTAATATAGAGAAGTTTTGAATCGTAAAACATTTTTATAGTTTATTAACAATGACCCGTTACCCATAAAAAAATCTAAAAAAATAATATAGGCGATAACACGACGATATACCTACCTACCTGTAAACTTATACAATATGCGTTATTGAAACCGGTTGAAACCCTTTTTTCGGCACGTTTTCACACAGATTTGTGTTCTTCTATAGACAGATGATTATTATAATAATAATTCACGCAACGGTATTCCTATATAAATATTGAAAATTATCGTGTTTTGAGTTCTTCATTTTTACCGTTATCTTGTTCCCAGTAAATATAATAATATAATATAAAAATCCTCTCACTCTGCACGTGTAAATAAACACCAAACGGACGATAATCGGCTTACTCTAGTCACTGAACAATATCATAACTTCTGACTACAGTAATCATAATCATAATCATAATCATAATCATAATCATAATCATAATC
>JAIUCT010000009.1:5929110-6119156 GCA_021307375.1 Tetraneura akinire
TTGCAAATATTTCAAGGCTGAAAAATCGAACGGATTCGTGTTCGGATCGACTCAATCATAACATATTTTATTATGTTCGAGTTAAAGCAGTGTTACTCGGTCAAACATGCGAAATGTCACTGACATAGTTATTAAATACTATTAAACTAACCGCAATAATATTACAGTAAACTCCGGATTTATACGGGAAAAAATAACAAATTTTTTTTTTTTCGATAGACCTGAGAAGCGTTATATATTGCAACGATATTTGCAGAGAAGAAATATTTGTTGCGTTTAAAATTTCGTCTAAATTAAATATGAATTTAATATTTTTATTAAAAATTAAAAAACATTTTTCCCGGAATATACGCGAAACAATTAAATTTACCGACACTAACCTTATTAATATAATTTAAATATAATATTATCATTGACTTAATTACTTTAAAATTTTAATTTCACATTTTTATTATACTACGAGTATAGTTAATAATCATAACACAGTTAGAGAAAAATGAAAAATAAATAATTTAAACAGGCGTTCAATTCATTTTTACAATTATTAATTAAAAGTTATATAATATACAATAATTATTATTAAATTAATTAATTAAAAATATTAAATATCATATAATTCATGTAATTATGTGAACAATTTTGTTATTTGAGTACGACGTATTTTTTTATAAAATATTAATCCAATAATTATTTTGATTCATTCCACGTGATATAATCATTATATTTTATACTAACTGTACAGATTTCTTTTAATTCGCATCCTAGAAAATCGCATTTTATTGTATAGGAGGTACCTATAATAATTTATAAACTAAAAAACGAGTCGAATCAATTTTTCGTCGTCTGTTAACTATTTACCGAGCATGATTTAATTTGAACGATTTGATTTAACGGTCGTTGGATTATAATAAATTATTACTATTTCGAGATTCGTTTGGACAATATTTTGAACGATATAATATTTCTCTAAACGATATAACAATCATAACATCTAGTCTTCGATATTTTCGTTATAATTTACGAATAATTATGAATTTTCAATTTCAGCCGCTCCAGAAGTGTACGGCAGAAGTCTGTGCAACCACCGCAGGGCGTACAAGTTCTTCACGGACAGCATGTTGCCAGGATGTGCGTTCCCGGCCGTACCTTGCGAGTCATACGAGAAGTTTCTGGAAGGCGAGTGCTTCCCGTGCAAGGACAAATCAAAGTGCGGTAACATGGGTTACCATTCGGACAAATCGCCGGCCCGCGGCAAAATGTACTTGTTGACCAGAGACGAGGAACCGTTTTGTGGTAAATTATATTTCATGCTTATAATCTCCAAATTAATAAATTATATACTCGTATATAATTATATTATATGTACTGACAAAATGATAACAACAACGTATACTTAATGTACAGTTCTATAGTCTAATTTATTTACTAAATTCACTATAAATCGAATCATCGAGATAACGTAACAATTTACATACGGTGATGAATATTATAGTCGCAGGGGAAATTTATCAACATAAATATTGACGACCAAAAATCGTGTCTATCGGTGTGCAGATAGTGACAAAACTAAATTATAATTAGTCACATTTTAATTATCACCGTGTGTCGTATAATAATATCTAATAGCCATCAAACGGATCTTATATTATACACGATCACAATGAAACAAAACAACAATACTATTGTCCTGTATTATATTTTTATGAACGGTTATAAAATACTATTGTATATTATTGTGTTATCTTTTTATACATTAACATATTGTAATGATAATAATTATTATTATTTTATATTATTATAAACTCAAAAACAATTATATTTTTTGGCGTGCGCAACGCTTATTATATCATAAATTATGATTCGCGTAATACTTACTTATATCTACTATCTACTATTTTAATAAATGATAAAATATTTTAAATTCACATTACAAAGGACAAGTTTTATGTAACATCGTATACTTACCTATATACATATACGAAACGCGAAGAAATTGTTCAGAAGTCATGTAATTGAAAGATATATTCATTTTTTTTTTTTTTTTTTTCATAATACTTATTTAAACGGTGTTTGTCTATAATACGTAGGTATTATATACATATATAAAATAATACTCGTATAATACAACCAGTTCGGACTGAATGAAATGATAGCGAGGTCTTCTCCTTTTTTTTCTACAATTATAATAATATAAAATATAATAATTATTATGACATTATAATATGATGTGAAACGACTGTCCTCGTTTATATTATATATAGTTATTGACCCATAATAATTTGTAAATTGTAAATATTTTATAAACCACAAAACCTGTATGAGATTTTAATATTTTTATTTAGAATGTCTAAAAATTAAATGTTTAATTTATTGTTGTAAACAAGACAGAGTTTAATCGCACTAAAACAGACGAAAATCTATGAATAATTTATATAGACTAATAATTAGTACCTAATAAATATTAATTTAAAATAAATAATAATTTTACTCTAACCTCGCACTTCAACACTTTGTTTTACTGTTATTTGTTCAAAATTTTAGCTCATCAATACATTGTGAAAATCTATAATTCTCCCAGCGCGTTACCGGTGGTCAGTTACGGTAAAATACAAATCGTTCTTTTTGGTCAACTCGACATCAACGAAACTTTTACCATAACAAAGTAAGTAAACGCGACGTTTTAACTCGTATTCGTTATACGTAGAAAAAAAAATACAAATTTCTATTTTTTTCTCTTACAAAAGTCAAAGGATATATTATAATATTTTAATCTCTTTGCACAAAAAACAATATATTATATACCTACTTATAATATTCATAATTCATATATATCCCATAAAATTGTTTAAATTGTTCAGACTGTATTTTTTAAGCCACCGTTTTAATTCACGTTTGATTTTCAGCAAAGACGATGCGACGCTGTCATTGGGCGAGACTTTAAAAAAGATCATCGTGCCACATCCGGCGTTGCAAAATTTCAGTCGGGTGCAGATCACGTACACCGCGTACAAAGGTTGGCTATCCAACGGGTTGTCCAAATGGAGCATCGACAAGTTCATGCTCACTGACAGCTACGGCAACAGGTACGCGTGTTTTAACCAATAAAATTATACCGCGAAGTATACGCGCTGGTAACGTGCAGTATAATACCTGACGCATATCGGACTTAACAGTTTTTTTTTAACGTCATTCTGGTTTTGTTATTTTCTCTTCCATATAGTCAATCCATTTGCCAAAGAGGGCTAGTAATGCAATCCGAAGTTCCAGTCGTATTGCCACTGTACCCGGTCGACTGTAACTTGCCGGAAACCAATGTGAGTATACAACAAGTACCTATACCTAGGTAGGTACTCGAACAGTCGACAATTTAGATTTCTATTTTTTTTTTTTCATATTTTTTATACTCTATACTCTTCGACGTGTCTCCGTTAATGAAATACTTTTGTAGAGTTTTAACGACGCTTTGAAATAAAACAGAATATATTATAAAGTTTATGGCATTTAAAATATAACCATATGCGTGTAATGTTATAATCGCAAGTGAAATCGTAAATTAACTGTATTATAATGTTTAATTATATAGGCCTGCTGTTAAAATGTGTGTTTTCGTTGTATATTTCTGTGTTATACGTAGGTATATGATAAAACATAAACAACAATAATTAACATAAAATTAATATTTTATATACCGTTAAACGAATATATGAAATAAAAACGTAACAAACGTCGTTAAAAACTCGGAATTATTATATAGGTCGAATGTACGCCACGCGTTATTCAATTTTATCACTTTTATGTACCTGAATATAATGGATGAGCGAGACCTTGATGGATTTAATATATTATACAAAATCGTAAAATTGTCACATCATCAAAATATATTATAATATCTCGATTTATAGATAATTTATGTAGTGTATGATTTTCATGATGTACCTATAATAAAATAATATTATAATATTTTATATAATATAAAACTTTTTCTAAAAAAAAAAAATAATAATAAATTAAACGTAGGTAAGTT
The DNA here is from genome assembly GCA_021307375.1 of Tetraneura akinire. NCBI lineage: Eukaryota > Metazoa > Arthropoda > Insecta > Hemiptera > Aphididae > Tetraneura > Tetraneura akinire. The sequence continues at coordinate 5,933,135 of JAIUCT010000009.1, forward strand.
TATGTGTTTTTTCAAATAAATTTAAACGAACACAATAAAATATATCTTATTAAAATTAAAACTAAATTATTGTTTGTTTTTAATATTTTAAATGCGCGCCAAAATATTAATATTACTTTTCTTTGATTCGCGCAGAACGGCGACATCAGAGACAAAACGGACCATGGTAACGGTCAACCGGAATACGGTCAACAACACATAAACGATTCGTTTACCGGCGACGGCGTGGACTCGACGGGACCGGGAGACTTGTCGGCTGCCGGAGGATCGGCCGGGTTGAGCGCCACATTGGGCGTGGGCATTAAGGAATACATGAATGTACCGTGGATGCCGTTGGTGGACATCGAGGCCGAATCGGCCGGCAACAGCCTGGACCCGTCGTCAGACAGGCGCGAACAGTCTGGTCGCGGTTTCACGAACGGCGTCAGTCGAACCGGAAACAACAACAACAACAACAATAAAACGTCCGCCGGGAACGGCGCTTCGAGTTCGCGAGCGGACACGGCAACGTCAACGTCGGAAGAAGACCAATTCCCATACGACGAAGTGACGGTGACGACCGGCAAGAACGGTCACAATGGCACCGGAGAAATCCGCGAACCGGTGCTAAGGCCCAAGAGTCGATTCCGAATGTACCGAATGCCGGACGGAAGCGGAAACGTCTCGTCGTTGCCACAAGTGGCCGCGAGCGTTAATAACTCGTCGGCTGGCGGTGCGACGACCACGCCCGAACGGTCGTTCATCGTTCACCTGTTGCCGCAAAGGCTGATGAACATGATCGAACAAGCGGAGAAATACGCGCGGATGGCGTTCTCGCCGTTCATGTGGCCGTCCAAGGAACGCACGCAACGCGCGCTCAAATACTTCCCGAGGTCAGTTCAATAATGATGATTATATTAAGTATGATATCATTAATAATACGACTCATATTCCGACGTAGTAAAAAATGCCACGTGATATATATTATATAATAAAATATAATAATTGTTTCGTAATATTACGGTTATTAATTTTAAGGACAACGTAAAATTTTGGTTTGTTTCTATACTTACCGTGTACGGTGTACCCTCTCTCTTGTTAATCGGTCGTTACCGCAACTACGGTACTAGTTAGTAGTTACGAGAAATGATACGATACGAATTATATTAATTACAATAATAAATTTATGTTTTTTCGTGTGCAGGTTTTTGTTCAACGAGAATCGGACGACTGAACAGGTGGTGAACGTGCAACAACGTGACGATAGCCCCAATAAGTACATACCGTTGACATACGACAGTCGGTCGCCGGAACAGCGGACGGAACAGTCCAACGAACGCGTGCTGATGGAGGCGAGAATCGTGCCGGCAATGACGGACGACAGCCCGTCCGTGGAAGAAGACCTAGACATATCCAAAGAGGACATCAGATAAAACGTCCAGCGCGCGTGCAATTAGAATTTGACCGTCCGTCGACGTCGTGCGTTCATTATTGTGAATTATTATATGTAATAATTTACAATAATTATTATTATGTTGTTAATATTTGTAATATTACGTTCTATTCGTCGAACGTAAAACTATATGTGAAAACGTGTCGCTGCGAACGGAAATATTATAATATATTTAACTACGATAATAATATTTATTATATATTATACGTCTCATTGTGAAACGAGAAATACGAAACCCCCGTCCCCCACGTAAATATCGACATTATAAATATTTTTTAGTTCCTAAGAATTGTTGAAAATTCAAAACAGAAAAAAAAACGTATAAATTGTAAATTGTAATTCGTTTTATGTTTGTAAATACCGCACGTGAAAAATTCGACATTTATTTATAATATATTTATACGTCCATAATATTATTTTATACAAGGTTCGCAATTCCGCACATAACGTGTTCAGACGAAAGTCAATTAATTATTTTATTATCATTGCAAACAATCCGTTATTAATAATAATAATAATTGTTATAATATGCCTCTATTATAGTATAAATTTTGTAATTTATACGCGCTATAATTTGTAATTTGTTGATTTATATATAGCGTCAATCTATAACTATTATGAAATATATATTTATTTATACATATTGATTAAGAATATTATAGTAATATATTTTACATTTTAAGTAATTTAAATTATAAAAGAAAAATTGTAATTTAATTTTTTATTTTTACGCCTATATCATACGTACCTATAAAAAAAAGAGAAAAAAAATGCTTTCTCAAGTTGCCCAAGAAACGACATGTCCGAATCGTTTCGAGTTTTATACAAAAGCAGTAGGTAGGTAGGTATATTAATAATGTTGAATACAGAATAATATTATACGAATTTTAAAATATTCTTCACGAGATTCATATTACAACACGCTAACGTGCAATAATATTGAATAGGTACTAAACGAGGTACTAAATTACTAACTAATACCTAAATAAATAAAAATTAATTAGGTGTAACACGGATGGAAAAAATATATAAAATCCGAATTTCTTTTTTTTTTTCCAATATTATAATATTATACTCCTTTTGTTGTTCGCAATATTTGATTTTAAACCGTTAAAACTAGCAGCTTTACTCCGAATTTCACATACCTACCTACACTGCATAAACAACTATTATAAACTTGCAAAATATTTATTTATCGTAATCCCAAATAATTCGCGAAATTATTAGTAAAATTATTACTCTAAAAATTTAAATCGTGTAACTAATAAGTATAAATTTTTAACGTATGTAGGTACAAAATAATATTAAAATATTTTTATTGTAGGAATAGAGTTTAGATTTAAACATTTATAATATTAGTATGAAATTGTGAATGTTCTGACATCACATTATACATTTATTTGGACATATACACAATTATGCATCAATATTGCCTATACGACACGCCGTTACAAATTCCAATTACTATAATATTATGATCCCTTCAAATTTCGAAGTAACTGGGATTAGTTAGACAATTTTGAATAAAATTCGATTAGGTATATTGTCAATAACACAATATCTATTATATTTGATTATTAAATCGTATTTACTTGTTTGTATTCTAAATTCATATCCTAAATAGTCCACGGATGTTTTCTCATATTTATCTAATTTAGATTGGATGATCCCATTTTACGAATAAATTCTCGTTCAATCTTTTTAAAAATATTTTTAGTTAAATACTTTAATTATTTTATACGTAGGATTCTTGATTCCTCAATAGGTAATAGTAATTATTATGTATTTTATAATAAATGTAATTAGTAATTACATAAGTGAACATAACCCATCCAATTATGTAGTATTTTCTATTTGTAGTAATATCTATTTGTTATAACAACTACTACAATTGTGTCTAATCGACCTGTTACTCATGTAATCGACTATTACATTTGTTTTGATTTCAAATAAGCTCTTTTTAGTTTCACATTTTTCTTTACAATTATTACAGTTAAAAGTTAAAGTAACCTTGTCCATTATTGCAACTGTTTCTCTTATACTCAACTCATTTCCTTTCATAATTATAGGAATATTAATAAAATGTAACGTTACATGCTGTGAAGTTCCAAATTGAACCATCCCATCAGTCCATGTTCTGCATAGATACACGATTTAATTCATTTTTTTATTCTATAATTATGAGAAGTTAAAATTTAATTTATAAAAAATAATTTATTATTAATTAATCTCTAATTAAGAAATAAACATTATTTCAAGTATTAGTTGTTACATATAATTATAAAATTTTAAATAATATTAATATAATATATTCAAACTTTAATATTTACTTTAAATATTGGAATCAAATTTCAATAATGCAAAATATTCGTTGATTAAACAAATATTGTTATAAATGTTGGTTTACTATGTAGATGTCCAAATGACAGTACATTCTGTGAATTGAAGGCTACGTGTAATATATAATATGTAATATAATATTGCAAGGCAAGCATATTTGAGCGCGAACTACCACAATGTATCCAATGTTCACACACAATGTTATCAGTTTTCAGAAAAATGACAAGTTTAATTTTGTACAGACCTAAATAAAATAATCTCATTAAAAAAGGAAAATTCATAGGAACGAATAACACGTTATTAAGATGTAATAGTCTATAATAGATTATAATAAATTTATATGAAGAAATATTAATTTTTTCTCTCAAATATCGCGGCTTTTACTTATATACTAACATATTCTTGTTAATATTTTGTACAACGCATTAAAAATTGTTTTTATTAGATATAAATTATAATTATATTATTGATTAACAATGAAAAAATTAAAGACTCATATTCAATAACCATATAGGATAGGTTAAACTGTAAAAACAATGAGTTGGTTTGTTGTCAAAAGTTAAATCAAATATTCAGATTGAGAGATTCATAAAAGTTAGGAATCGATTAATTGAGTCATCTCATTTATTGAGCAGTCGAAAGATTAAACTCAACAAAATGAAAAATAAAACACGCTCTTGATGAGTTTTAATCCATCTACATCTACTGAGCGATGTGCAAATGGTCACATGCACGCGCAAATAGAAAATAAGTTAAAGCACATTTTATTGTACATTCGAGTTCTGGTTTCGATATATATATATATATATATATATTAATAAACACATCCATGAGATTTATTTAATATTAAATAGAAATTTTAAAAACAATTTTAACTTCTTTTCTAAGTAATCAACATAATTTTGTAAGAACATAATGTAGAAATAAACTGTACTTTTAAAGTAATTTTATATAAACCATACAATAAATTTTTTTTTAAAACTATATTTAATAAAATTGATATACATTATGCTACTTTAATGTTTAAATGAAATATAATATGATATAATTAAAAATGTTGCGATACTTATTAACGTGTAGAATTTAATTTACTTTTATAGTAATTAATATATTTTTAAGTTTATCATTAAAATAGGTTATGTAATATTTTTAATTAAATGTAAACTACCTACATTAAGACTAATAAAAAATATACTTCTTTAATTGACAAAAGAGCAAAATATTACAAAATAAAATTATATTATAGTTAAGGTTAATAAAAAACACAAAAATATTTACAAAGATTTTTGTATATTTTTTTAATGGTCTTTCAATTTAACAGAAAACATAATTAACTCTGTCTATTTCTGGGCTTAGCTTGGGTGCCTTCACGGAAACCGTTTCTGAAAAAAAAATCAAATTTAAATCAATAGAACATTATTTCAATAACTTTATAATATAAGGTTGGTGCTCAGAGAGGGCAAGTACTACCCATTTTAAAATCAGTCGTATTAGCGTATATTAATAAAATGTAACATCATCGCACAACTATATAAAAATACTTGTTAAAAATTTAAAAATAATAAGTACCTAAGTATAAATGTTAAATATAAATCTATTTTAATAAAAGTATACTATGATTATTGTTATAAAAGTAATTAGAAAGAGGTTTAACTCTCCTAGAATAAATTACGACTTTCTTCCCAAATTTGAAAATAGAACTACCTACATATATACAAGGGGGATATTTTCCATGGGGTTCGACATATATTTAGTACAAATATTTTTTTTTTAAAATACAATTTGGAGGTCATTATCATCAAAATTGAAATTGCTACCTAAAGTGTAATATTATATAAATAATATTTAATAATACATTATATTATTGTAGTCACTATTGTTAAAAATAATTTGGTAAAAACCAAATGTAAAAAGAATTATTTTTTTAAGATTTAATGAGGTTATATATAATAACCCAATAACATCATTGGCCCACGCAGCAAATAATTAATCAATTGCGTTTTGTACTCCATTAATAATGATACATTAAACATGTTTTTACCTAACTGGTATAAATGTATTTTCTATAATATAAATTCAATAAAAGATAATTTCAAAAAAATATTATATACAATTTGACATAGGTAACTATTTTTAATTATAAAATCTTAATTTTAAATTTTATTAGAATATAATTAAATGTCAAACTAATATATGAGACCAGAATAAACAAATTATACTTCCACTTTTTAAATATCTTAAAAAAATTTCAACTTTTCCCTATCTCACCACAATGTTAAATATTACAACAATCTCAATTAAAGAATTACAAATAAACTTATATTTGTGTAAATGATAAAGTATAAATAAAATAATACATATTCATATAATTATATTACCTATTCTTATTTTTGAAAGTAAATGATTGCTAAATGACCTACAGAGATGGCGAAGAGATATTAATCCAAATAACTATATTTACGATTCGGTGGTAAAACAATAAATTATTTTTTACATTGGCGGGAAGTTATCAATCAAGTACAAAATTAAAAAAAACATAACAAAAATCTTCATATGAATATTTTCTACAAATTATAGTTAACTATGAAATACAATTATAGAAATGCTTTAAAAAATAATTAATGTATACGTATCTAATTATTATTAAAATATGAAAACATACCGTCAAAACCCTAATAGTTGTTACAAAAAAAAAGAACTCCTAAATAATGCTAGCATATGAATAAATATAAAGTAATGCTCAGAGAGGGCAAGTACTACCCATTTTAAATTCAGTCGTATTAGCGTATATTAGTAATTTAACATCATTGCAAAACTTTTACTTCACTACAGTTTACAAAATTAAAGGCTTAATAAAATTAGTAATTGTATTTAAAAATTAAATTTGCTCAGTGAGGGCAAGAACTACCCATTTTAAAAACTGTCGTATTAGCGTATATTTTTTTCAATCGTCATAGCTCGTAAGTGTAACATTCCTTAATAAAATTTAACTTTTTTTTTAACTACATCCCCTAAGTATGGTTTTGTTTAATTGTGACAATAATCAAAAATTGTATATAAAGTCGACTCACCTAAATTTCCTGCGAACAATCTTCAAATGCCTAAGTCGTCCTGTTCCAGTAGTCTTTCTACGTTGAGCTTTTACGCTCCAATTATCTGTACAAAAATTAAATATGTGATCACAGCATTCAACAGACAATATTGGGAATTAAATTGCAGTCTGTTATTACAACATTTACTCACAATGACGGAGTTTCTTGCTGGGATATCCACACTGGGCGCATTTGGACTTTTGAATATGATACGATGATCGTCCACAACGACGACACAATGTGTGCGTCTTATTGTGACGTTTACCAAAACTTGAAGTTCCTTTAGTCTGGAAAAAACAAAAATTATGAGCTAATAATCGCAATCACTGGTTATTTCGTTCAGACTCGAAAACTTGTCGTCTACACAACGAACGGATAGACGATAAATTAATGGAAAGGATCGTTTTAATAAAAGCAGATAAAAAATTAAGTCATGAACAGACTTACCATTTTTCCGAGGACGAAATCCTGAAAATGACAACAACAAAACTAACCACTGCTGGTCGGGCAATTCTACAAAATAACCTATAAAAAAAAAAAGTAAAAAGATAAACTAAAACAATTATTTTGGTGGGAGGTCATTGATGGACAGTCATATACAGTGTGACCACTACCTGCGCGCAATGTTGACAGTGCAATCTTTATACCTAGAAAGGTGAATATCCCTGCATACTTGAATATCTTTGAAATCAAAGTCTAAACGACCGTTGAAAATTGAAATCAATATTCAAAACGGACGTTCAAAGATATAGTAGGTAAACACGTATAAAAAATTATAAAATGTAAATACACGATTTTAATTTAAAGTTAAAAAATATATAATAAAGCATTGTTAATTTCATAGTAATATTTTAATGCTTGCAGTTTTGTAAATAATTAATATTTGATATTTTGATAATATATTATAATAATTTGGTGCTGTGATCGTATAAAATTTTTTTTTAAATATTGTTAATTTAATTTCTAAATAAAAAATAATTGTGCTAAATATTTCGTAACAATATCTAATTGTTCACTTAACCAAGTGCTCTCTACCTAAATAGACTAGAAAACGTTATAGTGCAATTTCTCGAAACAATTGCAATTATGTCAAAACACGAAGAAGTAGAATATATGGATATATCATTTAACTTGGAGAATGAATCGACATCATTTAAAAAAATAATTCATGTAAATCGTACACCAACTCCAATGAAATTAAAAAAACACTGGTGTATGTCCACAGAACTTCTGCGATCACAATACAGAACTCACACAAACTGCAAACCAAAAGTGTACAATCCTTTTAATGAAAATTTAATGCAAAGATTAGGTGAGACAACATTCAGCCCAACGGTGTTTATTAATGTGAAAAGTCCCAGACAGGAAAACGAATTTAAATGGAATATAGACGATGTCTCCAAACTTAATCCGGTGCATATTGAAGATGAATGCATGGTTGACGACGATCATGTAGATGATGAAACCGAGTCAAAATTACAAGAAACTATTGACAAGTACCTAATGTAAAATAAATTTATATAATAAATATTTAATTACTCATGTCATTTATAGGTATTTTTACCATACACATAAGATTCCTAGCCCATGGAATAATCAGATTGGTGAGTGGGAAGCAAATGAGAGTACATCATCAACACCTAAATTATTAAAAAAGAAACAAAAATCCATATCTTATTGCCGTGATGGTATGTCTGCTTTATTTTATTTTAAATTTTACTGAATTATGTTATTATTGTACAGTTTCAACTCAAACAAATTTAAGTTTTCCATCCATATTACCTGATCATGTTGAAGAAATATTAAAACCCTATTTTATTAACTCGGTAAATTATTTTTCTTTAGACATTTATATAAAAAACATAATTTAAACAATTCATTTTTAAATTTATTTAGACTCAAACCAACGAAGACGATACAAGTCCTACTAAAGATAATTCAAATTCACGGCGAAAATTATTTTTCATGAATGATAACGATGACCCAATTTCTCCAGTACAAATGTAAATATAATACAACATTAATAAAATATAAAATTTGTCATCTCCTTTTTTTTTAGTTCTAGGCATAGTAATCACTCAATCAGTCCATTAACAAAATGTTTTATTGATTCTACCGATTCTAAAGGTCCTGTACTTGGAAATCATTTAGGTATACAAGAACTACCAAAAGATTGTCATACTCCCATCGATTTATCCCCAATAATAAGTAATAGACGTAAGGAAATAACTCCACTAAAAAATAAAAGTAAGTTTTTCACTATTTTTATTTAAATAATATTTATTTGTCAATTTTTTATCAAATTTTTAAGAAATATAATATATTACCTATACCGGGTATCTCACCATGTTTGTCCACCCCAATTAACTTTTGATCTATTACATATTTTTAAAATCTGATTTTCGCAACTTATGTATATACGAATAACTTTTTCCATTATTATAATTTTTTTTTTTTTTTTTTAGTAGATATGTACTTAAAACGAAAATAAAAATAATAAAATCTTTGTACTCATATTAATTAAGATTTTAAGATGGCCAATTTGTATTCTTGATTTTTAATTGAAAAGAATAATAATGTAGCCAAACTTATGGCTAAATAAAAAAATTAATTTTTGGCTAATTAAATGGAGAATAATGTTTCAGCATTATCATCAAACAGATTACGTTACATTTTGATCATTTCATGGGCAATTCCGCTTTCAATTAATTATTGTTATCATATTAAAATATTACATTATTATTTATCAATTAAAATATTATTCATGGATTGATACACCTCGATTATATTATGTTTCTTATGAAATAGATATGAAACGCTGCAGTTTACATGGAATTTAAATTGATTATAAAATATTAAATTTACTCAAATTTAAAAAAATGAATAACTGGGTAAATTAATAATTCAATTATTAAAATATTTAGAAAAATAAAATCTATAAATTGGCTATCTCAGAGTTTTAATAAATATGAATACAAAAATTATTTTTATTTATTTTGGTTAAGTACTAAAAATATATATATATATATAATAACGAGTATAATAATGACAAATGTGACTTGCATGTACATAAATAAATTGCAAAAATCGGATTTTAAAAATATTCAATATACCAAAAGTTAATTGAATTGAACAAACCTGGTAATGAGATATATACCTATATATATACACACACACTATACAGATATATATAACAAAACAAATTTTACTTATAATAACAAGTTTAATAATTATAAATTAATTATAATTCAATAAATAATGAACATATTATATTATTATTTAAAATTTAAAAAATAAAAATTACTTACAATCTCAAAATTTTTGATATATTAAAATGAACTATATAATAAAAGATATTAATTTACAAATCATAAAAGTCCACAAAAAATTTACTTTATTTAGTAAATACATATTTCGACAACAATTTTGCCAAACATATACTGAAATTGACACATGATTATGCACTTAATAGTAATTATTTATTATGCATACCTAATCATTAGTATACTATTAATAATATAATAACTTCAATAAACAAAAGTTGGATCTGTTTTTATTATACTTTCTACTATAGATGATTTTTAATATTTCTTTAAACCTAATAAAGTAATAACTATATTTTTATTGATTTGACCTATGTAATATTTATTATAATCTTTACATTATATATTATAAAAACTATATTTTATGTATAGGTTTTACTATGATGTGTGACTTTTTTTTTCTTTTTTATACTTCAATAATTAATATTTATTATACATCGTAAATATTTTTTTTCTTTTTAAAGATAACGATTTCGTTTTCATGACACCAGTATCCACAATGTCAATGCCCAAACGCCGACGCACTAATAAGAGCTGTTTGATCATGGAAAATAGCTCAGATACTGGTTACCAAACTATGAGCATTAAAGACATGTCTAGTATAACCTCATTTGGCCAAAGTTCCAAGAATATTTTATTTACTGCATCTACACCCACCTAACGATGATACTTTTATAATGGTATTAATTTTTATTCTTATTTTAATAACTGTTTATAAGCAATATTTAGTATAAACTACATAATTTCACACTTGTACTCTGGGGAAAATGTTTAGTCAAATATTATTCGACAAAATTCCTATCCCCCACTAAATAACATTATTGCAATAATTTTAGTATCCTATTAATGTAAAAGAATTTTAAAATAGTTTCAAACAAAAAGAACTGAGCTTTTTTAATGAACTGATTATTTAATAGAAGACAAAAAATATGTGTCATATATTTATTATAAATTATAGAATCAATTTTACCAATTTTTTTATATATGTATATATATGTACTTGTATAAATATATTATGTGATAGCTAATATAAAAATATCATTAGTTATAAATATACAAACAACTCACTGGTTATTTGTAATGCAAACGCAAATTTCATGTTAAAGAATATTTTTTTTATTTTAAGAAACACATTGTTAAAAATGGCATTAAACAATAAAAAATATATATATCTATAATTTGGTGATGTAAATACCTTAAAAATATGGAATGTTTATATTACCAAAAAATAAGTGGTAATAAGTTATAACTAATAAAACAACAATAAATAAATAAATATAGTGTTGTTTAACTTCATATATGTTATTTACATTAAACCAATAATGAATCTCCTTTCATGGAGGTGATATTCAATCTATTTTATCACAATATAAGAAAATATACCTTGTCTACATTTTTTTTTTTTTTTATAATAAGCTCATAATCTATTCTGATGCCATATTTTTGAATACCAAATCCCACGACGTTGCACACTATAATAAAAAAATTTGATAGTATTAAAAAGACAAGATCTTGTTAAACTTATACTTACATGTTGATAATATTGTATATGACTTTCTGCTAAGGCTTTCAACATATTTTTAAAGTCTACTTTTTTTTGGCATTTCCACAACCCATATTCTTGTCTGAACACATTATTACAATCATCTAATCGTTCTTGATTAGCTTCAACTACTGCTACTAATTTAGGGATAATTTGACTTATTTTTTCTATTTTATCTTCTTTATCTGTTTCTGATTTTGACCAAAATGATATAAGTGGCTTTTCATCATTAGCGACCTAATAATATTTATATCATAATCATTTATCATATATTATAATGCAACATTTACTTTATCTTTATCAGCCTTCTTTTTCTCCAAATCCATAAGAGATTGGTCATATTGTATTTGCAATATATCTCTTTTACCTAGGGTTTCTCGGACACATTCTATGTAGTTAACGTAATCTTTGAGTGGCTATTATAATAAATTATTAATTAGTTTTTATATGGTTAACAATTTTAGTTTAATTACTTGTGCCCAGTCGCTTAAAAAATTAGATACCAAATTACGGCGTAAAGCTGAACTATTGGCAGTGATAGTATGACCAATACGAGAAAGTGCTGCAGAAACAGATTTTTCGTTAGAAGACCATTCAATAAATGCAGCTCCAAGCTGTTGAGATTCCACACACAACTCTAAACACAAGAAAATTATAACAGCATGTTATTTTATTTTTAATTAAAATACTAGAACATACCTTTTCTTTCTTTGTGGATTCTCTGAGCTACTTTTTCTAACATATTTAACTTCTCAGATAGTCCTTGAAGATGACTTCTAATAGGATCAAACTCAAAATCTACTTGTCTTGAATTATATGATACTGAAATAGTATTCAGACTGTTTGACATGCGTCTCAGTAATCCTGTACCCCGTTTTTTGTAAATATTGAACTCCTAAAAGAATTATTTTATATTATAAACCTTGTACAAATTCAACAATTTATAACAATGTTAAAATAATTTTAATAAAGTTTAATATATAAATATTATATATACACAGTACGCACTGTAGCATTTGCAGTTAGAAAAACTCTTAAATGTTTATCTTCAGTAAGAATAGGATGGCATACTAAACGTGATAAAAAACGTTCTAATAACATCATTCGACATGAGACAAACTCTTTTGAATATCTGTCTAGCTGTCCAAGAATTGTGTGTTTGGCTGGTAAAGGCTAACAATAAAGTGTTAAAACAAAATACAAATTTCAAATAAATATGTTCTTACAGGAACAATACGATCTGGATACTCTGCAGTAATATTTTGTCTCAGCCACACAAAATCATTATAACGCCGTCGAATAACATACTCTTTGTGTGGATAATCCGCTCTGTCCGCCTAAAAAAATTTGGGTCAAACATCTACCATTGCATAAATAACAACTCACTATACCTTTGTAGATACCCTGTACGTGATATACGTCTCTAGTGGTTCTACAATTTTTTGTGCGTTGCCCACACGCACCTGAATATCACGCCGAAAGTCTAATCTGAGATTACAGTTGTTGGAATTCAACGGAAACGATACTAACTGAAAACATAATTTACAATCATTAGTTACTAAATACTCAGTAACACAATATTTTACTAAATAAATTAACATTTATGGCATAAATTACTTTTACCGTAGGCGCATCGTTCTGAAGCAAATGGGGCGTTGAAGTAACTCCTTTTTCTTCGACCGACACTTCGAGCACAGCCGTATTCTGATCGGTCATCATTCCATCGGGTTCAAAACTTTCGTATAACTAAAATATTCATATTTCAACTTTTTTATCATCGTTCCATTTGATTAGCGTGATGGTGAAGAGTGTTAGGGGAGAAGGGGGAGACTGAAGAGAAAATCGTTTCGTACGCTAACTACCTTACGTAGATGCCTATTCGTCACGTCTGTAAATATACTATTTTCGAAAAAACCGTCAGACTTGACGTTCTCTTCGAGTACATTTAAATACGATTTAAACATAACCTTGAAAGAGTTATTAACACGACCGCTATCAGTCCACTTTATATTATTATTGATAACCCTCGTCCTTCTCGCAACAGCCGCGTAAACTCGGGCGGTAAAGAAAAAGTTCAAAAACGTTCAAAACAATGTAATATATAATACACGTTGTCAATGAGTGACCATCTCGCTTATTATAATTTATTAATACGATAAAATAATACGTTCATAATAATAACAATTATTATTGTCAATTACTCAATTATTATCAATTATCGTCATTTGGGCGTTGTACGTTAAAGTATGTATATAATGTGTTACGTTTATCACGCATCGAAATTAACTACAGTTACGGACAATTGTCAGTTGTCACCAAATATTGTCTCAGCTAGGTGTATGTGTCTTTTAAGTTAATATTTTAATAATGATTTAATGATAAATGATAATAAACTGATTAATAATAGCCACCTAATAAAAAATTTAAATAAAACATTTCACGTTTTTTAGTTCGACTACAGTGTTGAAATGGCAGACGTCAAAATCACTACACGTATTTTTATTACTTATCTTATTGTGTTTATTGCTCACGATAATACGTCCCTCGTGAAATTTATCGTAAAACTTAAAAATGCATATTTTATTTTAATTCGTATAACGTAAATTACACTTAAAATTATGACGTGTTGACAGAAATTGTTATATAATTAATTTTTTTTTTACTTTCAAATTTTACCGCGAACTACAATACCAATATGTTTCGTCATTCGTGGAAGTATACCTACTTATAGGAGTAGTCGATGGGTCTGTTTAATGTATAAAAATTATCAAAATATACGATAATATATAAAAAGAAATTTTGAAATTTAAAATATTAAAAAATAATATATAAGTAGGTACTTTTAACTTTTTAAGTCGATTATATTATTATAAATAGGTACCTATTGCACTATTTCTAAGTTTTTGTTATAAAACTGGTTTTCAAAGACGCATTTAAATCTGTCGTTTTCTTTGGCTTTTATAGTTTTATTAAATATAAATTTATACATGGATACCAAAAAGTATAATAAAAAAGTTATTATGATCATTAAATTAAAATGTATTTTTTACGTTTTTAAGAATGTTAATATTCAAATCCTAAAATCCTAACTATAGCAACTATTACTGTTACGTATTATTCAAGAAAACGATTTGTGATTTTATGAGGTAACATATACGATATTACTTATATATGGTTTAATTAGAAAATCAGTCAATTTCATACTTAAGTGTCAATAAATTGATGAATATTATATGTAATAACTAAGAATAATGTAGTAGACTAGTAGGTATCTGCCTACTAAAAAAATATTTATGTATTGTATTTGCGTATAAACATCAAAAATTATTATATATTCGTATAATTATATATGTATTATATTACAATATTTATTTATAACGTTATAAATTATAATAGACATGGCCTAACCCATAAGCATAACAAACATTCGCTTTATTTTACCTACGATTATTATATTTTACCCAATCACAGGTTTTCGTGTCTTACAATATTAAACCGTGTGTTTATACTATTTATATAAAAATAATGAAATCGCGTTTTTCCTTTTTAATTTCCACCTGTGGGACATACCCTTGTTAAAAAAAAAAAAAAAAAAAAAAAAACATTTTTTTATACATAATTATGATAAAATAATTGAAAAATTGATAAATGATAATTAAAATCGAAATTATGATCGTACCCACTTAATATTAATTGTTGATTTATAACCGTTTATATAGTACAAATGTACAATAACTTTAATATATATTTATCAGAATGTACCTATATCAATTATTATGAGTATATACCTGTATTTTGCATAATTCACGTTTATTTATATAAATTTGTAATTAAATTTAATTCGTCAAAAAAAGATAAGTGCATATATGAGGAAGAGTGATATCGTATACAAAACTATTATATACAAATGTACTCGTATATACGATATACCTATACGAAAGGTGAAATATTATAGAATCGTTGGACGTTTTTAAGAGAGAAAAAAATTCAAATTACACTATCAGAAAAATGGTTATGTATATATACGGTAACATTATTAATTATACAGTTAATGCATATACTTGACAAGTTTTTTTTTTATAAGACATTAATTCTACTCTTATAAATGGTTTATACTTTAAAATATCGTTTTTTCACTACGTATAGATAAAAACACTTGCAGTAAAAAACGTGAGACGAATTTTGAAAACGAGTAATAATTAATTGCCATATATATATTGATATTATGTTCAAAGTTCAAACACAAACTTTTTTCATTAAAATTAAGTATCAGTACCACCTACTATTTATATTATCTAACCATAAACAAGGTAGGTAGGTGTATAATGCAATATCTCATCTATGATGTATATATGGTTGTGCTTGACTTAAAAATATTTTAAATTACTATAATAATCTCTCCTCTCCGATTTTGTATCTCTTCAAAACAATCTTAATAGTTTTAATCAGTGTTGTTTCCATAATGCACTTACTATTAATAAATGTAATTCCATTTCATTTTCTATATCTCGTTCTCCCATAATTTTTTCCTATAGTATATTAATAATATTCCAATAAAACAAATTTCATTCATAAAATATTTAGGTGTTACATTCTCATTCTGATTTATCGTTTAATTCCCATCACGTAGCTTATATATATGTAACAAGGCATTAAAAGTTCTGGGATTTATAAATCGTAATACTGTTTAGTGTTTATTAATGGTCTAACTTTAACCTTATTGTACGTTACCCTTATCCAATCATTGCTTGAACATGCATCTTTTATTTGGTGCCCTCATCAAAACCTTAATATTAATCGCTTATAGAAAGAATTCTAATTAAATTTTTAAAAATGTTTGAGTATCATTCTAGTATATTAGCTCTAACTTAAAATCGTTATTTTATATAGACGTCGTATTAGTGATGTTCTGATTATTTATAAGTTAATAAAAGGTATACAGTTGACTCGCCTGATTTACTAGATAAATAATTATGGTTTGCTGTTCCTTCCTTTATTTCAAGATTTAACTTTTAAAAATAAATTTCACAATACTATATAGTAGTTATGGTTACGCAGCATCTTAATCGTGCATTTCGTAAATTGAATACCTAATTTATCGAATATTGATATTTTCCACGATTCTATACTTTATAAATAATAATTTATAAGTAAATTAAAATTAAAATAAGTAATAATCTACATTGTTAGTTAATTTATATATTATTAATTTTCTATTATACTTCTCTTCTGTAATAATATTAAATGTATATCTGTGGCTCTATGCCCTTGGGCGTTGAAATTCAAATAAATAATTACATGGTTACTATGAAACTAAGAGATGTATCGAATAATTCGAATACTTTCGGAAATATAATTTGAATTTAAATAAATAAGAATCTAGAAGAATGTGATTGTAATATTATATTTTACTTAACGTCGTTGAATGCCATTATTTATATAATATGTAGTAGCAGGTATTGTAATTACACCTTATACACGCCTATCGACTATGTAAATATAATTTTTGATTTGAATTTAATATATTTCAAAGTATTTTTTCTTACATTTCAATAAATAGCCGATAAAAATCTTTTAATACGATACGTATACGGTATACTACAAAAATTATACCTTTATCGATGATAGTTTGAAACACCATGTGTAACTTTGAGTTAATTTCTTATATCCATGGTCAACAATCGTTTATCCTTGACATGTGGTTTCCTAACAATTTATTATATTTACGTTTAATAGATTTCTGAATTATAATAACATTTAAGTTTTAATAATCGTTAGAGAGTCATATAGTAATTTAAATGAAACAATTTATACCACGAATATAGTCAATCGAAAAATACGAAAACAATAAACTTGTAATAAAATGAGTGATCTACAATAAATTACACAATTCTACGAGTCTCACAAAAATGTAAAAATACACGAAGAGTTAAATATTAAATTAATAAAATAGTTAGATAATTTTTTTTTATAATATATTTCGTTAAAAATATTTAAACTGATATAGGTCATTTACCTAAAATTTTTAAACTAAATATACAACTTTAACAATGGTATATATGATATTGTAGGTACTATAATAGGTACTTGCTTATTGTACTTATTGTATTTTCATAATAATACAAATTAATGCAAAAAAACGTTAATAATCTGTATATGTTAATACATAGGTATAGGTATAATTCGTAAATACATTATCTACTTTTATATAATAGGTACTATATAATTATGATTTATGAATATGTATAATATATAGGTACTATATAAGTAAATATGTCATAAAATATAAATAAATATATGATAATGATTATTCTAAAATATTAGAATAATAAATAAAAATGTAAATAGATTAATTAAATAGGTACTTATTACTTATACATGTTTTATTTAAATCGAAATGTCGAAATTATAAAACTATCAATATTGAAGTTTATATTATAAAAACATTTACATAAAATATTTGTTTAAACATTTAATAACACAAAATTTGTATAATACAAATTACCATAAGTTAGTATATTATGTAGGGGTATAATTTAAAATTTATACACAATACACTTAGGTACCTAATAATTATGTATAATTCGTGCATAAAAAAATTTGAATTTGAAATATAATTTGAATATAATTCAACAATTATACCTATACGCATAGGATTTAACCATACAAGAAAATTAAATACTATACAGTATTAATCGGTTAGGACGTATTAGGCCATTGTTATTACTTATTATAAATATCATATATAGGTATAGGTACCTATTATTATATAGGTACGTATTATAATACAATAGTAACATTTAAGATGTTTTTTAATTATGAAATTTTCATTAATAATTATAATACGCATTATTTCAGTTTGAAATGATGTAAATTAAGTACCTAATATTTAACTTCTCTTCAATCTATAAATATTTAATAAATGTAAATAAAAGAACATTACTGCAGTAGTATAAGTAACTACGTGAATAATTTAATATATTTATTACTTAATAATCAAGTTTAATTAAATTAAATTTAAAAAAAAAAATTTTAATTTAAATCATTAATCATTATTGTCATGCATTATGACAATATGCATTACAATATATGTATTACAATAGTTTATGGGTATGGTTACCTAACCAAATGATAAGACATAGCTACACAAGTAGGTATATCGTATATACCTAACTATAAAAAAAAACAAAATATATAAAACATAATATCACCATCATGAAATGTGGTAAATAGAACAAGTATACTGCAGAGCATCATACGCGGTTATTGTTTTTTGTCCTTAATATTTAAAAACAAAATAAAATGTATAATAATATAAAAATAAATATAAAATATAGACGTATATTTTATAATTATTTATTATCACTATAAATCCCACCTAGAAAATAAAAATGATATAAGATAAGTTTATCGATGAAATGACCTCAAAATTATAAATTTACCTCGAAATCAAAGTTGAACTACCTATATTATACATAGGTACTTGAGATGTTTGTTCCGAATCACGAGAAAACGAAATTGTACTTGAACAAAAATTTAACCAAATTTATACTACCTATATATATACGACCGTCATAATATTTACAGCTTACAGGCTGACAATATTATTATACCATAAATAATTTATAATACTTTAAATTATAAGCTTATCTATTTAATATTTAATAAAAGTATTAACTTCACACTGCAATTGTTAAACCCAAAAATAATTTTAATCAATAAATTTAATACACTTAAAACGTTTAACGCTATTATAGCTGATATAGTACAGTTGCATATCCGTTCATACGTCACATTAGTATTTTCATAAAGTATTAATGTCAATGTCTGTATTAACTGTTAGAGTATTAAATAATATATATTATACTATAATCTAACCTTTATGATTAATGTATACCGTCCCTACGTTAGTTAATACGTGCGAATATAAGTTAATATATTATTATTATTGTCCATTTTTCACATAACGAAAACGCATATTAAATTGCAAAAATAGAATAATAATAATAATAATAATAATAATAATAATAATAATAATAATATGAAGGCCCTAACTCCTTCCAAAGACGTATATATCACACTTTTACCTATATCATTCAGATTGTTTATTTTTATAATATTATATAGGTACTCGGTCACATTATAAATCGAACTCATTTCATCACGCGTGTTCGAATTGTACGTACCTATTACAATATCAACCTATATAATATTGACGTAATATAACTTATACTTATAACATTAAGAGCGTATCGATTATATATTATAATATTATGCTAAAATCTGAACTCTAGAGTTAATTTTAATACTATGCGCTTAACTTAACTAAAAGTAATCATTATTTTTAAATGTACCTATATTAAATAACGTCTTACGCGAGAGAGTGCTGTATTTCATCCCGTAGCTTTTTCGAAATCGAATTTAACATTTTGTATTTTTTCAGCGGGTACATTCATTACGTATAGTGTTGATGCATCATTAGACTTAGTTATATATTAATATATTACGTAGTATTATATTTAACGTTCTATTGTTATATCCATATCATTGTGTCTTAAAAAACATAAATGATAAAAAATATTATCTATTTTTTGTCGTTGTTTATACCTGTAAGTAGACGCGTGCGTGTATAATATTTATATTTTAAAATGTATATACATACAGGTGCATAACCTGTCAGCATGTAAATTCTGAGCAACTATATTATACGTCGTAGGTATTCAATAATTGCCTTCAACATAGAGTGAAAGTATGTGTATATAAAAAAAAAAAAAATATATATACCATATAATATAACAAGGAACAATATAATATATTATTATATGTATAGTAACTTGACGCCAAATCGTTGCATAACACGCAGTGAACTCTTAACGTTATAGTTTTATCAGTTTAAATCTTGTATACAATTCACAGTCATGCAAGATCCGAGTCGTCAGACACATCGAATCTCCTAAATATTTATCTAATATCTATTTCTATATATATACCGTGTTTATTATGTTCATGTGTACGAAAAATCTCGTCGTCGCCGCACTCGTTGCGATGTGCACGGTCTTGGATCACGTGGATCAAATTAACGCAGCATCTGAAGGTACACTCGTCAAAATATTTTTATAATCGAATAATATGTGTGTGTTGTGTATATACCTAGTTTCTAATTATGAATTTTGGCCGTCAAACATATTGGGAAAACGTGCGATGCAGTTGGTCAGAGAGCATTTGTCCAGGAGACAAGAGAGAAAAAAATCAAGACCATCTAAACAAATTTGTTACGGTAAGACGATTTTTTAAAAAAGAAAATGATATATTAATAACTGAAGCTATACGTTATTATAGTAGTCGTCTATTATTAAATCATATATTATACAATAACGAATAATAATATTAACTTACGTCGGACATAATAACGCCTGGACTGTTGATCATTTTATTTTATTTTATTTTTTATTTTTTTTTTTTATTAAAACGATTAATGTAAAAAACTATAAAATGACGCGTTTTCAAAAAAATAATATACTACCGACACACGCGCTTGTACACTACGTATAACCGTATCCGTATGTATATAGGGTTTACGCATATTCTTTTGCTGTTAAGATGATGATTTTACAAGGGAAAACGACAATTTACTAGGTTAAAAATTACAATAATATAATAAGATCTCTAACATATTCGTCGAATATAATAATTATTATTCATCTCGTGCGACGACCGTATACGTGTTTTGCATATTATAAATACGTTTATGAATGTCGCCCATACAAATAAGATTTTTATTTTTGCCACTTTGTTTTATTTTTTTTTCTTTTGTTTTTGTTTTTGTTGTTGTTGCCGCCTTAAGATATGGTCGGATGTTTTCCTATACCGCGTACCAATTATTCACCACTTATGAAGTCACCTCAATCGCCAGATGCGGTCGACACCAAATTCCTGGTAATGACCCGGGAGAACCGTAGCGAATTGATTTTGATCACGTATGGCGACGAACACGTTTCAATGATAAATTCGAACTTGAGATCAGATCTGCCAACCAAGATCATCGTTCACGGGTTCAAAGGCAGTGGCCGTGATAAGGCGGCCAAACTTCTGGGCAACGCCCTCTTGGATATGGTAAACTGTCGAAAACTTATATTTTCGGATCGATCCAATACAATCTTAATACGTCTAGGTATATAATATTATTATGTTATTTTGTTCGCGCATATTCGTGCAGGAAGACTCAAACGTGATTTTCGTTGATTGGGAGAAGGGAGCCGCCGGTCCGGCTTACGCGCTAGCAGCCGCTAACACGCAATTAATCGGCCGTCAGTTGGCGATATTGATCACGGACATGGTGACGTTGAAGAACGATCCGGACAGGATCCACATAATCGGGTTCAGCCTGGGTGCTCATGTGGCGGGATTCGCGGGCAAGGCATTGAAACGGAACAACATAAACATCGGGAGAATTACAGGTGAAAAATGATGAACCGCAGTCGGTTTTTTTCTTAATTAGGTGGGTAACTCCGGTCTTCAACGTATAGAGGTGTCATCCAGGTCTGGATCCGGCGTCCCCGCTGTTTCGGCAGTTATTGACAGCTTCGCTCTCGTCGCTCAGCGCTGACGACGCCGCGTTCGTGGACGTGGTACACACGGATGGTGCCAGGATATGGTCCGAAGGATTCGGTCTGTTTAACCCGATCGGTGATGTCGACTACTTTCCGAACGGCGGACTGGACCAACCTGGTTGTGAACAAGTCCGCGGATCGGTAATCGTGAGCAAATTCGGTGAGTGTATATAATTATATTAATAACATCTAATCAGTAATCATTATATCATTTTTGGTTAAAAATAACATTCGATTAATTTTATTATTTATATTTCATAATAACACATACAACCGTATAATAATAATATAAGACGCAAAAATATGATTTTAATCATTTATATTATAATTAATTTAATATATTTATAGTGAAATTAAATATACATTTTGAGTAAACATGATATTGAATATTTTGTAATCTGCTGTCTTTTCCTCTCACATTAACGCGTGTTGTTATTATAGTTATTAGTTTATTACATAATTCAAATCTATATATATATATACATTAATGCTCATATTATACCTAATACAAGGTGATCTGAAATTCGCATTACAAAAACGGTAAACATGACCACGCGCGAATGCGCGATTATTATGCAATTCTTAATGTGATCTTCTGATCACCTTGTATATAATATCCTCACTTACGAAAATTTCTATAACGATAATTTCTCATAAATAACATGCGTAATAACAGTTTTAATCTAAACGAATATTTATGTAATTTGTTATTTCTCATGGTTGTTATATTTAAGAAAAGTATACTTTATTTTTATGTTGTATAATTTTTGCGGTATATTTAATATATATTATTATACTCGCGTAAAATTGCAGAAATGAATTAAATATATTTACATATTATGTTAGTAATAATCTCATTTCATCTGTTCGATGTTGAACTTCGTATAATTTGGTATTATAATCAACTATAAGACAAGTTTAATAAATTATAAAAATGTGTTTAATTACAAAAAGTCAATTTATATTTTAACTCACTTATACGTATAGTTAATTAATCATTTTTAAAACTTTAAAATTTGTATCCAATATTGCCAAATCGGTTCTAATTAACCTGTATCTATTGGTTTTTAATTAGACTTTTCCAAAAATTTTATTGACATTTATTTGTGAATAATATAATATTTTTTTATCGGATAAACTATTGACTGTTTTTTTAACCAAGTCAAATTATTAATAACTTTGAACGTATAACTACTGTAAGATTTATTATTATTTTTATTTATAGAAGGTACGATGAATTCAAGCGTGGTGTGTAATCATCTTCGGGCTTTACAGTTCTTTCTGGAAAGTCTTAAATCTGTGTCCGACCCGGACGCGTGCCAATTTACCGCGTTCCCGTGTCCTGCCGGCTGGTCTGTATTCCAGAAGGGCGCATGTTTTCCTACTAACTGTACAGGTACCTATACACAGTTATTCTAGCGTTTTAGTACTATTATAAATTTATAACTAATCTCGAGTCTCGATTGTATTAATTATATTTTAAAAGTAAACGCCCATATAACTATACCTATATATAAGTACGAGTAAAACAATATTATTTTTTAATTAACAATATTATATTATATAATATTATAGTAATCATTTTGGTAAACAATAAAATAAATTAAATATTCATCGTTCAAACACTATTTTGATATTAATATTTATACAATAATTTATTGACTTGTAGTATAATTTGCGGTCCGCTATAATCCATATATACACGTCTGAGAGTAGGTATTTAACTTAATTTACAAGTCACGTATATTTATTATTTTTTTTTTTTTTTAATATATATAAATATTCATAACCTCGGGGAAAAATAAAAGTTTGACACCAGTATAATAATATGACAATAGACTCGGATAAAAGTATACACGTATATTAATATTTTATGTAGCCTATTCGAATTTATTTATTATACGTCCCGAAGGAAATGTTTGTAAACTTTATATAGCACTATGTATATGCTGTATTCATATTATAAAATACAATTACGCGATGGTCAATATCGTATTTCGTATACGGATAAGAAATACGAGCATTATGAAAATCTGAATCGAACTGTAATATAAGAATAAAATATAATAAATAGACGTACTCGTATTAATTTTAATTTTTTAATTTTAACGCAAAATAGTAAATACTTTTAATTTTGTCTAAATATTTTGAAGTCAGTCATTTTTATATTAACTAAGTGCTTAAAAAAAAAAAAAAAAAATGACTTATTCATATATTATATTATATATATATATATAGATTCCAATTGTGTAGCCATGGGTTTTACTGCGTCGCAATCAAAACTCCGTGGTCCGTTGTACTTGACGACTAGAGATTCGAGTCCGTTTTGTGGTAAGTTCCGCTTGTCCGACGATTTGACCGTAAATCATAATAATTATGTATATTACATACATTATTTTCGTTGAAGGACGACAGCTGAAAGCGTCCGTTTTACTGTCACCGAAAACGTCAAAACTTCGAGGTTATTTACAAATGTCATTAGAAGACGGTAACAGCACGGCGAACTTTAAGCTTCGGACGGAGTAATATACCATAATATACTTATTCATGTTTGAATATAAATAAATGTATCATTAAAAATATGCCTATACTGTTGTTTTTTTCTGTTCTCAGGCTTTCCGATTATATTTCGGGCGGAATCCTATCCGAAGGACTAGGTGTAGCCAGATACGAAAAGTCTGTGCCCGCACGTTTGAACGTCGAGTTGAGTTTTCAATCGTTGGCCTATCAAACAGAAAACGAAAAACTCCACGGATCAGATGCTGTAAACGTGTTTGTGGATAAAGTGTCAGTTTTCGATACGGAAGGAAACGCGTAATTATTATAATATTATTATTATGAAAATAATATGTCGAATCATAACAAATTGTTGTTATTACGTATAAACGTCGTATAATATACCCAATACATCTTTTAATGATTCAGGTGGTCCAGTTGCGATGAGAATTCAAATTTGGATCACGTCGACGGAACAACGATCTATGCGAAAACGTTTGGACTCTCGTTGCATTCAGCTTGCTGATTGCAAGACGTGCAATTTCGGGATGCATCGTAATATATTTATTAATAATAATTGTATATTGTATACTTTTATAAATTAAAATGAACGACTGAAATTTCCACTTATTTTACTATAGTATATAATATATATTATACTTATTATTACTTAATACTTATCATAACGATTAATTTGTATTAATTATATTAATAATAATAATATAATGTATATGACTATTCCTAAACTCTAATAAATATTCGAATTTTGTATTCACGTTTATACCTCATACAATAATATATAATATATAGATTATATTTTATTATATTAATCGAATATTTATTATTATTCATCCATACGCACATTCCGAAACGGATATAAATATATAATAATATATTATTATACGAATTAACGTATAAACTATAATTTTTTTTCCGAACGACGTCGCACGCGTAAATTGAATTTCATATGGTAAAACGAAAAAATAATAACCACGTGGACGATCCGTGCTTTGGCTTCTCGAGTTTTATATTATATACCTGTACCTACGTGTTATATACACTATTAGTGGATGACTAGCGGGTTTTCTTTTTTACCCCACTATTTCTCACCCCCCGTCGATGCGACCGAATCCCGTCGAAGGGTGCAAAACTGTTTTCCTATACACGCGCGTTATCGATCGGGTCGTCCGGCTCGCGCCAGCGCTTTCCGCCCTGGAGATTATACTCGCAGTATGCCCACGCTGGCCATAATTATTGTTATGTTCCCGCGGCGGTTGTAAACACAACACGCGTGTTTTTATCAGGATCCGGCGCGCGAAAGACACACAAGGAGCCTAATAGTATATTAATTATATAAAAAAACGTATAAAAAACGTGCCGATTACACGCAATATTATTTATATTTACATTTACCATACCCATATTATATACGTACCCGGCATACACGGCAGCTGTATAGACGTATTGTAATCTATAGCTATATATTATACCGTGGTTCCGAGTTCGCGGTACAAACATTTCGGTACCCGGGTACTTGTCGAGGAGTACCTGGACTTTCTCCGGAGCACGATGGAAAAATGGTAACGACCGCCCGAGTTATCGTTGACTCAACGAGACAACCGCTACCGTCCGCCACTACAATGCTCTGTTGTGCCCGGAAGAAGGTAAGCACGTTCAAAACGATCCATTCTACAATGACAATCTATAGCCCTATGTAAGAATCATTTATCTATATACGAGTACGTTATGGCATAAACTTACGTAACACACTAGTAATATAAAATATTGTTCATTCTCGAAAAAAGAAAATTTCCACGTGACTAAAGTAGGTAGGTAGGTAGATAAACTGTTTTAGAAGCACCTAACTTATACCTACCTACTTAATTTATATTTCTGGAAATTAAAATGTAAAAACGTAACAACCTTTAAAAAAAAAAATTAATTTAACCACATTTTAAACTAATTTTCTGTCAGTAGGTATTCAGTTTCTAAATTAATTTTCTATAATATATTGTATTATTATACAATATCTACCTATGTAAGATTATTTACTATATAGGTACATCCATAGATTTTTCAAATTTTTCACTATAATTTTAACAGTTATAAATTGGGTTTAAAATTTAAAATATTAAGAATATTATTACTTACGAATTATAACAAATGATTTTTGTAGTTTGTCTAGTTTGATGTAGATTGTGAAAAAATAAACTAATAAGTATCTTATTATGAATTAAACGACAATAATTGACTATTTTGAATTTTAATTAAATTATAATATTCTATAGTATATAAATAAAATATAAGTTATAACAATAAATATTTACTTAAAATACATTCAAAATACGATCATATCAGTAACAGTATCCGTTGCCTTCTAAAATACTAAGTAGGTATTATAGTTTTTCAACTTTTATTAGAGACTAGAGTTATCTCATATTTTTATTGCTAAAATGAACGAATTTTATACGAGTATTTCTATCTTATTTGTTATTATAATAATGATATTGACATAGCAGCTATAGTTATAAAGCTGCGGTATAGTGCGTAGTATGCGTATCAATACTTATGATTATAATAAATTTATAAAAGACATTTATCTTTATACTTTGTACTATTATTCTATTATCATTATGGTTATAAATATTAAATTTTGTTTAAATAATAATTAATTAATAACTAATAATGACATATTAAATAATTTATTATTCAAAATATAAGTCTGGGCAGTGGGCATAATTAATATCACAAATAGACAAATAGTTTAATTTGATGTCCTTTTAAGTTTTAAATTTAAATTTATTTTTACATTTTGGAATTATGTGAAAAAAAATAATACAGTGTAAATTTTCTTAAAATTATTTAATATATATATATTATATATTAGATATTCATGGTATCTTAAAAAAAATGCCTATTACATATATTTCAATATTTAGTACCTATTTAGAGAATGGTTATAATTTATAGAGTTTAAAACTGTAATAATTATGCATAAACGTGTACAATTTCTATCAGTTTAAAATTATGAAATTAACATTTCAATCAATTTTTGTCAAAATTAATTATTCAAAAATAGTAATCAATTTAAAAAAAAAAAATACCAATTACTTTCACCTACATCTTTATTAAACAAGTTTCAAGTTATTAGTAATACTATATATAAAGATTATTAAATAAATAATTTGTATATACATCATTTATTAAATCATTTTCATATTATGATTTTTGATAATAAAATAAAATTGTTAAATATGACAATATCGTCAATACCTATATATTATTATTATATTATTAATCTAACCTTTTAGTTTTAATTATTAATACATGATACATATATATATATAAATGATAAATTAATATTGGCAATTATAAATTCAAATAACTAGTATACACTGTATACTATATTTAGTATGCATAATATTATAATATAGGTATACGAGTATATACTATACATAGTAATATAGTATATATTTATAGAATAACTATAAAATCGAAACGTAAACGTATTTCCTAATTAACAGAAATATCTGTTAAACATTTATATAGGTAATTTTACATCTGATATAGGCATGTAGGTATTCGAATTCAAAAGCAAAAAAGGTTATTAAATCCTCGAAGTTTTAATTTGAAAACGTTTCGTTCTTAATTCCATAAAACACGATTTTCCTTTTTTTAATCAATTTAAATAAAAAAAATAAAGTGAATTATTTGATCATTATATGTATTTTATGTTATTATATAATTTTTGTACGATTATTTAATTACATATTTTATATTAATTTTCTAAATATGTTTAATATTATATTGTATTATTATATATTTAAACTCGTATACGAGAATGGAATATATCCCATAATAAATTATGATATTATAATATATAATTATTACTCCAATAGGAACTAAATGTCAAATAATAATTAATAACTAGATAATTATATTATATATTGTATAGGTAGATACTGCTTATTTCACTTGCAATGATTGAATTAAATACATTATCATAAACGGTTTAAAACAAACCTTAACCATAGGGAAAACAATATTACAAACAATTGTTTCATAAATTGTTTATGAAATTGATATTCAAAGAGAATTATAAATTATAATATCACTTTGATTACGTGAATTAAGAGTTAAAACACAATAATACAATATTACGTCCAAATTATTTGTAATTTACGTATGTATTTATTGTATTTAAGTTCATTTTATTATTATAGTTATAGTTGACTAATTGTATATCATCATCATTTAATAACCCTCAAACTCGCGTTATTATGCCCGTATTTTATTATATTAAATTTTAAATCATTTCTGACCCCGTATAGTATATACAAAGCTAATTTATAGTGCAATTACTTTCAAAAAACTTAAACTCTTTAACTCTTTAACGCTTTTCAAAATGATATCAATATAAAATAAACATTACCAGGCAAGTACATAAAAAAAAAATTTGAGAGTTCATAGGTTACATCAAGTTACTTATATATACAATTTAGTATTTTCTGTAAATGTCAATATTTAAAAGAAACTTATGTTTATTATTAACTAACAAAATTTGTGAAATAATACCCAGAAATTAAAAATATTTTTATAAAATATTAAATTTATAACATATAGTAATTTCGTAAATAATTTGTAGAACACTACTATAATTTTCAGAAAAATTTCGGGGGGGGGGGGGGGGTTGAACTCCTAAAACTGTCCTTGTGAAGACGACCACGCTGTAAACAAAATTCGTCTCTGGTCGAAAAAACGTTGCTTCCAAAAGCTGCAAACAATATTACAATAATACCAACAGAGTATAACGGCAGATTATGTTAAACAGACTAGTTTTGTATGCAAAAGTGCGCCATAAAGGTGTTTTGTGTTCTTCTGGGACGGCCGTCCTCATATACATATATTATACATTTATATGTGCATATTACATAAGCACATATCACACATGGGGATCTCTATATACAGAATGATATCAGAATATTATATTAGATAAATAATGGTAAAAATATTGTAATTTCTAAAATTTTTCTAACACGATGTTTTAATCATCTTGTATCTTGTATTATAAGTATAACATAGGTACATAAAAATATGATAGTATTAGATATTAATAAAAAAAAAAAACAATAATTCGGCCAGTTGGCAGTTACAGAAATACAGAAAACATTACCACTAAGATTTAACAATATTTTGATTGAATTCGAATTTTAATTGGTATACAGTATACAGTTATATTGACCATTGATATTGTTATAATTCATAATTTGAATTGAATATACCTATTCTTGTTACATACCTAATTGTCGAAAATAATAACTATAAATAACAGATATACAAGATTATTTAAATCGATATTTTATTTATAATTCGGTAATAAGTAGATAATAGCATAATTTGTTTAAAGAGATATTTAAATAAAGTTCCCACGATGACTTCAATGATAAATTTATTGGCAATATAACAATATTTTTCTTGTCACAAGAGTTCGATTGTACAATATTATATAATATATTAATATGAGTACATGACATACGTATGTAGTATATAAATGAAATGTATACATTTTGGGACGAGACACCCTTCAACAGTGATCGGCTATTATAGTGTCCTGTGTGCACTTATAATAATATATTGATATAGTTATAGTATAACAAGTGATTGGAATTTCATGTTACAAAAATAGCGGCATTAAATACGTTTTCAATGTTTCCATTGTTTTGTAATATAATATAAATTTGATCGTCTAGTCTCTAGTTTCTAGTATAAACCGTAGGTATATATTATACTATTGTTTTTACGTGCATATTAGCAAGTTCCGGCAACGATAATAATTGACGGGTCTCTGATTTCACGATTTCATGTTTACGTCCCTCATTGTAGCCACTGCTCTCTTATGTATCTATGGAGTTTATTTATGATGTTTCGTTCGACGATGCGGAAAAAAGACTACCTACTAATTAAACTGCGTAATATTAATAATATATTAATATGTTGTTGCGTAATGCATTATGTAAACATCAATTTCAGGAAATATTATAGTACATTTGTCAAATTATTATCTAAAATAGGAATAATTATAGATCATAATAATAATTAAGAATAATTTTGTTTTATGGAAGTCGGAAGTTAGTGTAAAGGTAAACGTCCCCCACAAATTAGATAGTAATATGCTATTATTACATAATATAATATGAATATACATTATTATATAGACGTCTATTGTCTATCTATACTATATCGTTCTGGTAAAAAAGTTTCTAGTTTCCTTGCGAGGGAATACTTAAAGGTCAGAATAAAAATAAATAAAAAGGCCACTACCGACCAGACTCTCCTCGAACCTCGATGGGTTTTTATATTTATCATTTAACGTCTCGGACTGGTGGACGGTATAATTTATATATACATATTTACCCTCGCGCCTCGGCAGCCAAGCGATACGGTTTTCAAACAAAATCGATATTAAAAAAAAAAACCCCTATAGTTATACACTCAAACTTTGACCGAACACAGTTCAGTTTTTATATGCTTACAGATATAAGACAAAAATTATAAAAACGTCGCTAGCACAGCGAGAAACTCTTCAGGAAATTTAACACTCTCGACTCTCTCGTATTTATCATATTTTATTACTCACAATACGAATTACATTACTACAACACGTACTCTACAATTCTATCGTACATAATAACGATCTGCGCCCTTGCTGTTGAAAACCAAATATTATATGTATACATATGTAATAATAATAATAATAATAATAATAAATAGTAATATGTAAAACAGTGTTTGATATACAGCCTATACATTATAGTAATATATAGTCTAAGAAATATAAAAACTTTGGTTTACACGGGGAAAGGATTTGGCAATGCATTCGACGGAGTGCGTGAAAGAAAAAAAAACAATATTATATAACGTCTTTTTTATTGCACCGGAAACGTGTATATATATTTACGTATTATATACATAAAATGATATATATTATACTCGTCCAGACATTAATATTACATTTATATTAGCCATTAGGTATATCGTATATAATAATACGAGTATACACGATACACGATTAAATTAATTGAAATAATTTACTAGCCGCAAAGCTAGGCAAGTTAGTCATTTATTTCAACTAGTTAAAATTGAATTATTTTAATATAAAAACTAACTAAATTAGAATATAAGTTAATTTCTGAGATCCTCTAAATTTCTAACTTGGTTAATTAGATAAGTTAGCTTGGTGAAAACTGAAAATACTAACTTAAGTTAAAGTTTGAAGTCAGTTTTTTTTATAGTTTAACATATAATTTTAAAAACCCATTTGTAAAGTAATGAATTTAGGTTAATGTAAATAGTGTTACATATAAATTATTAGATAGGTCTTCAATTTATATTATTAGGATGATTTAAATTTAAATTAAACAACTGATAAATTGACCAAATGTTTCAAGTAGGTATATTATATTAAATAATAAACTAAATTTCTTGAAAATGAAATGGAATATCAATTAAAATAACATAATATTATAGGTACCTTCCTACCATTGTAGTAGGTACATAATAAAATAGTTATTAGATTTTTCTAACGAGTTAGATTAGAGTATTTTATACATTTAATTTAACTAGTTAAGTTAGTAAGTTATTATGAATTAAAACTAACTAGTTAAATTGGAAAATTACGAAAATAGTAACATTCGAACTTAACTTTAACTTTCTAATTAGTTAATGCCCAGCTTATTTAATAAATTATTTCTGCAGTCGTTACGTAGGTACACTGAGAGTTGCTGTTGCGAGATGCGTTTTTTTCACGCGTTGGTTTGTTTAGAAAAGTAAAAAATCGTTTCGAGATTCAACCATAATTTATGAAAGCAAAAAAAAATATCAATAGTACCTACCTAATACTTATTATATAAACTATAAACTCATGCAGTCATGCCACTGCGGAGTTATTTTTTATTGTTATATTAAAATATACTCTTATTCTGAAAATCGTTCAGTCATAAAATAAATATTTAAAAATTTTAATGCCCCTCATTTATTATTATTATTTTGACAGTTTGACACTATGTAATAAT
Organism: Tetraneura akinire; assembly: GCA_021307375.1. Lineage (NCBI taxonomy): Eukaryota > Metazoa > Arthropoda > Insecta > Hemiptera > Aphididae > Tetraneura > Tetraneura akinire. Next base: position 5,966,043 of record JAIUCT010000009.1, read on the forward strand.
AATATTATACTATCATACAAAAACCGTCATTGTGATAGTATACGAAAATGCATATAAATAAATATAATATAGATATTATATTATATGGAAAAATAAATTCGTCTAAGCTGTGATATTTTATTTTTACGTATTTTTTTTACATATCAATATAATATTTTAATTTACCTGATTAAGAATGTTGAAGTTCGCTCTTAGACTATTAGTAGAAAAAAATGATATCCAATATAAAATGTATTGATCTTAACACTTATCACTTTTATAGTATATGTACAGATTCTAATATTCTATTGTCTATTAACTCGATTTATACAAATTTTTAGCAGCCCAGTATGTCTGTAGTTTAAAAAAAAAAAATAAAAATACGAGTAATAAAATCAATCAAACATTTTATCAATTCAAACATATTACATATCTACTTATAAAGATATACCTAGCTAAGTTTATACATTATACCAATATATATATATTATACATATACTAACTTTATTTTTTAATAAATATTCATATGCCATTTGTATATCAATAATTATAGGTATTAATTAATTTTTTTTAAATTAAGCACCTTAATTGTATTATAGTAGTAAAAGTTGTTTTTATTTTAACTATTAAATTTAAAAAAAAAATTGATTAATGAATAACATGTGAATATGTCAATTAGTGGCGTAGTTATGATTTTGTTCTGGGGGGGGGGATAGATTAAGTTTTGATGATGCTCATTGCATATGATAGGTATAACCATTGATTATAAATATTATAATATAATATTTATAATCAATGGTATAACGTACAAGTATAATTTTAGTATTATGTTTTTACTTTACAAATTATATAATATGTAGGTATTTCTAATATATTATATCAGAAATCAAACATAAAAAAAGGCTCTGGGGGGGATCTATCCCCATTATCCGCCCATAACTACGCCACTGATGTCAATCAAGCAACACTGTAAGTAACTGTGTGCCCATAAGCATATAATAGACAAATATTTAAATACATCATATACACATGTATCTACTATAACTGTAGACAAAAAATAAGTATAATTATTTTGCGAGATCTTAAATTTATTTAGGATGATAAATTGATATATATTAAAATACAAATAATACTAAATATAATAAAATCATTTGGACATTTGATATTCACATAGATATTATTGAAAAAGTACCTATGTGGTTTATTATAAAATAAAATTTTGATTTTTTTTGCTTTATAAATGATTATTTTATATAATTATTTATTAATTATATTTTTATAATTTATTTACTTGTATTTGTTATAACTTTTAATCTGTTTATAGATTATTGTTAAATACTAAGATATTATTACACTTTTTAGATAGATATTTTTAATATCAACCTAAAAATAGTAATTATAATAAGCCTTTAGTCATTTGCAACATATCACATATAAAATAATAAATAATTAAACTTTTTCATTCAAGAAGAATTATTAAAATGACATTTAACATAATGTAATGAACACAGTTTAGACTCACATTATATTATTGAATTCTTTAGATTCAAAAGAATTAATTTCTTTTAACTAATACATCATTAAATAATTCATTGTCTAATAAACTTCCAATATTGGATCATATAATACAAAATGATGATCAAATATTCCCCTAGAATAAAAAAACAAATCTATTTTCATTTAATTATAATTTGACACTATGATCCTAATAAATTCTAAACCATTATAAAAATTAATATATATATATATACCAAAAATGACTATTTTTTTTTTCTTATTATAATGAAATATGCACCATACTATTCTATTATTGCTTTTTACAACTACAAAGATTATTTTCTCTTACATTTTATGATAGTTTTTAAATATTTATTTATAATTTTTATTATATAAAAATATAAATTCTTTTATTCATAAAAATAAATATTGTTAGCCATAAATCAAAATTAATTATATTTAATTAAAATATATAACAGATAAGATGATTCTTTGAAACTTAAATATACAACCAGTCTAGACTATTATATACCATTATCTTGTGATTATATACATATTTGACTATTAAAAAAACTTAGTGAGGCTATAATTATTATATTTTATCTTCATTTTTATTATATAAATACAATATTAATAAATTTATTTAGTTCAGAGTTAATTTAATATGTAAATAACAAAAAATATTGTATTTTTAAAATACAATCAGAAACAATATTTTTTAACATTAATAACAAAATTATTTATATTAAAATATTTATTTTTACATAATATATAAATCATAAAAATAAATATAAATTAATAACACATAAATATAAATTAATAAAACAAAAACAAAACAAGTATCATTTTTAAATTTAATCAGTTCTCATACACAATTAAATTTTAAATACTATTAACCTTAATATATAAAACATATTATTGGGAATAAAGAGCCAAAATCACAATAGAAAAAAAATTAACATATTAATATAGTTTTAAACATATTCCAAATCTGCAGATTCATTAAATAAATTTAATTCTTTTTCAATAAAATCATGAAAATCACAATATTTGAACCAAACTTGCTCTTTTAAAAATTTGAAACGAAAACAGTAACACTGTAAAAAATCTATCAAATTTTGGACCTTACCTCGATTGTATGGGCTCCTGTATCCCTTACCATGTGGAATAAAGTGTTCATATCGATCTGCATTTATTCGTTCATTAGTAGTCATACCTAGCCATACAATTTGATAGATTTGACATCCTAACAGCATTGACACCCATAATGAATGTAAGATTGCATTTATCATTATCCAGCTGACCCATGAATCTAAACTAAGGATTTCCCAAATAATGTCAAATATACCGTAGTTATATGTTTGCGCATTGAATTGGTATGCCATACTCAGATATCTTATACTTCCAAAAATAATATAACCACAAGCTACAAGTAGAGTTAAAAGATATCCTATAAAGTTACGATGATTCGAAGCTCCAATACAATTGTTCACCCAAGGACAGTGATGATCAAATTTCGCTACACATCTGTAAAGATATAGAAAATAAATAAAAATAATCTGCTTATAAAATTGATATACTTTTCTTACCTATTACAAACACTACAGTGTTTTGATCTGATTGGCTTTTTAATTAAACATGTACTACAAAATACATCCAAACCAAATCCAAAGCTCTCAGCCAAATCAATAATAGCTGCATATTGTTCAGTTTTAGTGTTTGACACATAACCTGGATTTCCATTCCAACAGTACATAAAATTGTACCACAACAATGATGTAGTAACAAAAAACCCAATTGAACACCAAAAACTTACAATGGGTATTAACCAAAACACCCAAGTAATATACATCCAAAATTTAGTTGCAAGATATACTGACACTGGTAATGTGTTTGACACTACTATATATGTACGATTTAATTTATACATAATTAAATAACCAATAATCAAACAACATAATTTTGCCACATATATCATATGAGAGTCTAATATAGATCCAATTGTATAAAATGCTACAGTTACCATAATAACAGATATAGTTTGTTCATTTAATTTTAGTAAAATATTCTTTGGTTTCATTTTCTGATCAATAATATTTAATGTATCCAAACCTATCCAAACTTCTGTTTTTGATTCGTGAACTAAATTTAAAGCTGTACATCCTATTGAATTTTTAATATTCAATGGGGAACCTCTTGTGACTAGAATACTGATAGAAGTTGGATTCCGACTAATTAGAGCCCAATGAAGTGGTGTATTCCTATGCACATCATCTTGCATAGACATAGAAGCACCAAGAGATATTAAAAGATTTGTTGGGTTAAGACTTAATGATTTATATGAGCTCCACATAAGAGCAGTCATTCCACTTTTATCTCGTAAATTGACATCAATGCCTTTGGCAATTAAATATGCAACAATTGCCGAGAAACCAAATTGTGCAGCAATATGCAAACAAGTGCGTCCTTCAATATCAAAAAAACATGGATCAGCTCCATTATTCATTAATAAGACTACTGCTGATAAATGACCTTGTCTAATAGCCCAATGTAATGGAGTTGCTTGTAAATCACCCCCTACAGCGTCCACAATCGCACCTTTGGAAATAAAATATTTAATCAAATCTATCTTATTATTGATTGCAGCCCAATGTAGGAGAAAAATATTATGAGCATCTGGTGTATTAATATCATAACCGCCTTCAATTAATTCTATACACCTGTTCAACAATCCATACTGTGTAGCTTTGACAATATCAAAATTTTTTGCTTCTTCATCAGGGATATTTGGTGTTCGTGTATTGGGAGGCTTTTTGGTGAACACAGGCACGGCATCTGTGGTGCTTTTGGCTGATGATATGGCACCACAACCATCTTGTATGAGACTGAAGTGACCACAAAATGAATGCATCATTCTGTGAAATGTTCAAATAATCTATCAAAAAACTGTTAACTCTTAAAAATAATAAAAATATACGATGCGCTAATATGATATTTTATTTTTCAACTTACTTGTGTTGGAAGTTTTATGATTGATACATATTATTTATTGTATACTCCAATTAATCGGAATATTAGGGGCTGTCACTCATAAGTGACTCATTTCCCTTACACGTTACACATCACACTACAATCGTTTGACTCACAATTATATTATATAATAATACATTATAAATATTGAGCATAATTAATCGTACGAACGACAACAAACTGAGCGAAGCACCGACATTCGAGATTCGACACAAAGTTTGAATCAAAAAGTCTTTGTATTTTCGGACGTAATTACAGGACACGAGCTACAATACAACTGATAGCGTTTTGTTGTTGTATAGATAAGGCGTATTGACTACGGTACGCAACGACGTTTAAACCGCGGTTAGTGGTTAACAAAGTGTCCATATTGATCGTGACGTAATGACCCAATTTCCGAAGCGCGGCATTTTCGTATTTACACCAACACGGCAACGCTAGCGCCAATCCACCCAGAACGTTTGACAGACGACAATGACAAACGCTAGTCAGTAGTCGTTATTTTACTCTCATGGACGTCAAGACTCAAGGCACGTGTAGTATGGTATAAAATATAAAACATTGTAGCATCTTGTATTCAAAATATGATATAGGTTATACTGTTATAGGTAGATAGTACTAGGATATAAGCTGTAATAAAAAAAGACACACAAAATACTGTTGTATACTGCAGTATGCAAATAGATATATAAAACATGTTCGATATAATAAACTAATAATAATTTAAAATAATTTATATTATAGACATATACTACATTTATATAGTAGGTACTAGGTACATTAGTACTTAATTATTTAAATGTCTAATTTCTAATAACAGAATATAACTCATTAAACATGGGTATAGGGTATTATTATATTATTCTTATATTAATTAATACGAGTTTATAAAAAAATAACTGTAATAATGGGTATCGTTAGTCCTTAGTTATAAGTATTGTTGTATTAATCGTCTTATTATTAATAATTATAAAAACATAAAATTATTAAATGTTTATTAAATGTTAAATAATTAAATTTATAAAAAATATTACTTATAATAACGTTTATAACACGTGATATAGATATTAATTTATAAGAAAAAAAAGACATTATCATTTATATTTTACAGTTTACAATAGCTTAAATTCACTATACTTAATAGTATTATTTAAATTAAAAATCGTCATAATTAATATATTATATCAAATATATCAAACATCAAATAATATACCTACCTAATACCAACTTATAAATTATTACTGGATATTTTGATTAAATAATCAAATCTTCCCTATACCTATTTGATTATACGTATACCTATATTATTTGGTACCTATACCAGTGACAGCCATGACGCAAATAGGCCACGGACTCCCTATCATCTGTATTTTATGTTCCAATTTAATATTTACTAATTTCTAATACAAAAATATAAATAAAAGAATAAATAGGACATCAGAGATTATTAATATACCTACCAAAATATTATTATATATAGATTTTATTATATAAGATATAGAAGACATAATTCTATATAAAAAAATGAATTTACAATTGAATCTTTCTAAAGGCTGTGCCCCTCCCAATCAAAAATCCTAGCTACGCCACTGGTACCTATCAATGTAAACCTTGTTAAGTATTTAAATTTAATTATAATTATTAGCCAACAAAAAATATCTATAAGTAATTTCCTTGTGTCATTTTCTCAGTCTAAAACAACTTTTATAACTTTTAAATAAAAAAAATATCATGACATCAAAATATTTGTATAAAAATATATTTACAGTTTTGTTAATAATAATTATTATTTACCTATAATTTTTAATATTTACGAGTATGGATATAAATACATTTTTTGTTTCGCTCAAAATCTAAAATGTATAAATACGCAATTAAACAAGATATATACGACTTAAATAGTTAAATATGAAAATATAAAACCTATAAAGCTATAACTGTAATTTAATAATTATGTGTATTAAAATTTACAAAATAATATTATTTTTTTTTTATTTATATGTAGTAGGTACTGTATAATAGTTATAATACGCATCTTATGATATTAAACATCCAACATGTTAATTTTATGATATTTTCTTCATTTTCGTTTTAGATTATAAATTATTAATATACGATTATACATGCTGCAATATGGTAAATGTGTCGCATACATTTCGTTAAGTAATATTAATAATTTTATATTTATAATATAATATTACATATTATATCACAGAGTAATAGGTACATTATTTTATTGATCTTATCCTCAGTAGACTTATCCCCAGAATTTTAACGATTATTCCCATAATACTATATCTTTTATGTGTATACACAAATGCTCAACAAATACATATACACACATTAGATTGAACCAATAAAGGTAAACTATAATATGTTGCTGTGTATAGGCCAACTTTTAGGATCCAATTATTACAAAAGTTTTATTGGTTGAAAAATGGCAAAGTTTCTTGCCAGTCTGCCAACTATATAATGTTCGTGCATGGTGAATCTATATAAGCAATACGCCATACTGTATATATACAGGTATATGGTTATACACACTAGATGATTCATTAGTATAGTATTCACCTCACCTTTTTATCGCTATTATAAATATTTTGAAAATTTGAATGTTTTTTAATATTAAGATTATATTATATTGTTATATGTATTTATAATAATAATTTAAAATTTATCCTGTGGTGGTACAATTTTTTTTATTATTATTATTATTATTGGAATCTATATACGATAAAATTGTATAGACAGTATTAACCGTGGACAATGCTCAATAAGCATATGATTAATACTTAATGTGAAAGACGCGTCATTATTAAAACGTATATCGCGTCAATATAATATATTATAGGCTCATGAATTTTAATTGATGGACTGCGCAGCTTTTGAATGGAGTCATTCTCTCCATACCCTCTGGCCCGCGTTTCATTGACCCACATTTCCCGTGAAAGGCATTATTGGAGTACTACGCGCGCGGTCCCGGTATACTATATTACGCTATACACCTACCTACCCACATTCGACATTCCCCTTCATTGTATTGGTCTTATGTAGTATTCTCCAAACGTTACCAACATCAAAGTGCGAAGTCGCACTACATGTATGTAATAGACGTCATATATTATAGATTAATTTTTCCATTTCCCCAAATAATCGTATATGTTATTAATTGATTATATTAAACGAACTTTCATACAACAATCCCTGTAATACAATATGTTTATGAATAACAACTATTTTATATTATTATACTGTAACAAAATATATAAATTACGCACAGTATAATAAATTACCGTATACGGTCACGATAAATATCGTGCATGGGTATTGTATTTGTACGCAAGCGTAGTCCCCACGTAAAATGGAGCACTCTTGGATGGGCGTCCTGGAAAAATCATTTTTCCACGGCGCGTACACGCTCTCCGGCAGGGCGATGGCAAAACATTTTACTTTTTATCTGCGTTGAAAATAAAACCGCCCTTCATAAACAAATAAAAAAAAAAAAAATATCACATTATATTCATTCACTTAAATACGTTTAAAGAAATAATCATTGCAAATGTGTGACAGGGATTCAAGTTCAGGATGCTTCTTCATATCAAGGAAGGTTGGTGATACTAATTATTGTTTTCATGTATAAATTATCTATATAGATATCGACGAAAAATTTTGTCGTAACGATCACGTCATATAAATTATAAGCATTTAGACTAAAATTTTAATTTATATTTTGAGTGAAAATATTATTTTGATGTGGAAATAAGAACCAAAATAACGGTGTTTTAAAATTTAACATACATGAATGTATTTTTCCAAAACAAAATGAGGTCAATTAATACCATTAATTCATTCAAAAATTAGTACCAATAAGCTTTAAATCACATTAAACCAAAAAAATAATCTTGCTAACTTTAAATATTAAATTCATATAGATGACTATTTCTATATATTATAATAAATAATAATTTAAAATTATATGAGATATCACGTTAGACATATATTTACTTAGGGTCGTGATCGAGCTCAAGACTTAGCCACAACATCCAGGCACGGTCAACAACCATTGCCCGCTGGGACAAAAACTAAAGATGCACTGCCGGTAGTTTTACAGAGTGATTTTCGAAAAGTAACTTATATTAGATCTTATAAAAAATAAATAAATTTTATATTTTTATAATTAATTACGTTAATGTTTAAATTCATTTTTTATTAAGTTGAGTGGAATTAGTAAAGAAGATTTTCGATTAATTGATACAATTGAAAATGAATATGATGCAACTACAGCGGCAGCACTTGATGCAGTTCAACGTAGAGGAGAAATGGTTGTCCGAATACTGGACCCGAGAATTCATCTTACTAAAACTGCTTCAGATGCAGCTAAAAAATTTCTTATGCTTCAAGTTAGTCATATATAATATGTAAATAATCAATGTTCATTTATATAATATATACTTTATAATGTGATTAATATTCGATTGTAGGATTCTAACCATATAGTAAATCTAGTTGAAATAATAAAAAGACCCGGTCAGACCTTGGGATTGTATATTCGAGAAGGTAATGGTATAAACCGTCATGATGGTCTATTTATTTCTAGATTAGCTCTCGAATCAGCAGTATATAATAGTGGATGTATACAGGTAAGTTATCTTAAAAATGAATTTAAAAATAAATTTTATTTAGGTACACACTAGATACATGCATTATTTTATAATATAGGTGGGTGATGAAGTATTAGCTGTAAACCTAGTAGATGTTACTCGTAAAGCTGTAGATGAGGTTGTGATAATTATGTCGATACCTAGACGATTAGTATTAGCTTTGAGACAGACACGAGGAATTCATCGAGCCACAGCAAATGCTTCATTAGCTTCTGCTATGCCCAGTCATCATCAACCACCAGTTGTTGTAATAAAAAAAGATCTTAGTAGAGAATCCGATGACCAACATGATGATGATGATGACGACATACACATGAAACCTTATATGACTACAGGGTTCGTATAGCATATATCTACATAATATATAAATATAAATTATATTTAATATATATATACATATATACGTGTAATATGTATTATAATATGCATAATTTTATATATGGGTACACAGTGGCGTACTTTGAACAAAATTATAGGGGTCCAACATTTTTTCCCTATATATAATTAAAAAATTATAAATTTACTAAATAAGAATAACAAAATTAATATAAATATAATATAAAAAGACGAGCTGATACTCCTGCCAAATGTAATTTGAATACCTGATGGACAATATCTGATTTACAAATATGTATTTATTTATAGATATGGTGAAAATCGCGTTATAGTAATATTTAATTTATTTATTGGGTTAAATTATTCATAATTAATGAAATTTAATAAAAATAAATTAAATTTTATTAAATTTTAACAAGTTTCAAAATATACAAAAAATTAATGTTTTAAAATTTAAATTATGATAGTGAAAAATATTAGTTAAGTATAATGTATACTATATACGTTACCAATTTACCATTAATGATAAAAACCAACAATAAGAAATATATTTTAGACATTAACAATACCATATTATATTTAAATATTAAAAAATAATATATTTTTCAACATCATCAATCACAGTGATGGATTTAGGTGTGCGGTTAGGGATTATATCATATATATCATCATTATCATTATATTTGATTAATAATTCTTGGAAAATTTCATTATTAACAATAATATATATATATATATATATATATATATTATACATTATTGTAATTTGTAATAGGAGAGTGAATCAAAGAAACAAAGAAAACATGCATGAACAACGCCGAAGAGAATCGAGCGGAAGATCTCAATCACAATTTGCATTAGATTCAAATGGTGATATTTCTGGTGATTTATTCTATAATTCAAGACCTCCTGAAACAAGAAGACAAACATCAACGGTATAAACATATAATTAATTTTAAAATCATAGTTTATAAAAACAAAAAAAAAGACACACATCATTATAAAACTAAATACATTCTTCGCTTCACTCAGAATCTAAAATGTACTTCCATAATTTCTACCAATTTTACGAAAATATGAAATATTAATAACAAACGTTATATCTTATATGTTACAGTTGGATCGTCGTAATTGGTCATATCAGCCTCCTCATCCTCCAATTTCTAATGAACAGTCAAAACCCCAACACTTTCAGCCATTCGATAAAGCATATCCTAAAACTTTAGAATCATTAGCAGAAAAAGTCCACCCATTTTGTCCCGGTGGACAGTCCTCAACTGGCAGAAGAATGTCAGCAACAACTACACAACAACAATATCGCCGTAATAATATGCCAAGGTCTGGTTCTGACCAGTATTTACCTAGATCTGAATATGATTATGGAAATAGTAAGTTGTAAAATAAAGTTGTACTTTATCTATATTTTATTTGAATGCATAATTTCAAATTAATTTATTTTAAGGGCCATATCGACAATCACAAACATTAATGAGATCTGGACTAAGAAGTAGTGCTGGAGCCGGTTCGAGTACACGATTAGTTTCACAATACTCGCAGGGGTCTTCAAGAACATTACCTAGACCACATCTAGATTATGCATCAGATACAGAAGCCACGAAAGTAACTTCTACGTCATCATACTATTATAATAGAGGATCCTCACAAATATCAGGTTCGATTTAAATATTTGTAATTTTTAAATACAATATACAAGTATTTTAAAGAAAAGATGGAAAAAGGATAAAATAAATTTAGATTTAATTAACAATGATTATAAAAAGTTTATTTATACATATAAGGAGATTCCAAAAGGAAATAGTTAAATATAAATCGAGGATTACAGTGACCAATAAACGAAATTTTTTTAAATTATTTTTTTATTAATAGGCGTTTCAAATTTATCAAGATTGGGTAGTGCCACTATATCAAGAAGTAATTCACTAAGATCAAATTCACTACCAAGAGATATACGCACGCCACGAACTCCACTTTCATCTCTTAATACGAGGTATGTAACTCTATAAAATTTAAAAAAATTTAATTAATTAATATAATTATATTAATATGCACAAATAACTACTATATAATTTTATATATTGTATGTATTAATAGCTTAAGAGGTAGTTTGAGAAGATACAATACACAGGACAATCCTAAAATATCTTCAATGTTAAGTGATCATGAGGACAGTGATGGTAATCTTAGTGCTCCTGAATTCCAAATTCGACGGAAAAATCGATTAGTCAGCTCTCCTAGTGTATTTACAGCTGACGAATATAGAGCATGGATGAGCAGAGCACCTTCAACTAGTGCAATTTATGATCGTATACGTAATGTTTGTGACCCATCATTAAAACACCAAAAAGTACAACGATTTACATTTAGCGCTGAAAACCTACCAGAAAGAACTCGGCATTCAGAATTAATGAGTTATTCTGGAACGAATGCCGATTTAAGATCATTTAGAGGTCTTGGATCGACGACATTACCTTCAGCTACAACATCAACATTAGACAGACATACAAGAACGTCGTCATTAAGAAGAATTCGGCATCTTTTAGAACTCGAAGCTAAACATTTGGGTCGTCGTAGTCCATCATCCACTTCAGATTTACAAGCTGATAGAGCTAGAGTCTTGGAAATTAATCCAGCTGGTAAGTTCAGATGAGATTATTTATTACTTTAGAAATATTGTATTGTTATTATTTATTTTTAATTTATTTTCATAAATACAGAATTTTTAAAATATAAGTTTGAAAAATCTACAATAGATAATGCTCCGCCAATTAGTGGTTTATTATGGGTACATTTACTAGCTGGTAGAGGTCTCAGAGCAGCTACTACAACTGTATTACCTGGTCAACCAACTAATGGTCAGTACAATTATATTAAACAATTAAAGTACTAAAATTATTTTTCAAATTGAATTTCTTATATAGTTATGGCAGCTCCAAGTAGTTCAAGAGACTTATACTGCGTCTTAGAATGTGATCGCGTACATAAAGCTAGAACTGTAGTCCGTACAGGAGATCTTGTTTTTGATTGGGACGAAACATTCGAATTGGATCTGCTATCAAACAAAGAATTAGACTTTTTAATATATTCGTGGGATCAACAATACAGACACAAACTCTGCTACAAAGGATCAGTTCACTTAGCATCTTTAGTTAGAGATAGCCCAGTACATCAATTAGCTTTAAAAATCGAACCGCGAGGTACATTATATTTACGACTAAGACATACAGACCCCTATCAAACTTTTATTAGAAAAACATTAAGAACTTCAACCACTTTACCACCAAGAACAAAAACTGCTGGACTTTTTGGTATGGATATGTATTTAAAATTAAATATACTATAATATTCATACTATTGTGATAATTTAAAAATTTAATTTATAAAAATTAAGGTATCGATCTTGAGTCAGTTGTTACACGTGAAAGTGGTGCCATTTCTAGTTCCTTATCTTCATTAGCACAAGCCCCACCCACAGCTTCAGTACCAGTAATCGTCCGGAGATGTATTGAAGAGGTGGAACGTAGAGGCTTAGACATTATTGGGCTTTATCGACTTTGTGGGTCCGCTTCTAAAAAACGGATTCTTCGTGAAGCTTTTGAACGCAACCCCAGAACTGTAGATTTATCGCCAGATAACGTTCCTGATATTAACGTAATTACAGGTACACTTGATCACAAGAATTAATTAAATTTAAATAACTTATTAATTTTAATACTTTGGTTCAACTATATAGGCGTTTTAAAAGATTATTTGAGAGAACTTCCTGAACCACTCTTTACACGCTGTTTATATCAAATGCTTCTTGATGCATTAACAGTACTTTTGCCTGATGATCCGCAAGCTAATGCCAAATTAATGTTGTCAATTTTAGATTGTTTACCGAAATTAAACAGAGTAAGTAATATTCCCGAAAATCGCATAATAATAATATCATACTATACAATATACCTACACATTAATTTAATCTATATTTACTTTTTTTAAAAAGGCAACTTTGACTTATATCATGGACCATCTGGCACTAGTCGTTTCACAATCTCCTCGGAATAAGATGTCAGCACAAAATCTATCAATATGTTTAGCTCCTGTTTTAATGGTCCAAAGTGAAGCGAAAGAAAAACCAATTGATTTCCAACAGCCAGTAAACGTTTTACGATACTTGTTAGAAATCTGGCCTAGTAAATCAGGTTAGGACAAGTTTATTTGCATGTATTGTTACGTTATAAATTACTATTCAAAAAAAAAAAATAATAATAATAGTAATCTGTGAATTTCTTTACTCAAGTTTTGTGCATAATATCATTAATACTGATAAAATACCTATGGTTATGTATTAGTATTATGCATAAATTATTATTTGTTTTACGATCCTCGATCGCCATGGTTTGCACATTGTGTACATTGATGAGCCCTGACCATATTTTCCAGACAGTTCGGGAGTGTTTGCCGCCCTCGGTCGTCAACGGCGTTACTCGGCCCCCGCCGCTGCCCGCGAAGCCGTGTTGCGTGCCCGCTGTGCCGGCAAGACGCGGCCCACCACCCGTCATAGTAGCGTCGCCGACCAGTGACACAGCCACGTCTGATGACGACGACGACGACGAAGACGACGGTAATGGCGACAACGAGACGGCAATCGAACCACCACAGATACCGGCCAGGTCTAACGCGCACCGGCTGACCAAAGTGGCGGCACCGGATCCCGAAGACAACGCGGCCGAGACACCAAGCTCATCAACGGGCACAGAAGACTCGCAGCGCGACGTGGCCGAACGTGCCGCAGAAGCAGACGAAGAGAGTTGTGGAGAAGAACCGCTTGAACGGAGACCGCGAGGACCGAACGCTGTTAATATTAGACGCAATACTACTATTAATAATAATACTACTACTATTACTAATCATAATAATATTGAATAATATTGCGACAGGTCTATTAAAATAATATGTTTGCCAATTTTCTACCATGACTCTATAAATAAAATATATACTCGTAATAATGTCTGAAAATTCTATATTTCTCTAAATAATGACGTAACGTAAATCCATAGTGTTGAATGTTGATAATTTTTATATTTGACTGTCGGCTGTAGATCATGTTTTTATTTAGGCGAAAATATTATATTATTAATATGATATTATTATTCCTGTTATAATATTATAATGTTTATCATTATTATTATATTCATGAACACAATATTAGAGAAGGGAAGAGTGCTTGGAATAGCACCAACGGTTTTCAATTAAATATCTACTCAAATTTTTTTTCGTATATTTCTGATGAAAATAAAAAAAAATTCAATTTATTATAATAAAAAATTTTTTATATGGGTTTCAGTGCCACCACTAAAATTATGCCTATAATAATATATCGTAAAAAAATGTAAAGAAAAACAAAAATATTATTTTATAACTCTATTAAAATAATATGTAAATGAACGTTAATGTTTATTGTCAAAAAGTAATTATTTTTATTTATAATCATAGAATTCATAAATATATTATACATATGTGTATGTTCATATTGTATAATATACTTTATAAATAAACACTTCAATAAAAAATTTTATACGTTTTTACTTTCATTTTATATATAAAAGAAAAACATTATAATATTTATTAAAGTTTAAAATGACAATAATTTTTTTTTTATATTTAATGACTTGTAATTTATATACATTAAGAAAAGTAAATTAATATCCAATTATTAACTAAGAACAACATATTATTAATTTATTATATAAATATTTAATAATTATTAATTATTATTTATTATAAACTATGGTTGATCAATTTTTATAATTAATATTTAAAAAAGCAATATTATTAATATATTTTATTATTTTTATAATATACAAAATATAATTAGGTACCAAAATTAGAGACATACTTGTACAATGACCGACCTAATTCATTATTATTAAATGGTAGAAATTTGGCAAACACTCTTCCATTTCATTTAATACCTAGGTAGGTACGTATAAATAAAAATTAAAAGAAAATTAAGCACAATATATATATATATATATATATATATATACTTGTACTTCAATCTCATCCGAGATCTGTAAATCTGTTTCTATAAATTATTTTCAATTAAAATATTTAAAATAAATTACACGCACCTATTATTAAACAAAAAATTAATATTAATAATATAAGTACTATAATACAGAATAGAAATTAATGCGTATTTAAATTGTAAAAAATAGTATAGGCATACGAAAATACAATCACAAAAGCACACTATTTAACAAATCGGCTTGATAAGTTAATTTCTAATCAAATGTAACCTATCTAATGAATTAATAATTTATTGTAAATAAAAATGGTTGTTCCTACTTCCTACCATTCAATGTAAAAATTACAATTTTTAAAAAATGATATGGCAATATTTCTCGATTATATCATTAAAAATTATTGACGTGCACAAATGTGTATTTTATTAAAAACTTTCTTCGGCAAAATATTTACAAACATATTTTTAATTTTTGTATATTACATTAAACCATATACCTATTTTAATTTTAATTGTTCTTCAAAACCCTCATTAATATTTATTTTTTAAAAAAAACTATAATTTATTTTTTACAATTATATATTTATATCTTACCATATCTCTTTTTATGAATACCTATAAATTCAAATATTAAGTAACTTAACCTATTACAATTGTATAAATATATCTATCAAATAAAAACAAATTAATTATAGATAATATATTAATATTGAATATTATTCAGTACTTACAGTGATTTTTATATAAATAATATGTAAAAGAAAACGAAATTTATTATTATTAAAATATGAAATACACCTACCATATTATTATAAATTTAAAATATAAAGCAATAATAAAAAATGAAAATTATCTACCTCGTACAATATTCACTAAAATTTAACTATTAAAATTATAATACTAGGTATATACTCGTAATATGATGTTACGGTAAAAGTATAAAAACCGTTAAAACTTATGATTTACCGGTTAAGCCAAGGTTCTACCGACTGCTCTTGATCAATATTCAAATTTCGGAAATTCACCAATTATTGATTTTGGTAAATTCTAAAATAGGTACTTATACAAAATTATACGGGAAAACTCAGAATCATAATAATTCGGACATTTACAAAAGATATATGGTAAATCATAGGATATATATTATATAGACATATAGAATATAGTTAGGATTATATACTAATATAGTGTGTTATTGTTGCATTATTATGTTAGTTATTATATATAGGTAAAATTTCGCGCAAAATAAAATTGATATCATACCTAACATAATTTATTTAAGGGAAACTATTTGATATGCATTATGCATTATTGATATATAAAATATGTATATAATGTTTTTATGTTATATAAAAATTATTAGTTATCTTTTAATATATCATTTTTTATTTTGTTATTTAAAAAAAATTAATAATTTACATATTAAGAATATTAAAAATATATTATATAACAATTATAATTTATTTTATTTTATTTTTTTTTTTTTAAACGAGTATAATATAATGAACTACAATTATTTCAATTACAATAGTTTATAATTTTATATTGCATTATAATGCTTCATATATGATATAAGTAATTATTTATTTATTAGTTTCACCATATAACCGTAGGTAGGTATATCCTAGAATTTACCAATATTAATAAATAAATGTCCGAATTTCGGACCGAGATTAGTTAGTTTAGAATCTAGGTTTAATCGATAAATCATATAAGTTCTTCCATTCGTACCTATCTACACATATATACTTTTACTGTAGTAACGTCTAGACTTCAAACTATAAAAATAATTAATAACTAATCAACTTCTGTTTTTGTATTTTTGAATTCATAATTTAATTTGCACAAAAAATATGTTTATTAAAAGTCATATTTTAAACATTAAGTTAAGCCAACATACGAGTTATAGTAGCAAAATAAGTAACTGAATGTACGATACCTATATCTTATAAATTCGAGACTTGTAAAATTGTAACTAATAGAAGATACCTATATTATATTTTTAAGTATTAATTTTAAATATGTTAGCTTTTGAAAATACCTCTTGATGTGAAACCCTTTTTATTTATTAAATATGTTGTCGTCCTGTCATACCTGTCCTCACAGACTGACAGCCGTATAATGATAATATTAATAAGGTTAATTTATAATAAAATAAACCTTGCTATAAAAATAAGAAGAGAACTAGGTAAATGTAATCAGTGATTACTATAACTGTACCTTAATCTTATATTAGATCGTTTAAAACTTGTAAATCTAAATACGAGTACACACTTACTATAAAATACAAGTTCTATAAAAATTTCAATGTATTGGTTAAAATCTGTATTCTATTTTATTTTTAAGGTTATGATTATATATTAATATTATTATATATTGATCATAACAGTTACCTACCTTAATGATTGTTTAATTTTTAATGCCTATAATAAGTGGTACAACTACAATATGATGTTCATATTGCATAATAATAATGGTACTATGGTAGTATTGTTACTTGAATAAATTATTATATAATATATTTATTGTTATTATAATTTTCCCTTGGTTGCAAATTTATAATATATGTACGAAAAACCCAATAGTATGATTATCCGGTTGGATTAATCTCAAATAATATAAATCGAGTCGGTGTAACAATCCGAACAAAAGTGTAAGCGACCACCGCCTCGCGAATTTTAAAACGTGAAATATATTGTTTAAGTTTTATAATAATAAAAATTATTTGTGCTCTTTAAATCATCCTTTGAACTATCTCACACTTTTTAATTTTTTATACAGTCCACTCATCGACCGCAACATATGGTTCTTCGTCCACGGATGATTTAAGAAGTTCAAATTGATTTTTTTTTCTTTAGTTAAGTTCATACGGTGATAGTGAATATATCACGTGGTTTGTGACTCGCACAAACCAGGGGCGTAACTAGGAATTTTATAAGGGGGAATTCAAAAAATATATTAAATATTATTATTTAATTAAATATATTACAAATGAAAAAAAAAAAATGTAAATTTTTATAATGCTAATATATGTGTAATATATTACCTACTAATATTACTATATTAGTATAATAGTATATTTATACTTTGTAATTCTGTATATCACATACAAAAACATATTATAAATAATTAAACTTTAATCTATGATTTTTTTTTAATTAATTCTTCTGGAAGTGTTCTTATCAATCCAGCTCTAATGCATTTATTAATTTATTATAGGTAATTTTAACTCTATATAAATGTTCTAATTGAATCTTGTTTCTTTACATTAATAATTAATTACCGACGTGGACTACCTATAATGAAGGTTCGACTTTGGCTTTTCAACTATATGTCTATATTACGTATTTTTGTCGGTCGACACGTTATCATCTTGTTTTTTTTTTGTTTCGTTTCGAGATGGAATATGCAATATTATTTACGTATTATGTGGTTTCGCACATTTTGCACAATTTTGACCATTACATGATTTTTCTATACATGTTTATGTAGGCAAATTTGACAAAATTTTAATTCCGTCACCTTTTTAATCCTATCAGTTACAGTCAACGCAATTATTGTGGGACAAGGGACAGCGATAGATTGTATATTCGTATGTGGTAATGCGCATTACGCATAAATAACATTTTATCCCAGATGAAACGAATAATGACGACGAATGATTAAGTTGCCTTTTCTTATCTAAATTCATAATTCCGATCGATCGCATAATAATCATTTATGCTTTTTCGACGGATTCTAATATTTGAAATCTCTTTTCTAGAAAACGAATTAAATCGTTGATATTCGCTATTATTTTCCTTTTTTGACGTTGGTTACTCTCCCATTCTGTTAAAATATTTTTATCTAGTTTTGTTGATATCAAATGTGTTAGAACGGGACTCCAATCGTTTGGTTTTTATCCTAACGATTTTATATGACTAGAGAATGTATCAGTAAAATTACGAAGTTTCGATTTATTTTAATAATTTAAAATTTTAAAGTCCACCTACCTATTCAAAATTCAAATAATTGTCCGTGCAACCGTGCCTGTAGGTACTTTAAAATAGTCAAAATTGGTCTCTAGGATCAATTAAATCTTCAGTAATAAAAATATTATATTGTTTATAAGTTTGTGTCACTGTAAATTAACGAATGATAACAATTTAGATAACCTAAAACTTTTTTTATTTTTTTTATCATATTCCATAAGTTTTGTGTATGCCGTATCCCGTATGGTATTGTTATTTGTTGCACAGTGTTGTAATGTAGTAATGTACTTAAATTTAATATTTAAATATATATTTGAATATTTGAAATCAAACAACGTTACTCAATCCATTCGTTTTATTGGTGTTTAATTAATGTATCTTATTTAAATTTATTATTTTTCCATTATCAATTGTAAATAAAAGTGTAAACGTTTTAACGTTAGTTTTGAACACAAACCTGTCTTTTAAGACCGTGGTTTTGTACTTTTGCGTATACTCAGCAAAATGGCTGCTGTATTAGACGACGTCGGTAAATCCAAAATGTCAAAAAAAAATGAAGAAGAAATTTTTGAAGATGAACAAGAAGATATTGAAAACGATTCGACAGTAACCAAGAAAAGAAGGAAGAGAAGGAAGAAGAAAGGACAATCAAACAGTAAGTTATCGCTATAAACGTAATTTTTTTACAAATTATATCCTATACTTATGTATTTTTTACCATGGTAATTTATAGTAAATGAAACAGAAACAAATGACAAAGATGAAGTAGAAAAAGAAGTAACCAATGGTGTAACTAATATTAACATGGATGATCAAACTGAGACTGATAAAAAGAAGCCAAGACGCCGTGCAAAAAAAAAAGAAACTGTAAATAAAGAATCAGAATCTAAAGAAAAAAAGCAAACTGATCCTCCTTCTGTACCTATACATGAATTGTATCCAACTAGTAAGTTAATAATATTATATATATAAATTAAAGTGTTTCAAAAAATACTTGAATAAAAAATTATACAACTAGTAGATACACAACTTTTATTATTTAGCAGTAGGTAAATACATATTTCAATATTTGTATAATAACCAGTTTCACATACTTGATTACATTAATATCTTGTGTAGTTTATTAAATTATCATTAAATATGCCTAATAATTGACCTTCAATAACATCAATTTATAATATATAATATAATATAGGTAATATAATATTTATATAATATATACTTTTTTTAATAAATGAAAACATTTTTTGGGACAAAAGTAACAGATGAATTATCTTAAATATGGTAATTTTTAATTGGTGTACATTTTAGTGCTTTTTTTAATTTCTCAATAATTTTCTTATGTATTAGGAAAAACTACTAAAATATAGAAAACATACAAAAATGTTGAAGCGTATTTTTAACAATATTTATTTCAATAAATGTATAAAAACTAAAAAAAAATATGAAATATTTTGACTTAAAAATTGTTTTTTATATAAATATTGTACATATTATTAATATGTACGATATTATATAGGTAATATTATTTTAGAACTATTAAAAAATTTAAAATTGATATTTAGAATTTCTAAAAATTTGATATTTTTGCTTACTTACCAATGTTTAATACAATTTATAGTTTGAAGTTTTTAATTCTAAAAATGTAATACAGCCTATCCATTACCAAATTAGACATACATTTTTTATAAAATAAATATAACTTTTTTTAATGTTGAAATTTATTATACATAATATATAATATATAAATGTGTTAAGTAATTTATAGTATATCTGACTGAGCTTTACTCAAAATCAATTTTTGAAAAGCTATAATTTATCATTTAAAATAATTAATTAACATCCAATTCATAATTTTAAATAATCTGTATAGTACAAATTATTCAAATTTGTATAAAACATTATGTAAGATTTTTATAATCTCATTATAAGTGATAATTAGTGGTGTGATCATGATTATTCTATGATTTTGTTTTTTCTAATGTAAAGATAAGATTAAACTAAATAAATGCAGTATACTAGGTATATAGTTTATATATTTGGAATGATGAGTCACAATATAATTGTCTATCACTTTAAATAAATAATTTCTTATGGAACAGTCTGTAACTACCTACAAAAACATTTTATTTTCATTAATTAATGTTAAGAATTATATTTAAAATTATTTATTCATACATTTTATTATTGTCAGAATATATAAGAGTTTAGAATAATAATAAAATATATATTGTATAATGTATTACTACGATATGTATATCATATATGAAAATCTAAGATCCCTTATATAAGTATTCTTATTATTTCTCAATACTTTTACAATAATGATTAATAAAAAAAGACATAAAATTTTGAAAATTTTATTGAAGCATACTTACATAATGGGGTTATCTTATTTAACCAAATATTATAAAAATCTCAAGTATAAATTTTGTTTATAGGCGTTTAAAGTTGAAATTTGAGTAAAATCAATATTTAAAGTATTTATACGGATTCTTCTTATATTTCGATATTTTACAATAATGTTAAATAAAATTGACAACAAATTTTGAACATTTTATTGAAGCTCAAATACATTTTACTTAACTTAGTTCTAATTAATTGTGAATATTACATTTACATTTATTTATTTTTTGTATCTTTAGAGTATAAAAAGAAGAGTGGATACAGGTGTAAAGGGGATATTTTAGAATTTAGATTTAAATTTGAATGCAATGATAAATCATTATATTAAAAAACGATTCTGAGTGAAGTACTGTCAGATTTGGGTATTTAGATGACTAATTTAGGGGTTTTATGGATATATTGAACATAGAAAATTTTAATCAATACATACATTATCCGTTGAACTTCGCTCAATATATAAATATTTCCGAATATAATGATTTGTCATTGTATTCAAATTTTAAACAAAATTCAACACTATCCTCTTTACATCTGTATACCTTCCCTTGTTTTTTTGCTTTTTAAATTAAGGATTTTGTATCATTTTTTAATTCACAATATTTGGTTTACTTAAAATGTTTATGTTATTTATACATTGAATATAAATATTAATATGTATATTTTATTCAATTCATATACTAATATTTATGCCATTTAAAGTTATCCCTGCTAATTTTTATTATGTTTTTAGGTGAATATCCTGTTGGTCAAGAAGTTGAATATGATGGTCGTATGGGTAAACAACGTATAACAAATGAAGAGAAACGAGCAATAGAACGTTCCAAGTATGATGATTACAATGATGCCAGACGAGCAGCTGAAGCTCATAGACAAGTAATTTAATAAATCAGCGGTTCCCAAACTTTTTAAATATTTGGAAATTAAGTTTTCACACAGTACTCTTTATACAATGTATGACCTTATTTTTTTAGATCAAAGTTAATCTTAATTTGCATAGTTATTATTATTGTTTTTTAACCAGATTACTTTAAAAACCACTATAATATATCATGCTTTATTATAATCTGTACATAAATACAATTACAAATTATCATATTAGGTACGAAAACATATTCAAAATTGGGTAAAACCCGGTATGACCATGATACAAATTTGTGAAGAATTAGAGCGATGTTCTAGAGCTTTAATTGGAGAAGATGGTCTTAAAGCTGGTTTAGCTTTTCCTACAGGATGCTCAAGAAATAATTGTGCAGCACATTACACACCTAATGCGGGTGATGCTACAGTTTTATTATATGACGATGTCACTAAAATTGACTTTGGAACACATGTAAATGGTAAAATACTAAAATTAATGTTTTTCACTTTTTAATATTTCATATCTAATTTTCCATTTTCAGGTCGAATAATTGATTGTGCTTTTACATTGACCTTTAATCCTAAATATGATAAGCTCGTAGAAGCTGTAAGAGATGCTACTAATACTGGAATAAAAGTAACCATAATGTACAACATTTGTTTAAGTAATGACTAATAATTAATTATTGTATAATTAGACTGCTGGTATTGATGTTAAACTTTGTGAAATTGGTGAAGCTATTCAAGAAGTGATGGAATCCTATGAAGTTGAACTTGATGGTAAAACA
This sequence comes from Tetraneura akinire, assembly GCA_021307375.1. Taxonomy (NCBI): domain Eukaryota; kingdom Metazoa; phylum Arthropoda; class Insecta; order Hemiptera; family Aphididae; genus Tetraneura; species Tetraneura akinire. The sequence continues at coordinate 5,989,600 of JAIUCT010000009.1, forward strand.
TATCCAGTAAAATCAATCAGAAATCTTAATGGACATTCAATTGATGCTTATAGTAAATACTAAATTAATTGTTTGGTACTTATCGGCGTAGATTATAGAATTTCTATTCTATAATCAATGTTATCAATTTTCATGACTATACGCAGTATTCATTATGTATAGTATATTGTGATTTGTTATATATTTGGTATAATTAATAATTTTTTCTTAAATGGCTTAAAAAAAAAAATGGTTATATAATTTTATATATTAGCTATAAAAAATAAATTGAGACTAGGGATTTTTCTAATATTTTGATATGATGTTAAGTAACATGAAAGTATTCTTCAGTAAAATTTTCATACCTTATGCCAAAATTGCCTATTTTATCAATCATATACATAAAATGAGAATTTTACGAAATATTCAAAGTCCTATATTTTGTAGAAAAATTAACGAACAGTTTCAAAATTTTACCACATAATATATATAGTACCTATGTGAACACCCAATAAAATTTTCAAGTCTCTAACTTCAAAATTGTCCGAGTTATCGTGAAATTTTAGTTTTCATGAAAATTGGCGTTTTTTCTACCGCTTAGGGTCAATTTTGAGAAATTCGAAAAATGTCCGAAATAAAGTACCAACTACATCCACTTTCCAATCAAAAACATAATATGCTATCCATGGAAATTAGAGCATTATTTCGAGTAGTAATGTGTTGTAATAATAATAAAAAAAAATCACAAATCATTGTAAAACCAATACATTTTTCACTTCTCTCAGAATCTAAAATTAATGGTTTATGAATAAGTTATAATCATATACCCCTGTATCATCTTATATGAGTGTATACGCTAATATACAAAATACAGAAATTGATAAATAATGTATACGCTCTATGAACTACTGAAAATATAGTTGCCAATTAACCTATTTCCAACACAAAATTAAATATAAATGAACCTCAATGTATCTTATATAATGAACCACATACAAGCATAGGCGTAACTAGAGGCTTAACCTAGGGAGAGGGGAATGCTTGATCAAAAATTTTATGAGAAAAGTTGGGATTATAGCTCCCTCAAGTTCAGAGACCTAGTTACACTTATGCATTTGAGTAGTCATGATAAACGATTAATATCAATTGTTCTATTATATCTATCTATATATATATATATATATATAATATATCTTTAGGAATACATGCGGGTAAAACTGTACCAATTGTGAAAGGCGGCGATCAAACTATAATGGAAGAAGACGAATTCTACGCTATTGAAACTTTTGGTTCTACAGGACGTGGAATTGTTCGTGATGATATGGATACATCTCACTACATGAAAAATTTTGACGCTCCATTTGTGCCACTTCGACTTCAAGCTTCACAAAAATTGCTTGGTACAGTTAATAAAAACTTTGGTACATTAGCATTTTGTAAACGTTGGCTTGATAGATTAGGTGCTACTAAATATCAAATGGCATTAAAGGATTTATGCGATAAAGGTAAGTGTTTTCATTTAACTTAGAAAATATTCATTACTTTTCTTTTTATATATATTATTTATTTCCAGGAATTCTTGATGCTTATCCACCATTATGTGATATAAAGGGCTGTTACACAGCCCAATTTGAGCATACTATTGTACTTAGACCAACATGCAAAGAAATTATTAGCAAAGGAGATGATTATTAACTTGATAAAAATAATTCAAGTTAAAGTTATTATACACCTCAAATAATGTAACAAAAAATTATTAACATTTTAAAAATGTTAATTTTTTGATGGTCAATAAATAATTAAAAAATAAATTGTTATTTGATATAAAAACCTTTAAATAAAAAAAGAACATCTAATCGAATTATACTAACATAACAAAAATAGGTTTGTTACTTAATTTATTTGTTTTCCATAATATTTTTACATTGATAATTAATAATTCATAGTTATTTATTACTGATTCTTTTGTTGTTCATCCTTGGTCAATATTGATATTGCCATACGCTCATAATCGTCTAAACTGAACTGTGTGATAGAACGATCAAATTCCTTCATGAATTCTTTTAATACTTTGTCTGTATCTTCTGTACTATAGTGCTGTCGTACATGGTTAGTTATCATTTCTTCTAAATCATTAGATTTAATGATTGTTTGCTGTTTTACAACCAAATTTAATCTGGTACCATCCTTTATTTGTGGGTAATCAACTAAAGTTTTTTCATCTATAAATAATAATGATAATAGGATATGTAATATTATACTATTTATACAACATATTAAGCATATGTATGAAATTTTAGAATTAGATAATTACCACATAAAGGACGGCCGGTAAGCAATAATCTTTGATCTTTAACAGGAACTTTAAATGCTTCAAATACATGATTTTTAAGCTCTGCTACTGTCATCTCACTATGAACCTAAAAATTAATTTTTCGCATTAAAATGCAATTTCAGATTTAACTAAACCACAGAACTAGTAGATAATTGGAAATTTAAATGTTTTTTGTATTTACTATCATTGGTTATACTATTCATAATTATTTAGGTACTTATAATATAAATGATATTATTCACTTGTTTTCTAGACTTATTTAATAAACAAAAATAATTTAATATATACATATAGTATAAGGAATTTCATAAAACAAAGGTTAAGTTTGTAAGATAATATATAATATATACAAAAAAAAAAAATTTGTAATTAATCATTTATTTTTAATATTTAAATTCCATATAGGTATGAACAATATAAAAAAAAAAAAAAATTTAGTGGGTAATAGTAACTGTAATAATATTAATACATTATAATTTATTAATGAGGTATATTTTAAAACATTACATAAATTTGTTAATTATAAAATTATATAAAAACTTGTTGTGAAGCCAGCATATCAGCAAATGGTTTTACTAGTCCCCGGGTAGCAAAATAAAATACAAGTCCAAAAGTTATTGATATTGGCAAAGCCGGTAGAGCTCTTCTAAATATGGCCAATAACAATAATGTTAAGCATAACCCAATAAGAATAGCTACAAAGCATGCTAATGTGGTATTCCAATCTCCATAAGATGATGCTTTGCCTACTAAAACACTGTAAAATATGAAATCTCCTAATCCAAGTTTAACACCTTTTTCATCCTCATCCATGGGTCTTCTACAAACTCGAACTTCTTCAATTGGAGGCTGCTGATGTCTGTGTTCTTCAACCCATGTCCTAGTAAATCCATTTTGACTATCTGTAGTGCTAGTAATACTATCTGAACGGTTCATCATGTATACAACAGTCGAAGAATAAATTAATGCAGGAAATATTTGTTCATTGCGCTCTTCGGCTAATTCAACAAGAATTCGTAATGGTCCTCGTGGCGTAAGAACAGCAATTAAATCCCAAATAGATATAACAAACAAAACAACCCATGTAGTCCATTCAGGCATATACTTAATAAATACAAGCGCCATAAGAGCAGCAATAAATATAAGATACGATTGTTGAAGACGTAATGGACCTTTCCAATGTATGCACACCATACCGAGCATGCCAATATTCCATATAATCAAAAAAAATGTTATATAATCCATAGGAATATTATATGTATATAAAATTTCTTCAATATAGAGGCTAGTAAACATAGACAGGAGCAATAATGATGACATAATGAGCCATCCGTGTATTAATTTATAACATCGATATTTATATAAAGCGATCAAAAATACAGTCATTATAATAACAACTGACATCAGAATCAAAGAATTAGCCACAGCATTTAATACTTTAGTAGATGGCTCAGGACTAGTCTCATGGAATGGTGTATAAACAAGATAAATATCTTTTACATTGTAAAAGCTCACTGAATTAATTGTTGCTACAACTACCAACATGCACATGGAAACAGGCACAAAAAGTTTGATGACATGTTCTGCGCCATATTTAAGGGTCTCTTCTTCTTGTGCTGTCAACGAATCGCGACGTGACGTTTCTCTAGATGCTGCCATTAGTGGTACTTTTTCTCTCGGAGTTGATGATTTCTCGTTCTCACGCATCAATAACACACAAATAAATGTAATACCAATCAAGTGCAAACCCCAATCAACATATAAATCTAAGCGAATTCGTATTTCCTCTACAATGAAAGAAAATAATGTATCGTTAAAAAGTGCCCATACTCACATCAAATGAACATTCCTGTCCGTTAAGTATCTTGATGTTGATTTTCATTGTTTCTGCAAACTTTCAGAACTACTGCATTTAAATTGTAAATTTATAGGTATTTTATGTTTTCCGCTTATCTCTGTTTTTAAAGCATTGTCACGTTAAGTGATCGTGTTGAACTGTTGACTAATTGAAATTATTTTGGAAGTGTAAATTAATCAAAATTTCAAGATTATTATTGAATATTGGAATGGCAATATTGGCTATTTGCTATCAAAACTCAAAAGACAAAAATTTGATGATAAAAATTATAAAAAAAAAATGTAAACGTTACATACTATAAATAATTATATTACACTATAATATAGTATGCAACACAGTGTACTATACAGTAATCATCCAAGTTTAGGTGTTTACTATTTAGTATTTAGTTTTAGGAAGTTACTCGCTAGTAGTTGTTGTTGAATGAATTTATGAAAATATGAATCATAGGCAGAAGACACTATAGCTAGTGTAGGAAACTAGGAAGAATACACCGAAGGCTGAACGAATACAATTTAATCGATATAAAAATATAAAACAAAGATAATGTATAAAATCAAAGACTATATATAATTTTTCTGTGTATAGCGGGAAATTTAAGTATTTATACTATATTACAATATTGTGAAAATTAGTTTTTATATTATTATTTTATTAAATTTAAAATAGAGTAAATAATTAATACATATAATTTTTTTTAATTTAATATCATTTCAATCATTCTTTGTAAAAACCACGGCGGATAAAAACATATTATAGTAAATCATAAACTAATCCTAATCCATATCTTAGTTCGTGTAGTAATGTGTATAATATACATATTAAACGTATCGGTATATCTGTGACACTATAACCACAGAATAAAACAAACTAAAATAACTCCTATAACTTATATATTATACTCGTAACTTATAAGTTTTAACAGACAAGTCACGACTTATGAGTACCAATATTATTATGTATTACCTATAACAGTATAACCTATAGTATATTAGGTTAATAAACTCTTGACCCAGGAAATTAAACTTTTATATTTATTGTTATTTATTTTTTTGATAATAAACCACATAAATTGAAGTAGATATTATTATACTTATTACTTATATTGTCCACCTACTATAGATATACAATTTTTTTTTTTTTTTTTTTTAATGATTCCAGGACATTTGACCCTCAAGCAATTGTTAGTGCCCAGACATTTGTTCTCATAGGATAAATATTTGACTTCACATGTGTATTGTGTATAAACTTCTATATTTTACCTTAACCTTTGAAAGCTCAAAGTATTTTTAAAGATCTCTTGATCTCTTAATATACCTTATTATTTTATTATTTATAAAAAATATAAATTACCTACTATGAAATGAAAATATGACCTAAAAACGATTTATAATATACATATACACATATGCTCAACTAGGGGTACAAAGAGGACTTTAGCATCCCCCAAAAATTCAAACACCAATCCTTGATTAAACATGTAAAATTTTAACAGTGTACCTACTCTGTTAAAACTTAAAATTCTAATTCCAATCAGTTCTGCAATATGTAAATGCAGTTTCTTGAGAATTTTAATTGCATATAAATATAATATATTATTACAATAATTATTATATTTTATTAGTTTGTATACGTTTACAAATTAATTACTATTAACAAAATAATTTTATTTTTAAGAAATATAGCATTATGAAATAGAAATATGAATAGGCATTAAATTAGCTCCTTCATGATTATTTTGATTGCTTGGTAAACTTTCCTAATTGTCCACATTGATACATAAGTGACAAGTGTGGATGAACCATCAATGGCCCATATTCTCCGTTAGCCTATGAACAAAATTAATAATTTATTTGAATATTAGTTTATTAGTATATTATAAATATTTATTATAATAATATTATTTTTGTTATTTTTGGATATAATATGCCACTTATAGGTAAGTACGTTATTTTATTATGTATGAAACAAAAACGGAATTATATTAACAATATACTATATTATGTAAAACAAATTTAAAAATGACGAGCAGGGATCTGGGATATGGTGTGCAAATCATAGTATTTAATTAGAATTAGAATTTGAATGTAATGATAAACTATTTCATTCGAAAAAATGATTTTAGGCGAAGTTCAGTCAGATAATGTTTCGAATCGATTTTTTATTTTTATAAATTTTAGATTCTGAGCGAAGCGAAGAATGTATTGGTTTTACAATGATGTGTGATTTTTTTTTGTTTTTTTTTTTTTTTTTTTTTTTTTTTTTTATTCTGAAGACATTTTTACTACCCGAAATAATGCTCCGATTATCACAAATAGGGTATGTTTCCGGTAGCAAAGTGGATCTAGTTGGTACTTTATTTAGGTCATTTTTTGAATTTCTCAAAATTGACCCTAAGCGGTAGAAAAAACTTGGAAAAAATGACGAAAAAGCGGCATTTTTCACGAAAAATGAAATTTTGACAAATTCAATTTCTATATTTCACGATAACTCAGACAATTTTTAAGATAGCGACCTGAAAATTTTTTTGGGTGTTCACATAGCTATTATACATATGTGGTAAAATTTTGGAACTTATATGTTAATTTTTCTACAAAATATTAGACTTTGAATATTTCGTAAAATTCACGTTTTTACGTATATAATGTTTGATAAAATTGGCAATTTTGGGTATTTTGGTCTGAAAATTTTACTCAAGTATACTTACATATTACTTAACATCATACTAAAATATTATAAAAATCCATTGTCAAAATTTTTTTTTATAGCCGTTTTAAGTTGATATTTTTAGGAAAACGAAAATCTTAGAATCCATACATATAAATAAATATTCTGAAAACACTTTTACTACCCAAAATAACGCTTCGATTTTCACGAATAGCGAGTTTCAGATGTAAAAGTGGATGTAGATGGAACTTTATTTAGGTCATTTTTCGAATTTCTCAAAATTTACTATAAGCGGTAGAAAAAACTTCGAAAAAATGACGAAAAAACGGCATTTTTCACGAAAAATGAAATTTTGACGAATTCAATTTCTATATTTCTCGATAACTCGGGCAATTTTTAAGATAGAGACTTGAAAATTTTTTTGGGTGCTCACATAGCTATTATATATATGTGGTAAAATTTTGGAACCGTTTTTTAAATTTTTCTACAAAATATTAAACATTGAATATTTCGTAAAATTCTCGTTTTTACGTATATAATGTTTGATAAAATTGTCAATTTTTAGTATTAAGGTCTGAAAATTTTATTGAAGTATACTTACATATTAATTAACATCATACTAAAATATTAGAAAAATCCCTAATCTAAATTTTTTTTTATAGCTGTTTTAAGTTGATATTTTTAGTTCAAACGAAAATTATAATCTGACTGAACTTCGCTCAGAATCGTTTTTTCGAATGCAATGGTTTATCATTGCATTCAAATTATAAATAAAATTAAACGCTATATGGTTCGCACACCTGTATCCTGTGCGGCAGGAGTATCAGCTCATCTTTTTTTATTATTATAATCGATAACGTTTTTTCTAACGCATAGGATCAATTTTGAGAAATTCAAAAAATGACCTAAATACGAGTAATAAATAAAGTACCTACTAAGAACATCCACTTTCCAACCGGAAACACATGCTATTCGTGAAAATCGGAGTATTATTTATTTATTTCGGGTAGTAAAAGTGTTTTCAGAAATAAAAATAAAAAACTAAAAATATCAACTTTAAAAAGCTAAAAAAAAAAAATTGGGACTATGGACTTTTCTAATATTTTGATATGATGACTTCAGACATAAAAAAAAGAAAAAATCGGCGGTCGATGCCTGGCTACGGTGCTCAACATCTAGGTAGCTTTTGGGAATGTTACGCCGACTACACCATACGACGTCTCCAATAGATCTTTAGTTTTTGTGAATGCTGTTTTTTCGTCATTTTTTTCATAATATTTTCGTTTAAACTAAAAATATCAACTTAAAACAGCTATAAAAAAAAATTGAGACTAGGGATTTTTCTAATATTTTGAATTAATGTTAAGTAATATATAAATATACTTCAGTAAAATTTTCAGACCTTAATGTCAAAAATTGCCAATTTTATCAAACATTATATATAAAAAAAACTAGAACTTTACGAAATATTCAAAGTCCTATATTTTGTAGAAAAATTAACGTAGCGGTTCCAAAATTTTATCACATATATATATATATATATATATATATATAGTACCTATGTGAACACCCAATAAGTCTACAAGTCAATCAAGTCTCTAACTACTAAATTGCCCAAGTTATCTAGAAATATTTAAATCGAATTCGTCGAAATTTCAGTTTTCGTGAAAAATGCCGTTTTTTCGTCATTTTTTTGTCGTTTTTCTACCACTTAGGGTCAATTTTGAGAAATTAGAAAAATGACCTTAATAAAGTAGGTACCAACTACATCCACTTTCCTATCGAGAACATATGCTATTCGTGAAAATCGGACCATTATTTCGAGTAGTAAAAGTGTCTTCATACTTAAAAAAAAAAGACACACCATTCTAAAACCTTCGCTCAGACTGCTCAGAGTCTAATAACAATTGAAATGTCAATTGATATACCTATAACAACATAGAATTAAAAATGAGTTTAAAATTTTAAATGACATTTTGTTAAGTTTAAAAATGTATTAAATTACACATAATGCATGACATTGAATAGGTACGTAATATTATATAAAAATTAAATTAATATAAATAATAATATACTCGTAATATATTATATAAGATTAATATTTAATACCTACTTAAAATTAGGTATATGAAAATTTATTCCATTAAATAATTTGATTACGAAAATACAAACAGATTAATAGACATTGTTAGTATAGCAGGAGTCCGAAAAAAAAAATAAAAATATCTAATAAATTATAATTATTATAGCCTATAGGTTTTAATTAATATAAATGTTATAAAATTATACGAGACTATTAGATTAGGAGTATAATAAAAAAAAAATTTCACGTATTAAAATCAAAATAAATTCACAAAATCTGTAAGCTTAAATTAATTAAACTTTATAAATGATAAAATTTATTGTCAAGTCTATAAATAAAAATAAGTATTTGCCTATATTTATTCAATGATTTTTATTGTAATAAATCGGATATGAACTCATCATATATAAACAAATTTTATTTGCTCACTTGTTTTTCATACACTTGTCTCTCCTCCTCTGACATGTTATCCCAGCTATCTGAAACGATCCTTCGTACAAAATCTGTAGGCAATCCAGGCTGTGTCCAATGATATAAATTCATTGTTTTTTTCATGTAGATTCGTTTTGCTTCGTTTTGAGTCCAGCTAGAATGATGCATTCGCTTATTCGGTTTATTCACTGTTTGCTATTTATTACAAATTTAATATATTTAATATTCCATTTAATTTAAAGATAAATTTATATTTAACTTTAACTACATATTTATATTTTATATAGTATTTTAATATATATTTATGAAATAATACATTAATACCTATTGCCTATAAGTATACATTAATGGTTTATAAAAAATATGCAAGTATTTTATCAAAATTATTGTTCTCTTACTTTACGCATGTTGGGTCGAACGGGAAAATTAGCAAAAGCTATAGATCCAGGAACGAAATTATCCGGTAAGCTAAAATGTATAGAGTCTTCAGACTTCTTATATGGCAAAAGCTTATATAGTTGTTCAGGAGTCATATCGGATAATGGGAATGTCTTTAGAAGGAAAAATAGGTAATATATTATTATTATAATATTCATTATAGGTACAAAACATATTTTATAAAATACATCTTATTACAATTATAAATATTTGTGCCTAAACTTGTAAGGCTATATTATTGGCTATTGCACAATAAATTTATTGGCAACATTGGTAATTTATACTAGATATTTAATAAGCTTAAAAACTCATATTACACAAATACACACACTCACATTACACAACTCAACATAACACATTTCAACAAGTTTTTAGATATTATATATTTTCTACTTATAATTTCCACACGTATATTATGCAGACAGCAGACACGTATAAAAGGCGGGGTTTTAGGGTTCCCCTGAAATTTTTTTGAAAATTATAGTAGTTAATAAACAAATAGGTATTAAATATTGACATTTACAGTAAATTTTATATTTAAAAGTAACTTAATGTAGATAACCTATGAACCACCGAATTTTTTTTATGTATTTGCCATCAAGATAATAGGAAACATTCATATTCATAACTTTATTAAATATACTAATTATTATATTTGATTTTTTTTTTTTCATCACCTTAAACCTTAAAAACTTATAAAGTAGGTACACTTATTTAAAATAATTATATAACAATTTAGGGAATACGCACACAAAATTAATTTTTAATGAGAACCCATTTTCGAATTTTTACGAATTATTTTTCTTTGATTTTTTTAAATTTTTAGCGTTTAAATCAACATCATAAATTAAAAATTGGTTGAGTTTAAGCAATTCGAATATTTGATATTGTACCTAATCGTAAACACATATTATAGCAACTATTAAAAACATTTATTAAATTTATGCGAGGCCAATTTAACTAACTTTCCTCTAACAATACTAATACAATAGGTACACTAACAATACTAACATCAACATGATGTACCTACCTAAATATTTGTTATAATTTTTCCAAGTTGGGTTTTATTTTACATACAATCATTATTTCGTTCGATTTACAGTACAAATTATTCTCGCAAAATGATATTAATATTAGCTATTCACTAAATTAGTTTTAAAATAATATGAAATAATAATAATGGTGCATTTTTTTTTTTTTTTTTTTTTATCATTAGATACCTACCTATCTTTAAAAAATGATATTTGTGTAATAACTAATAATTATAAAATAAGTTAAAATAGTTATTTCACATATAATAAAATAATAATCTATATTCAGAACAAAAAAATAGGTGTTGAACATTTTTTTTAGCAAATGTTTATTAAACCTAGATCAAAAATTATAAATAATTGTAATAATTGAAGACGATAAATAAGGAACAAAAATTATAGTAATTAATACATTTTACTATAATACATTTCAATATTTCACTAAACCTTTTTTCCAGAATACTTTACTATAAAACAAAAAAACAACAAATTATAATAATTTAAATTATCGGTCCGATTTCATTATTTATTTAATCGGTCTGTCCGGTCCTGGTTCTAATTTTACTTTACAGGTCCGGTCCGGTCCGTGAAAATACGGACAGTGCAGAGCTCTAGTCCCTAGAGAGGTTTTGTGGACAGTTTTGAAAAAAAGGGGTCCCAATGACGTATGTAAAAATAATACAGGATAATATGTATGATGAAGCGAGAACGAGTGTAAAAAGTGTGTGTGGAGAAACGGAGGAATTTACGGTGAAAGTTGGAGTTCACCAGGAGTCGGCGTTGAGTCCATATCGATTTTCGTTAGTTATGGACTTTTAGGTTTTAGGAGTGTTGTGTGATAAAAAAGAACAATTAAAGGTGAAAGGAAAGTTTTATAAAACTGTTGTGAGGCCTGAGGCCAGCAATGATGATCGGAGTGTTGGGAAATTAATAAAAAAGAGGAATCTAAAGTGAAAATTGCAGAAATGAAAATGCTTAGATGGATGTGAGGTGTAACAAGATTAGATAGAATAAGGAATGAATATATAAGAGGAAGTTTAGGTATAGCGAATATAGGGTGGAAAATGAACATGTTGAAAGAAGAAGCAATGACAATATAGTCAAAAATATAGGTGAAATGGTAATAGTGGGAAATCAGGTTAGAGGTAGGCCAAAGAAAAATGGATAGGGGTTATTGGGGAGGATATGAGGGCATGTGGAGTAAATACGAATGCATATAAGAATAGCACATGTAAATAATTTACAATAAAATAGTAAGATCTTCAGTGGTAAAAGTATTAACGCAAAACAAATGAAATGGCATGTGTGCGACGTTTGTGTGATCGGACAATATTAATATATAACAACAGCTAGGTGTCAGGTATTGTTATTGTAACCATCTGCATACACGGCGGCGCGCTCCGTCGGCCGGCCGACTGCGACGATTAGTGACAGATGACGATAACTATAGACAATGACAGCAAACCTAAGCACACGCTGCTGTGCGATTTTTTCCAATCTCATTTGGAATAGAGCTTATACATCAGCATGAAATATACCATTTAAAATAAAACCACCAAAATGTTAAATTAAAATAAAGATTGGTAACTCAAAAATTATTAATTTCTGCAAATTTTCATTTGCACCATGGTTAAAAAACAGTGAATTACATAATGTTCAAAAGAAAAAAAAATCCGATGGATAATCTGAGCTAATCTAGAATTATGTCATTAATCATAATAATTATAGTTATAGGTGTCTATAGTATATCTATAGTATATCTCTATAGTATTATGTCTATACCTATTAATACATTTACTTACAAAGTACAAAATGCATAAAGAATAGGTAGGTAAATAATACATTGAACAATGAAATTAAGTAATTATCATTATAACTAAATCATTCATAATTTTAATTAATTAATTATATTAAATAATTAACTATAATGTATGTTTATCAATTTACTTATAAGAATTAACAAATTGTAGGTATTTTACATATATTTTACATATAGATATAAAAAAGTGTTTAATTGGTATAGTTAATATTACTAAATAAGATAATATATTAAATACCATTTTAATGTTATTCATACACGATTTCCAATATGTCTTCAAACTCAGAAAAAAAAACTCTTCACTCTTCAGTATATAAATAAATAAAATAACTAATATAGGTTTAGGAAATTTTAGCTTTTCTACATTATTTTTATAAAAATTTTATATTTCTTCTACACTAATTAACTATTATAGTTACATGGATTTATTATTCAATAGATAAATTAAAGTGGCTTACAATGTACAATTTGCCATAGAAATAAAGAATAGCAATACCACTCTACATAGATATGATTGATTGATATTTATCAAGGCTCTTTAACAAAATATCAAATTGAATTTATAATTTTTGCTATCAATCTAAACTACAAAGAATAAAACAAAAAAATAAAAAAATAAATAAAAAATTAAAATGGCATTATTAATTAATTTATGAATAATAATTCATAATCGTTTTATTATACCTAATAATGCCTAATAAAATAATTTATATTAATATTATTATTTCTTTAGGCTTTTAGAATTTTATATCAAAAATTGTAGTCAATTGTAGACCACACTTCTGGCACAACACAACTACAAACAAAAATAATAAATATATGAAATACATATACATTTATGATTTATACTTAATAAAAAACAATATTATAATTATAAATAATATTATCGTCAATTGTTATATTCAATACCTAGGGAATATGTGCTCGTATAGATTGATTATTATAAAGCAGTATGGACCATGATAAACAATAGTAGAAATTACTGAATTTGAATTTATCTAATTAAATTTAATTATTCAAATATTGAAATCTAATCTAAATCATTAGTTTTATTAGTAATAAGTACCCCAATAAGTTACCCAAAATCTTATTCAAATTTAAGTATTATATCTTACTTATTTTGTTTTACATTCTACTTTTTTATAATTAATTTTAATCAGTTTTTATGAATTTAAAATTTACATTTTATACTTGAAAATTATTTTTAACTACAGTTTTAAAAATAAACGTTACATTTTAAGTAAAATTGTTATTTTTAATTTTTAATGACAATATGATATAAAACATAAAAGCTAGCGAGGAATTTTCAAAACATTATAGTAGTGGTATATATTGCATAAGAAATTATAATATAAATGCAGTTTAATAATGTTCAATCCAATTAGTCATTTATGAACACATATTCAGTGATTTTCTTTTAAAACTAAAAATCTATATTCTCTACTTTTAATAAATACAATAGGTAAGTGTTATCCATCACAATTGTTTTTCATTATACTAAATTATAAGATTAAAAAATAAAAATAACATATATATTAAAAATTTAGGTCTTAGGTAGTCATTTAGTAACTCGTACATTATAAATAGTATAATTTTTATTTAAAAATAAATAACATTTGAACACAATATATTAAAATAAAACAAAATATTTAGTACATAAATATTACAGTTTAGCTAAATTATTAACAATAAATTATAAGTAACAGAAATAATATATATCACAAAAAATTATTTTATTTCTATATTATTTTTATTATAAATTACAATATTATGTTAACATATGATTATGTGAATCCATATTTTTAAATCATCTTAATTGTTTATATTGAATTATTTATATATATAAGAATATAGTGAACTATATGAAATAAAAAATAGTACACTGAGTAATACGTTCTTTATATTGCTAATGAGTTTTAGATAATTAATCTTTAAAAATTATTTTATCAATAAATAATAAAAAAAGATATCACTTTTTTCAGTTACTTAAAAAAAACCATGATTTTCTTTTATAATAACTCGATAACTTTAGAACAAAATACTAAATGTTAACAGAATTGATTCAGTACTAATATTGTAGATACTAGGTTTTTAAAATATCTTAAACAAATTATTGGTTTAATATATTTATTATAAGATCAATATATATATTTTATTTGAAGTTATTGGATATACTTTTGTAATATTTAATTATTTACTTGATCTCATTTAAAAAAAATAATCTATATTACATAAATTATATTTACTGTTTATTCAGCTGTAATATCCAACTGCAGTGGTGGTATTAGTTTCCATATATGTTGTTTTAATGTTTGGCACTGTAAATTCAATTTGTACTGACCTGGATAAAAGAATACTACTCCACATTCATGATATATACTATCTTGTTTATTTACCTATAATATTATAGAAATATATAATCAATTTTAACAAATTTTGTATGTGTAATATTATGTTATTTAAATTAACTTACTCTAGCTTTATAAGTTTTAGTTGATCCTGTAGTAATTACTCTATTTCCTAGTTGGTTGTTTATAGTTCCATTCAAGTAATCTTGATAAAATTGTAATTCTAATGCAACCTCATCTAATGGAGACATAAGAGAATTATGCACCCAAATTTGTAATTTTAACAATTGGCCAACAGAATATTGAGATGTTTCTGATGATAGTTTTTCGGTACACTCACTGACAATTTTTTCTTCATTCAAATTTATTTCTAATATTTAATATTTATAATTAAATATAAATTATATATTATACAATTATAATTGTTTAATTTACCCCAATAAATAGGAGAAGTGCAAACGATATCTAACATTTGAGGACACAATGTTAGGCCATGCAATTTTGCAATACCCCATCTAGATGGTAAGTCATCACAAAAATTTACTGACCATCTTAACAAAACCTGTTCAGCTATATGTTTGTTACATTGAGACACCATATCAGCTTGCCCTTCTTCACCATTACTTACCTAAAATTAAAATATATTTTATAGATAACAATTTATTGAAAAAACAATTGTATTAAACCTGTTCCAAACTATGGATTAAAAATCTATCAACAGGTACTGGAATTCGGTAAGATTCTTTTTCTTCCATTAATATACTTTTATTAGTAGCATATTTAAGTTCCATTTCTTGATTGGTAACATTTACAACATCGAGTACCAAATAAAATTGACAACCCCTATAACATAACGAATTAATAAATTTATTTAATACTGAATAAAAGAATAACATACGTTTCTGCTTGTAAAACATCCCATCCAGTTACCAATATAGAATTGGAAATGTTCACAGATAAGATACATGTAATTATTCTACAATAACCCGCAGCCATACCTTCTCCTCCTGCATATTTGACTTTAATATTAAAGTCAATAATCTAATAACAAATATTTTTATATTAAAAAATAAAACTGTAATATTAATAATTATTTAAATACCTGAATCTAATATTCAATAATATGTCCATAAAATATATAACTAAAAATATAAATCTAACAATAATTAACAAATTAAATAAATATATTAATAACCTTTAATGAAGTTATATCAGTTGGGCTTCTATACCTAGAAGAATTTGAATTTAAACTGGTTTCACCTGATCTAAAATATTCAATAATTAAACAATAATATAAAATTATTTAAATCATATGAATTTACCGAAATGATGAAGTAGTCATTGGAGAAAATCGTTCATTTCGTTGTTTAGGGCTATGTAATGATGGATATGAACTTGGACCTGATGTAGTTAAACTATTTAGTTCTTTAACAACAAAAATAAAAATTACTTTGAACAATATTACAAGCATAAGTATAAACTATAATTAAATTATTATAAAAACAAAAACGTTGTATAAAAATTTTTCTATGAATGTTAGTTATTTTATTGAAATCTATAAGGTATATATTATATACTATGGGTATTATATAATGGTGTGGTATATTATTTAAATTATACCATATTAGATTCTGAGCAAAGCGAAGAATGTATTGATTTTACAATGATGTGTCTTTTTTTTTATGTCTGAAGACACTTTTACTAACCGAAATAATGCTCCCATTTTCATGAATAACATATGTTTCTGATTGAAAAGTGGATGTATTTGATAGTTTATTTAGGTCATATTTCGAATTTCTCAAAATTGACCCTATGCGTTAGAAAAAACGGCAATATATTAATCAATACCTACATTATCTGACTGAACTTCGCTCAGAATCGTTTTTCCAAATGCAATGGTTTATCATTGCATTCAAATTCTAATTAAAATTAAATACTATGATTTGCACATCTGTATCCCTGAGGCAGGAGGATCAGCTCTTTGTATTTATTATTTTATTTAATTGTTAACTGATAATAAAACAACAAATAAGTTTTTCCGTAACCATATAATTAATCAGTAAAAAGTTATAGAGCTAAAAGTATATTTATATTTTACAGATCTAATAAACGAAAATTTATAAAGATTTTATCATGCATTTAATCAATACAATTTTATTTATCAAGTTATGTTAGTATGCATTCTGTAAGTCACTCATAGACATAAACAATTTGAACTAAATATTTTACTGACAATTATTTCATATCTGATACTATTAAAATATTTATATTGCTATACTATTTTTAATATAAATTATAATATATGTATAATTCAATATATTAAAATATGTATGTACCTGTAAGTGGATATTGATTGCTAGAAAGGAAATTTAAAGCACCAGTCAAATGAATATTTAAAACAATTTCTGATTTAGGAGCCAATGGTAAATTATTTTTTATGTGTTCCGTGTCAATTTGAATTATATTATTTTTAAATGATTGTTCAATGGTTGATTCAATTGATATTTCCAAAAGATCAATAGGAATTGATCCTACATTTATCATTTGTAGGTTATACTCCATACTAAATAATAAAAACAATTAAAATATATACCTAGTATAATTATAAATTAATTTTTCTATGAACCTTTCACCAGCAAATAATGTAACACAAGATATATTATCATTTTTTGAATCTAAAATGAATGCTTCCATACATGGCATTGAAGGAATCACTTGTACATTATATGTAGATTCTGCTACATTAGGAATATTTTTAAGGCGACAGTTTGATTTTACTCCCAATGTATGTGTTGAATACCCATTAATTTCAATTTCACCAACTTCTTTAGGTATACCAGTTAACACAACATTTTGATAACTACTTTCTGGAGGTAAATTTATGGAATATGGTATACTTTCAAAAACAGCACCATTAGTTAACAAAAGCTAAAAACATATTTTTCTTTGAATTTAATACTTTGTTAAAAATTGAAATAAAATACATACAATATTTGTTACTTCTAATTCAAAGTTTAATGGATTACTAAGTTCAAGTATAACTTCACAAAGTTCATTTATTACCCAAACATAATCCATTTTATTATTACTCTTGTTATTTTGTTTTTCCATTGATCCAAACTTCAATGGAGTAAATAAAAATGGACCAAAATCTTCTTTAACTTTTTCCAATTTATGTGGTCTTAAATGAAGTTTTAAATTTTGAACAGAAAAATTCCTAACAAATACATCATAATTTAATAAACTTGTTTTTATACATTAAATTTTCTTACTCAGGCTGTGGTATATTTAATAAATTTGCAGGTGGTATTACAAGTCCATTATCTAATACAAGAGGAACAGGAGAACCTTCACACTGTGCAGATAATAAAGACAATTGAGTAGCATAAGCACTTCTTTCTAATTTATCCATCATCCACCACATGGTTTGTAGTAAGAATGTACAATGTCTAGTTGCTAGACTTGCATTACCAACTCTCTTTGCAGCTAAAACAATCTCATTAACTACTTGTCGTTGTAATTCAGGCCATCCAATTTGACCTCCAGGCACATAATCATTTGGATCCAAAGTTAATTTGTGTCCCGGCAACATTTGAAGTAATAATTGATAACACTGTTCCCACGATGTGTGTGGATTACTTGCAGAAACATAACGCTTAGAAGCTAACCATTGAAAAAATGATGCTTTACGAAAAAATCCTATTTCTGAATATAGTTCTGCTAATTTCATTAAGCGTTGTATCTAGGTATTAATTAAATATCAATTAAAAATTTATTTTCATTAAAATGTGTAAATATTGTTACTTTTTCTTCATCAGTTAAAGTCAAATTTATTGGTAAAACACTTTGTAAAAAATAATGTGCATGTATACAATGATGATGAATAACAGCTATTCGAGCTGCTTTCAAACTTCCTTCAGTTAATATTACTCCAGCATTTAAATACTATTACATAAACAAAATATAGTAAATACATTTATATAAACTTTTGCAAGCAGAAAAATAAATATTGTAATAAAAATAAATTAAATTAGTGATTTTATACTAATTCTTATTTATTATTTACAAGTGTTAATTAATTAAAAATAACAATAATTATTTATCTTATAAAGTAATATTTATATTTTTCGTTCATTTAAATTTATTTCTCATATATAAGGGCTATTTTTCAATCTCTATTGAAGTACAAGTAAATAAATTTATTATATATACATAATTATCTTAACCTTAAACATAAAGTTTCCAACTTGTAAACATTAATATTTATTCTTTATAAATTTACAGAAAAGATAAACAAAACATTTTTTTCTAGAATGGAATAAAATAATTTTGGTAATCTTAGAATTTGTTTTTTATGGCTTTCTCAAAGAAAGTTTTTGATATGGTCAACAATTACTTTTGGTCTTCTAAAACTTTTAAATTTTAAATTTCTATACCTCTACACTCATGCTACTATTTCACTCCCGTGAATATTTGATATTTAGTCCATATAGTAGATAAATTTGAACATTTTAAATTTAAAATTCTAAGATTTTGTGTTCAATAGATAATATGTTCATATATACTTTATTCACAATAAGAAACATAGTTGGCGGCGACCAATTTTCAACAGTTAGTTAGAGTTTAGAGTTAGAGCAAGAGTTCATTCGTTTCCTCTTCTGAGTAAATTACCTATTTGTAGCCTTTTTCAACTTGTAATGGCGAGTAACGTAAGATTAACACACTGCATTGACAAAAAATATAGAATGCCTTTTAAATTATCTAATTACATGCCTCATCTATAGTATACTAATATGACACTTTCATTATTGAAGTAATTTAAGATTTAAATTTGTAGTGAAGCCTTTACACAGAAGTTGGTCGCCAACTATGTTTCTTATTGTGAATAGAGTATAAAAGTATATAGTTAGATTAAATTCAATATTAGGAAAAGTGACGGTATTGTGTTTTATATTCTACATTGCTCTTCTCACTGTTGTAACAACATAATACATTATCATGTTAAAATAATAATTAACTTACATTTCTTAAATTATGTTAATAAAACTTTCAGTACAAAAAATATTTTATATTTGTTATTACAAAATGATTATTTGAACTTTACATCAGTAAAGTTATTTACTTTAGTTATTATTTTTGGTTTATTTGGAGATAATTATACTTATGTATAGATTTTTTATTTAATATTTTCATAATGAATATATAAGAAAAGAAGAGTTTAAAACCAACAAAGAGTTATAAAAGTTAAAGTAATAGTTAAATGTAAGGAAAATTAAAAAAAATATTCGAAGAAAGCATAGATAAACCTATTCTAAGAATAGTACTTAATTCAAAATGTTAATTATGTAGAAGAAAAACCAAAACATGTACAAAAACTTGTATATTATAAGAAAATGAATGGTCATTCTTATTTTTCATTTCTATCAACAAAGTAAATTAAAAAATATTCTTTTAAACTTACTTTACTATAATGATTAAGAGCTTCTCCATAATGTTTATAAATATCATCAATGTTTAGTAAATTTGAAGGCATTGCAGATCTAATAGCATTATCATCTAAAGAGATGAATCCAGAATTTGTAGATAGTGGTCTAAACCTTTAAAAATACATTTCTTATAATAAAAAATATATTTATTGTAAAATATTATATTATATACTTGAATCTAGAATGACGCTCTTGAAGTGAAGCATTTCTTTGAAAATTAGATTTTGTTAGTTGATTTTGAGGTTGCAATATCATCAAAGATGAAGCACATAATCCTTCTAAAGCCCCTTTAGACCAAATAATATTATTATAATAATAATCAACATTACCTAGTAATCAGTAATACCTCCTAACCAAAGCCAATCATTACAAGAGCGTAATGTATCTATAGAAGTTTGATAACAACTGAGAGCATCATGTAAAAAACCAGTTTGTAAGTTTAAATCAGCTAAATGTTTAGTTATACGTCCCATACAACGTTTTTTATTAGCTCTAGATTCCATGTCCAAACCAATAATATTACGTTTTTCAAAAGGAGCAATTAATAAAGTAGCTTTATCCAACTTCAAAAATAATGTAGGTATTTAATATTTTAGACAAATAATACTTCTTTAAAAAGTTTATTAATAATACATACTTTTTCTTTTGATTTTTCTAGGCGTTTGGCATCTAACACCCAAAATAATGAGGACAAAAACTCATTTAAATGCATTTCAATAGAAGGATTAGGATCATTATCATTAGCATAATATATATCTCTTGATTTAAAATTTGATGGTGTACTTAATTCTGGACAATTGGAAGCATTTACACCAAATATAATACACCGTGAATCGTATAAGGTAGATTGATACTTAACTTTTAAAGTTTCATGTAATCTACATATTTCATTTAGCTCTATTTGTAATTTGCATTTGGCTATAAAAATATAAAAAAACTAAAATAATTTAAGTATATTATTTAATATTAAACATTTAAATACATACATATTGTTATAAGACCTAAAAGTCTTCGATGTGTTTGAAAATCGCCCCAATCATTATTACCAACAGGATAATCTTTGATATATCTAGCTTGAACACATCTATCTGCACCAGTACCATCCACTACGCGTAATTGATTTATTCGACAAATACGATCAAAAAGACGATTAAAGTTTTTTGATGATAACTCTTCACCTTGATGATTATTTAAGAAAAAAATACAAAAAGTAAAATATACATCAAAAGTTTAAAAATATATATGTATATAAAAAAAGTATACAAATAATACTCTCTTGAATTTATTATTTACCCAGGTGTTTCACCAGTATAAGTAGAGTTCCATGGTCATAAACAGTCATCTCATAGTCTGGATGAGACATGTTTGGGTCTTGTGTTGGAGTTGATAGAATGGCACTAACTGAAGATCGCATTGATTCCTAAAATTCATTAACATATATATATATATATATATATAAATCTGTTTAAAACGTTTTAACTTAAGGTGAATACGACTTATAACTTAAAGGCCTACCTAATTCAGAATCCAATATTAAATTTAAAAAATATATATCGGTGAGTACCACAAAAATTATTTATTTAAAATGGAATAAATCATTATTAATAGTGTTTTCTCAAAGAGCTAAAGTCATGTTTAAAGTTAAATGCTATTTTATGAAATTTATTGTTTTGATTTTGTTTGAAAACGTCAAATATATTTCATTTATATGATTATTATGATATAATGACGTGATATTAAATTTTGATAATGTCATGATAACCATAATTGTCAATATTCATAGATAACAGCGGGTTTTCCCATATATTTCCCAAACTACAAATATAACTTAAAAATATTTCAACGTAAGATGTAACCAATAATCATCTCCCTTTATGTGACGTGGACTTCCCTTATTCATTTGGTTATGTAAATAAATTCCAAGCGTCATGTGTTCACTTAGCATCTTGATGGATAATTTCCTTTTTATTTAGCGTGATTTGCTAATTTGTACATTTAAATTTGTATTTTATTATTTTTATGTTGCTTTTTTGTGCAATACCGTAACTGAAATTAACGAAAACAATTATTAATATTATTAAGGTTTAAAATCAATTTTAAATTTATAATACAGAAACGCCGCGTACACCGGTACACCGCAATGATCCTCCATGATGAAATGATTAACGATGGATTGCACCAACAAAAGATGTTCGACCGTGCGACAGCGTTTTTACAAAAGTTCCCGTTTCATTTTCTCAATAAAATCACAAAAGAAAACTTCGATCCATCTTGCGGTTCGAATGATATGGTATTTTTTTATTCAAAACGATTTCCCAACATGTGTGTGAGTTCTGATTTTTACAATGAATTAATATGTATCGCTGAGATGCACCTTATTTATTACCGTGAGTACAAAAATTGTTTTCTATAATTTGTTTAACGCACTGATGTAATAGTAATAATAATAAACATTAATTAATTGGTTATGTATAATAAGTAGTTATGTATATATAGTTGTGTGATATAAATAATATAGTCCGCAACGCACTAATTAGTAATTACACATTGTATTATTTCGTAGTTCCATGACGATGCATAATTATAATTTATAAATATCTATTAGATAATATAGATTTCTGTTAAATACCTATTTAATAAAAAATTATTCATTCATTAAAATATTTTGGCATTCATGTAGCAGGTGATCTACTGCAGTATAATGATCTGCGAATTTAGGACAAGTGATCTACGTACAAATAAAAAAAAAAAATTTTTTTTTTTAATAGTATAAAACACATAATATTTTTTATTACGAGTACGTCATAATATTATAAAATTCGTCAAATATAAAAAAATAAAGAATAATATAAATTTTAATTACAAAAATATAAAATATATATTATATTATATGAAAAAATAATAATATAAATTATATATAAAAAAGTGCAGTACAAATAATATTTAAATGAAGTAATGTAAGTTATTTTGTTAAAAAATATGCATATATTACATATATGCTATATAAAAATTTTCATATTGTTACATAGCACGTTATTCCCGCCGACCCTTCAATTGTAGATCACCAACTACACCTAAAACGAAGTAGTAGATCACCTGCTACACGAATGCCAATATTTTATATTATATTTCACGTTTATACAAATTATGTATACTAATAAAAATATAACAAGAACTTTTTGTTAAAATAATCTCATATTAAATACTTAAAATAAAAAAACAAGCATAGCATAATGTTCCAGTTATACGAGTAAATTATAATTAAAGTAATATTGAACTCTAAACCACATATATATTAAAAATTTATATATCTGTACTCTAAACAGATTCAAACAAAAATATGTCATTGGTTGTATTTGTTATCTTTACAAAAAATTTCAAAATTTAACTTTATAAAAAAAATATTAATGTTAATTTAAAAATGGTTATATATGTCTAGGTATTTGTAAATTAATTTAATTTATTTTTTATAATTAATTGTATTTAATTTTACATTTTTTCTTAATATTTGATAATTATTGAATACTTTCTGTCAACAGTCAAGAAGTATGTCTGGAATTTTGTCCAGAAACTATTTGACTATTTAACTTTCCAAGTTTTATTTACCAATTTTAAACATTAATAGGTTTTTATTTTGTATCATACGTGTAATTAGGTCTCTGAAATAGGGGGGGAGCTAAAGCTCCAGCTATTTTTTCTCGTACAATTTTGACTAACCCTCCTAGTCCTCTCATTTTCTCTAAGTACGAAAGTAACACCTAATAAAATTTTCCAGTTTCTAAGTTAATATTGCCCGAGTTATCATGAAATATTGAAATTGATTTAGTTTCCATTCATTTTTTGGTAATTTTACCTATCTTAGAGATTAATTTTAAGAAATTAAAAAAATGACCTAAATAATGCACCCAACAACTAGAAAAAATTTTCTACCAGAATCATATATTCCTGGTAATCAAATCATTTTTTCTGGTAATAAAAGTGTCTACATACAAATCCCACAAAGAAAAAAAGGAAAAACATACATAATTGTAAAACCAATACATTCGTTTTGCACAAAATCTAAAATATCAATTTTTATCAAAACATTTTTATTTTACACAAAAACAATATTTTTTAAATTTTACTGAAGTTTGTAAAAATTATTGTACATTTTTAATGTAGTTATGTAGCTTTTTTGGGGGGGCTTAATTGGTGACTGGGGGTTAAGCACCCCTAGTCCCTCCTAGTTACACTTATGGTCTACATTGTTATATTATATTGTTGTCATATTTATTAATATATAATAGCGAGGATAATAGCAAATTACAAAAAAAACAAGGTAGTCCGCATATAAGAGCAGCACCATCTAGTGTACTTGCTCATTATAAAGTTTTAAAGGTAGAAATTTTAAATTCTAAGCAAAGCAAAGAATGTACTTGGCTTTACAATGATGTGTGTATATTTTTCATGTATGAAAGCACAGTTTTGATAATAACATTATTCTGATTACAATAAATGGTTAATTAACAAAAACTATAATAATTTGGTATTTGTTTAGTATGCAACTATAAAATAAAGTGGTAATGTATTTAAAATTATTGGGTAGGTATATAAATTATATAAAATAAAAGAAGAAAAAGATATACAATTCATTTTGGTACCTATATTTATATTATAAATGTAATTTAATCTATTGACACTACCTATTTATTATATTCATATTCTGTATCTAATGGTCTAAATATAATATAATTAACGAGATAATTAATATTGCTATGCATACACATACTAAATGAATACCAATACCTAATTTTAATGATTTTGATTTTACATATTTTGTGATAACTTAAGAAAGATTATGAAGATTTGAAAATTGTATTAAGTAGTTACATAATTAATATATTTTTGTAACTAAAATATGTTTAAATCCCTAATCTACATAAGGATCTTTTAAAATTGTAGTTTTTCTTAATTGTGTTAAATAAATTGGAAATTTTGGGTTTTACCCAAATTATAAAAAATTATACTCGTATTAATCAACAGTCCGGTAGATAAGTAAACAGTAAACGGTTGATGCCAGTGCCAGAGAGATTGGCAAGGTGGTAACACAATTAAGGAAAATCAGGAGTTCTCTATGTTTATTTTTATAAATGTATTATTAAAAACATGGTGTGTCATGCTAGCTCTACACTCTCGCCGAGGCGAATCAAGGCACCGTGAACACAAGAGTGTAGTCAGTTCACTTGTCTCGTCTTGCTTCGTGAACGCTCCACTCCAACTCAAGTCCTTATTTTGGTCACTAGTCAAAATAACATTTTGTACGACCGTGAAACAACTAAGTGAGTCATGAGACAACACGAGAGTGTAGAGTGTGCATTTGTGTGCTGCATCGCATTAACTCAACGAAGAGACTCGACGAGTATGGAGCTAGCATTACGCTGGTAGACTAAACCAAAAACGCACACTGCAACTAGTTTGAGATACAACTATTAAAAAGCACTACAGCCACTGATGCCAATATCTGGCACTGACTGTATCAATGATATTATCTTCTATGATCATTATTCTTTTCATAGCCAGCCATCCCTTTAACCTTTTTGTTAAGGAGCCTCTCTACTGTCATTTATTAAGGAGTTTAATATAGGCAAATTTCATAAAATACCCACATTAGTGTTGTCATTGTGGTAGTCGTCAATGAATATTGGTGTGTGTGTAGTACGGTCCAGCATATATAAAATAAGAAGGTAGTACGCGCATGCACATGTCATTGAAAACACAAGGAGAAATATATGAAAAAAGAAAACTGAATAATTTAGCAGTTTTTCTTGACAAAAAAACATGTAGTTGAAATGATCGGATTTCAATTTTGAAAAAATATTTTGATTCAGCTACAAATTTACAAGAGATTGTACGAAGTACTTTTTTATATAATTAAATTTATAATTTATTAATTGTAATTCAAAAACATATTTTTTACAATATTCAATCATTTTTTTATGCGAGTAGAAAATGAAAATTGACAAAAGTACGACGTACGATCTCTAGAACACTTATTTCTCAATTATAATTTTTTTTCAGAATTGAAATTCGATCACAGCTACTACAAGTAATATTATCAAGCGTTTAGGTAGTTTTAACAAAAATATTGGTAGTAGAGAGGCCCTTTAAATATATTATTTCAAAATTTGAAATTATGTTATACATAATAAAATATAAAATAAATGAATAATAATATTCTAAATTTGTTGCTTTTTAATTTTACATTACCTACTCATATTATAAATAAAATTATTAATAGTTAATATCTAAATTAACAGAATCTCGTTGGTTTGATTTTGGTCAACTAAATTCAGAGCCATCTTTCAATGAAGCTACAGTTCCCTGGGATCAACCTTCAGAAAATATACAAAATACAACTGTTGATACTGTAAATAGTAACAATAATAACAATGAAAGAGATTTGTCAAATAATAATACGGTTAATGTCGAGGTTAATGTACAATTACCAATTGAATCAGTTGCTATTTTAGTTCCAACACCCAGTTATGTTGAACCAATTGCAACACCTACACCTGTTGAAAATGTTGAAGAACCTGATACAATTATTGAAGAAAATTCTAATTCTAATGATTTAAATGAATTACAAACATTGCCTGAATTACAAACATTGCCTGAAGAAAATAATAATCAAGTACATGCTATTGAGGAAGATTATACTAGAATTGCAAGTACTAGTTCTAGTAGTTCTAGATCTGATACAATTGTTGATGAAAGGGCTCTCGGGGCTGTATCATATGCGGAAGTTATAAAATATTCTAAACCTTCAAAGCCAAAACAATTACCTGCAAAAGTTGAATGCAGAGGTATTGAAGAATTGAAGAGAACAGAACCTATTAGATCAAACAGAATCCCACCATCTAAGAAAATATCAATTAAACTACCAGACGCTCCATTCTTACCAAATAATCAACATTGTGCATTTTGTAAAAACAATGGAGAAGAAGAATCAGTTTACAGAACACATTTGGTTAAAGATGAATTGGGAAATGTGAAATGCCCACTTTTATCAAGGTACACATGTCCACATTGCAAAGCAACTGGAACTAGAGCACATACAATTAGTAGATGTCCATTGGTTACTAAAAATAGAACCACCAAATTTAATAAACAACAATGACAAATATAAATTCATTGTTGACATAATTTTATTATTTTAATACTATATATATATTTAAATATTTGATTAATTTATTATTATTATATCTAATAAAGCAAATCATAATTTTAAAATTAAATAACTCCATTTACTTGATAATTTTACAAGTTCTTGATTATGTCGAGTGTATTACAATAAATAATTTAGGGCAAAATTGTCATGTTCATGTTTAATCAAGTTTATAATTTGTTATATGTTTTAAGATTTTAATGTTTATATAATTTTAGTTAAATAATAAGTGAGATTATAATTAAAATGGCAAAAATAATTTTTTTATTATGAAGTTTCAATTGTTTCAAATAATTATTTTTCTCTATTGTTATTATTTAATTTTAATTTTTATAAATCATTAAATATGTGTAATCAATTTTTTTATAATTTTATTAATGGTATTAAATAAGTACTATTTTTAAATTATTTGTATACAATTTATACATCTTTAAACATATTAGCTACAAAAATAAGATTATAATTATTTTAATATTGACTTAATATATTAATTATTTAAAAATTTAAATAATTCTTGAAACTTAAATAATAAAAAAACAGTTACTATAAAATATGTTGTGTTATTTGTTACTTTTATGTTATTTAAACTTAGATAATTATTTAAATATTTTATATAGGTAAATATATCTAACAAAATAATATATTACATTGTGTATATGTTATGTACAAATTTGTTGTACATTTTAGATAATTTGTACAAAGTTAATAGTTACAAAATAATATAGTTATGATAAAATTACAAGTTAAAAAAAGTTTTATCTATAATCATTATTAACATTATCATTATTCAAAATAACCTATATATGAATACCCAACTATTAAAATATTTTAATATTTATTAAAATAACTATTAAATACAAAGAAAAAAAGCAAGGGAAGAGATACTGATGTAGAAGTGTTACAGATATAAAGAGGATAATGTTGAATTTTGATTAACATTGGAATATAATGATAAATCATTACATTCGTGAAAACGATTTTGACTAAAGTATATCAGTTAATATATGTAACGATTCAAATTTTTACACTTATCTATTTATCTATTTATCTTATTATCTACATGTTCATTATAAATAATTTATCATAAAACCCTAAATTCTTAAATTCCCAAATCTGTCAGTACTTCGCTCAGAATCGTTTTTTGAATGTAATGATTTATCATTGCATTAGTAAAATGTATTTGGGCTTCAATAAAATTTTGTCAATTTTATTTAACATTTTTGTAAAATATTGAAATATAATACGAATCCATATAAATACTTTAAATATCAAATTTAAACACCTAGGTATAAAAAAAATTTGAGACTAGATTTTTCTAATATTTTGGTAATATGTTAAATGTAGTGTCATAGGTATTATATACTATAATTATACATCAAATAAAAGTTAAAGGGTACAATAATAATATAGGTATTATCATAGATTAAATATACATAATATACATGTATATTTAATCTATGGTATTATGTTAAAATTAGAAGTATAAAAATTAAAAAATAGTATATTTATTCAACATTAACATAATTCAAAATAACAAATATATTACAATGCCTAGGTATTCAAATAAACAGGTAATAAGTACAAAGAAAGAAATAATTAGTTTACATGGTATACATTATTTTAAATGCCATATTATATAGGTATAGTACTCATATACAATTGCACTTTAATTAAAATTAAAAAAAATAAAATAAAATTAAAATGTTTATTTTGAAAAGTTACTGAGTTATGGCATTGAGAATTGCATAATAATTTTATTTTTACAAATGCATTTATTATTTATACATTTCTTAACACGGAAACATATTATAAATCCTTTCATTTGAAAGATTCTTTCGAGTTCATTCTTTGATTTTTATTTTACTAACTAACTATGTACAATGATTTTTATATAATTTACGAAATGTACAACGTAATCGATACAAAGTATCTACTTTGTACAAATTGTATATATAGCATATACACACATTATATCCAACTGCTATAAAATTATTTAATTTTACATATTTAATCTATGCTTTAGTAATAATATAAGTTCCATTTTGGATATAAATTTATATTTATATTTTAATAATTAATGGGACAATGTATACATAGGTACATTACTAATATAAAACTTAGGTAACAATATAATTTTGGGTTTAATAATAATTAATAAACATTAAATATTCATAATATAAAAAATAGTTGTTCTTAATAGTATACATACTGAAAATGTAAATATTACATTTAAATGAAATAAATTTAACCAATTAATTAAAAATAGTTTTCACGTTAATAAAAGAGGATTTAACTTATCTGGTATTATAATTTTAGTTCTAATTTTCTTCTCTGCATCTTGTCTGTGTGGAAGAGCATATTTTAATTTTTCCCAAAACCAATAATCTCCCCACTTAATATAGGTGTTCATGGACAAGTATGCTTTTAGCTCTGGATCTAAATCTTCAGTTGACACATCACCATAAAGTACAACAATGATGCGACTTCGTCGTTCATTTAAAGCACTTGAATAAGCTGTTCTAAATTCCGTACGGCCCCAAACACTATCCAAAAAGTTTTGAGATAACACAATAATAGTCCTTCGAGATTCATCAACTGAACGAGCTATTTGAACTGGAATAAAATCACCAACTAACCAATCTCTATAGTGAAGACAAAGTTTAAATGGTGTGCTACCTCCTTCAAGGGTTGGTACTAAATGTTTAGCAACTAATTCTTCATCTTTATGTGAAAAACTAATGAATGCATCATATTTTTTATCTTGATCAAGAGTTTCTTCTGATATTGGCCACATTATATTGTGAGCATATAACCATATTTTAATTTCAGTCTTATAGTGATTATACAAAGTTAATAATAAACCTAATAATATACCAAAAATGGCCAACGATATAGAAAGAGATATAATCTTTATGTTCTGCAGTTCATAATTTTCTTGGCATATTTCTTCCATAGTCAATGTGTATAATGGGCCAAAAGATGAGCAAATAATGTTGTTAAAATCTATAATCTATATTATGTATATAAAACAAAAATTAAAACAATAATGAAAATGTAAAATTTGAGAATAAATTTTACCTTCGATGAATATTTATGAATGAAATTAATTGTAGTTTTTGCTTCACAGTCGCAAGTCCATAAATTTCCACTCATTGTTAAGAGTGTTAGGTTGGTTAACAAATTGTTTGAAGTTTCCTCGCCAATCTTTATTAAATTATTATTCTCCAAATTTAATTCCTAAAAACATATTGTTCTTACTATACTTAATTACAAAAATATTCTATGAATATATAAAATATTAAATGTTTTATCCTATCAAAAAAATAATTTCTTCAGCCTTTCATTTTTAGAAAGTGTTAGTTAAATAATTAGCTTTTGATTTATTAACTACATTTAGTCTCTGGCACTTATTCATTCTTACTGGTTCAGCATTTAATACAATAAATACCAAATTTTGTAAGTAATAAAGAATATTTTAAGTTAATATTAAAAATATAATTGGAAAAATAATGAAACATTAATTAATTGGTACTACTTATAAATTTCAATATTTTCATTGGATTTATGACAAAAATTAGAAAGAATAAATTAACAATTGTAATTTCAAGTAGGAAAGTACTACGTATGGATAGCACACATCGCTCAGCTCCAAAAATTGAAAATAATCCTCAATTTGTTTTGTAAAACAACCTTAAATAAATTCAAAAATGTGTTTAAATATGTTCTTATTGGTATTAAACTATAAAAAATTTGAAAAACGAGTGTTAATAGAAATATACCTGTGGACTGCATAGGTACTATATATAGATATATTTTTTTTATTAAAAATTTGTATAACACAATTTATTTCAACAATAAATGAAACTAATTTTACAATGCATGCTATATTAGAACCACTAAATTATTTTTGTATGTACGAGTAAATGTATAATAAACATAAATAAAAAATAATGAACTAGTAATATTAAATTTATTTATGAAGTTTATATTATTTAAATTTCATTTATTTGTCTCTTATTAATGTGATATGATGGTAACAAATGTCTATTTATGAATTTTGAAATTAAATAAATTTTAATATTGAGACTTTCTTTTTGTATTATTTTTGTATGTTAATAATATAAAATTTGTTAACCTACTTACCATAATAGCTTTTGGTAATTGTGTAATATTTATAGTGGTCAAGTTATTATTGCCAACATTTAATTTTCTGATATTTAAATGTTCATAATTTGGTAACTTGGTGATAAAATTATTTCTTAAGTTCAATTCTGTATAATTAATGTGTTTACTGGATATTATTATTTTGGGTGCCAGTGTTAAATTCCTGTTTGAACAATTCATTATTGCAGAGTTATCATAAGGACGATAAGTACATTCACATTCTGGACAATCAACCTTTTCTGAATCATAATACAACTTCCAATCACATGTTAAACTATCTATTTGTACATTTATAAATTCAGTGCCATCATTGCATAATAAATTTTGTTCAATTTTTAAGTACTTATAAAAATTGTTTGGCATTTTATTATGTAAATACCTGGCAAACTCATAATTACGACAATCACAAATTAGTTGATTACCAGAAAGAGTTATTTCCCTTGTCCCGGTATTCCATAAATTATTAGTTGATGATTGTTGTTTAACAAATGTCTCTAAATTAGTTAAATCCAGGTAATTTAATGGATTAGAATTTAGATTAATTCTTACTTTATCATTTAAAAACAAAATATCTCCTATTCCCAGAACTGTAAAATTATTATTTGCTAGATTAACATTTTTTAATTTTACTAAATTCACCCAACTTTGATCAATACGAGATATTTTATTGTTTGATAAATCAATATCTTCAACTTCATCCAAATAATGTAATAAAAATGAATAATCAGAGTATAAATTGCTTAATTTATTATGAGCTAACTTCAACAATTTTAATTTTGGAACATTTAATGCTTCTGAATCAATTTGTATTATGCTATTTTTTTCTAAGTTGAGATACAATAAATTTCTTAAGTGTCTAAAACAGTAATTATTGATCTGCACTATTAAATTATTTGACAAATCTAAATGTTCTAATTGTAATAATGGCCTTAATATCTCATAGTTTATTTTTTCAATCTTATTTTTAGACAAATCTAAAACTTTCATTTTTCCAGAATCTCGAAAAAACATTAATGGTATTTCCTTTAAATGGTTTGAAGCCAATGATAATTCTGTAATATTTGATGAATTCCATATCATATTTTCAGGCAATTTTTCTAAATTTGATGATTTAATATGAACCTTAAGTAGTTGATCTAAATGTGTTAAAAATTTATGAGGTATATTAAAGTTACAATAGTTTAGTTTTATAATCTGTAAAGAAGTGTTTTGAAATGGTTCATCTGGTAATTTAATTAAAATGTTCTTGTTTAATGATAGATCAACCAGTTTATTCAGATGCTCTACTGTTATTGACATCAGTCTATTGTTACTTACATCTAAATGTTTCAAACTTTGAACATTCAAATTCAAAGTTGTTAAATTATTTGAATCTAAAATTAAACCTTTTAAAGGAATAAACCCAAATAGATTACTTTCGATTATTGATATTTTGTTTCCTCCTAAATCCAATACTTCTAAATAAAGAAGATCTTTAAATATGCCATTTGGTAATTCTTCAATATTGTTTTGTCTAAGAAATAATCGAGTTAAATTAGGAGTTCCTCTGAATGATTCATTTGTTAAGATTAATTTTTTACTTATAACAACTTCAAGTCTTTCATTGGTTGACATTAATTGTGTATTGCTAATATCTAATTGTCTTACACTCTCCAAATTTGATAAGTAAAATCCTTCTAAACTACTGTTAAGCTTCATACTTATCAGTTTAATATTTTGAACCTCATTAATTCCAAGCATTGACATGGTTTGATGGATTCCTGTATTTAACAAGCAATATGTGTACTCTAATTTCATGAAACTAATTTCTTCAAAAGATTGTTCCCAATGAATATTATCTGATTTACAATGAATTTGTACTAAAGATTCTATCAAATTGGCTGTCACAGTCGATGAGTTACATGTCACTTGTATTTCTTCTTCATTGACATGTTTTTGACAAGAACATTTTTGACTTTTTAAGCATGGCAAATGTAATAATGCTTGACCAAGAAATTGAAATAGAATAATGGTGATAATTAACCAATTCATCCTAAAATAATATAATACAATATTTAATTATAAAAAATTATGCAGCATATTTTAAATAAATATGTAAACACTAATGTAAAAACCCAATAAACCACACTAAATACAAGGCTAATTTACCATGTAACATATTTGATATAATATATTAAAAAAGCTAAATTATGTAAAAAAAATAATAATAAACTAAATCAGATAATGAATATTAATGTATTGTACAAAATTCAAAAATTTGTTTATTATATTAATTAATATTTTCTACATTCAAATAGAAAACTTAAAATAAATGTGTAATTTTGTATTAGGTACTTATTTTTTTTTACATAATCATACAGTTGGTATTACTAATAATTTAGTTAAATATATCAACTAAATAAATATAATTTAAAGAATATCAATTTAATATTTATATGATCCAAATTTAAATATATTATGCATTGTTAAACATATTATTATTGTAGGTATTTTAGGCACAGTTCCAATGTGCGACCTACAACTGATAATATAACAACTCATATACTCAAATAATAGGTACCAATCATGGAGTAAATATCTAAAGGTCTAAACTCTAAAGACTTATAAAGTTATAATATTATTATAATATGATCTACAATAATAATTATAAAATGTGTAAAAAATTGGCACTCCTCTCCCCAATCTCTGTTGTTCACACTCTGAATATTATATAAAACTATTATGAACGGTTAAAACGTACCTACTTGTCTTGTTCGTCGTCGCGATATCGTCAACACAAAACGTTCAATTCCACAGCTAGACCTATCGGCTATTTATGCGGACATCACCGTAGACGTTGATTTCGCGTCTTCATCCTGTCCCGGGTGGCTGAGTATATTAATATCCTTCCACAGCGAACCAAAATTGATAATAGACGTCACGCGTACTCAAAGTCCATCAACGTGTTCAATATTACAACGTTCCCGACAAGCTATAAACACAGAATAACGCACATTAGCGTATTAGGTAATAGCTTATCAAGTACGCGCGTGTAAAAAATATAAAACGTGCATGCAAACACAATGGTGTAATTTTTTATTATCGCTTAATGTTAGAAACCTGAGAACGCACGATTTAATTAAAAGACACCGTGCAATAGATTAATTTTTTCTAGACTACTATCTCGTGTGAAATAATTTGCAAAATCATTACAGTACTAAACAGTAAACATCATAAAAATCACTAGATATACGTACAAATGTATAATACCCAATATTTATTCAAATTTTAAATGTCAACATCTACGAGTCTACGATAGTACGAACGCATAGTACAGTAACAGCACCACAGTAGCACAGTACAAATAACACACTACAGACTACACAGTACACATAACACCACACAGACAAACATACGACGTCGGACTAGGACGTACGCATAAAAAAAAAAAACGTTCGAGCAATATTTTCGTGTCCGGGAGTGGAGGAGATTGGCGAACGCGGCCGAGGTCTTTCGCTTTGCTCACCGCCATGCGTCCCCTCTAAAGCACAACCGGTTTCATATTATTATTACGTTTGTTTGGATCTCTTGCACATATTTTTATTAGATGTATATTAATAAATAATAATAATATAACATTATTGTTTTCGTATTATTTTTTTATTACATCACAAAATCATTGCTGAACATTGGCCAGTTTCAGGTTTGTGAATAGCGTTTTATACCGAATGGACGTGAAACGCGGATGAAAACGCAACAATATTATTATACTTTATATTATATATTATTTTTATCGATACACTCGTTGACAAAAATAATGCATCTCTGTGTTCGCGTGCTGCGGGAGAATTCTCCCGGAGAATAACAAAAGCATGAAACATAAAAGACGAAATATTATTTAAATTTTAGACTACATAATAATATATAGTTTAGCCACACTCCCACACAAGACACAACATACCTCTATAATACGGGTGATATTTCATTCCTAAATGCTAAATTAATATATTCAATTTTATTGCCGTTGTTCTTTTAATAATAATAAGTATTCTGTATTCATATATTCATTCACCTCTATACGGCTATACCTATGTAATATATTATTATCTACATGAATAATAAATAAAAAAAAATGAATAAAAATTACAATATTTTATGATGTGGATAAAGGAATATTATAGATTTACAGTACACGTAGTATTATTTTGTTTTTTTGAACAACGAATAATCACAAATCTCCTATACGTATACCACATAATATTATTTTCATATAATAGTGAACACTTCATTAGTACTAATGAATATATTATAATGTAGGTAACAGAAATCATGTGATAATTTCGATCGGTAAATAATAAAATTGTATTGCGGCGTTTTATTTTTTCTAGGAATTTATATTATATGCTCTGCGACACGTTTGGCTAACGAATCGCGTCGTATCACCATGTCCGATGTCGCCGTATCGTACTTAGGTAACAGCATTATGGCATTACTCACTATATAGTCACTAATTCACTACAGTAGTATAGGGTCCTGAAGTCTTAACATCTGTTTTTCTCCTATGTTTTATTTTTGTTTTGTTACTTGTTAGTTGTTACCAAGGTAGTTAAACCTTGTTTATTACATAATATAATATATTATGAATTTATGACGTATTTATTTATGTACGTATGACCAGAATATTATATAGAATAATGTAATCATGAACTACGATCGAATACAAATTGAAAGTATAAATTGATTAATAAAGAAGTTCTATAACTATGCAAATTTAAATTTAAATTTGAAAAAAAAATTGTAAAATAATATCTAATATAATAAAATCTAATTATAAACAGAAAATAACTTATTTTTCTCCCGTCTATAGGTAAATAAGTCGTACGCCTTGAACCTACATAATGTGCTGGCTGTTTGTCTTACAAAAATCTGGGTAAAAATCTGTTAAAACTACGAATCAATTATAAAGTTCCACATTATTTAGTGCATATAAAATATTGCTATATGTGTAGGGTGTAGCCTATTATGGTACACACTGGTGCACTGGCATTTTTTAAACTAATAAACTTTTAAAATATTTTGTGGCCTAATTGATTATTTTTTTACAGCCTGGACGACGATGATAATTGATAATACACAATAAATTGTCATAAGAATAATAGCTTATATAATACTAATATCAGTAGTAATCCCTACGTAGATTTACTATACGCCACTGATTTAGCATTACAGCCAGAGTCTAAATTAATGAAAACAATTGATTTTATATTTATACGTGCAGATTTAATAGAAAACACTCTACAATTTTTTAGGCATAAATTAAATATGTTATAAATACGATATTAAGCGAGTGTTCGTTTCTTCAGTTAAAAGTAAACGAGTTCACTAGTGTTTTTATACGTGTGTTGTTAAATCTTAAATGGTACATATTATTCACAAATTTCACTTAAAAGTTAGAACTTAGAACCGTATAGAAAAATGTTAACCTATATACACGTCTAAAATACATCTGCAAAAATTGTAATTTAAAGTATAAATTAATATAATATATATAATAATGTTTATAAGCATAACATAATAAATACTAGATAAATAATAATATTATAAGTTTATAATACATAACAGTGTGTTACTAAATTAAATAAAGCATATTATGGCGATTATTACTATATTAGTTCAACTAATAAGCTATAAGCTTATATAGAAAAATATAATTTATAAAACAATAAATATTATTACAACAAAGAGTTTACCCTGTACAGGTAGGTAGTGCGCAGCTAAAAAGTGGAATAGTTATTAGTTTTTTATTATTAATTATTAACATTGATTAGGTATATAATAAATATTATTAGTTATTACCAGTTGCGTAGATACAATTTTTCTTGGAAGGGAGGGGGGTGTTAGCTTCAATGATACACCTCGAACAAGCAATAATAAGGCAATAAACCAATAACCAAATGAAATTAAAATAATTGTCTAAAGTCTATTATAATTGTGTTGGAAGTTAAAGGATTATTAGAACCGCTGTTTTCCATTATTTATAGGTATTTTCACGAATAACAATAAACTCTATGATCGAATTAATATTATATTTTTACAATTGTCAAAATTACTAAATTTATAAATTAAGATTAATGCAGAAGCAGAATATTATATTTATACCTAGTCATTTAAATACGAACGGTCGTAATATTCTTAGTAGGTATATCTTAAATCTTAATACGAGTTCCTACTTCTTATATAATAATATAATATTACGTTATAATGGTATTTTATTTTGTTGATGGTAACATTTTATTCATTTGTGTTTTAGCCTTTTAGACGTGTTGGGTAAAATACAAATTACAATAGGTATATCGAATGTAATAATAGGATAATATGTACCTAGACGACTGTGAAGTGTTAATTGAAATTTAAATACATTATGCTATATGCATTATATACCTACGTGAAATATAAGTACTATATTTTTGTGATTTTGCAAGATTAATAATTTTCAAAAAAAGAAATAATATTGGCGACTTGTTTTAAATTTAAAATATGCGCAGTAAAATAATAATAATATGTATTATGTGGAATTAATATTATCGGCAAACAGTTTAGCTATTTATTTTTTTGATT
Source organism: Tetraneura akinire (assembly GCA_021307375.1). Lineage (NCBI taxonomy): Eukaryota > Metazoa > Arthropoda > Insecta > Hemiptera > Aphididae > Tetraneura > Tetraneura akinire. The sequence goes on from JAIUCT010000009.1 coordinate 6,028,041, forward strand.
AGATAAATCGCGTTCGCATGGGTAGTGCATTTTTAACATTTGGAATTCATACATTAGTAGTACATTACATACTCCAACACGGCAACACATTATCGCAAAATATATTGTATTATATTTCAATCGTGGATTCGTGGATAAAAATACATTATGTATTATGTATTTATGTAATAAATAATAATATAAGGTCAAGGGTAACGTGTTGTTTTTGTAAATCGAATTCAAATGACCAATGGGCAATGGTACAAATTACAAATTGCACAGTATGGCCAGTGTCCAGTATATAAATTATTATGATTAATAATTAGGTATTAATATTGTACGGTATACAATATACATAATCATGCGTGATGCGTGTAGACTATAGACACCATGGACTAAGGTATATCTTAGACCTTACTACCTTAGTCCGTAATAGGTACTGAGACATGTAATTGACCCGTCAGTTAATGATAAAATTAGAAAATTATTAATGAAAAGAAAAGTCAAGTACCTACAAATTATAATTAATTATTATAATATTCATTATAAATAATTATAGTTATGTAATCTTTGTGGGTAGTTTATAAAAATTTTATTTCTGAAAATAAAAATTGAATACCAATATCGGGTAAAAAATTTGATATCTATAAACTATAAAAATATTTTAAATTCAGTAATCTAAAATTTTAAACCACCCAGAAGCAAAGTATAATTTTATGATTATCGGCAACATGGCATATTTTAATTGTAGCAAAACAATATAAATATTTATAGGTATCAATAAAAAAATTTAAAACCTTATTAAAATAATATTTGATATCTCATCATATGGTCTAGTCTCTCTAGAACCAGTGTCTAAATTAACGAGAACTTTTATTTAATAAAATAATAATTAAATATTTATAGTTATAAATAATAATGTATTACAAGCAAAAATATTGTGAATGTAATATTATTTTCAGATGTTTTAATTAAATATTTTGGATTACCTACTAAACTATCAACTCTTTTTACTTTATTAAATGTACAAAGTATTTTCATCAGTTCTGTCTAGCTCAGTCTTATAACAAGAAAATTTAAAATTATTATCTGGCTCAGTCTGGTTTCATTATTTATTAATGTTGACTTTATATTATTAAAATGTATATATATATAATACATATACAAATTAAAATTTATAAAATAAGTTATTTAAATTAACTTATAATTATGAATTGACCCTCAAAACTCCCCAGAAGAAAATTGTATCTATGCCACTGGCTTGAATTATCTGGTATCTATTTTTATGCACATAACATTAATTATTTAATTAATTTTCTCTAGACTTGATAGTTGATTGTTTAGTATTATTTTTAATTTTAACTAATATTTTTTTATATTATATATTTAATTAGATATTTTGTATTTAAAATAATGTACTAAAATGTATTTCACTATAAAATTTATGGCAATATAGCCCAATAGCTTTGGAGAAAATATAAAATTGGGTTAAATATTTGATATTTTGATAACTTTATTTTTTAAATTTTAATATTATATACATTTTTATGAAAATCGAGCAAGTTTTTAAATTAATACAAACTTCAAAATATGTAAATATGATATCAATTTGTATAATTGATTTTTCTAATCATTTTAGGTAAAGAAAAAATTTTCACGAGGCATAACCATTTGAAAATAAAAAATTATAAAAATAGATATTTAAATATTAAATACCTATTTTTATATAAAATAAAAAGTATAATACAATCAAATCAATTATTGTTTTGACAATAAATTCATTGTAAAAACACATAATAAAATACTAATTTCAAAATTATGTTTAAAGCATTTATTAAAAATTATAATGAATACCTATTGTATTATTTACAAAAACAATTAACCAATCTACAAATATATCAATGTTAAAATAACTTCTAATAATTTTATTGTGTATTACAGAAACAGTTTTTTAATTTATAAATAAGTATCATATATGAAAAATGTAGGTATATCTTATATACGTATACATTTTTTATTTCTTAGTTATTTATAGATCTAATGGATATAATATGGATAAGACCGGCAAACAACTACATATAGTATTACAAAAATAATTACATAATGAAATGATGTCACTGTCCACTGATATAGATTAAGATAATTATTGAAATATATACCACTAATAATTATTAGAAATAAAAAGAGTATGTATTTTCAACTATAATATTTATTGTATCTTATCATTAAGAAATTTAAAATTCAAAAGTTTAAGTTATAGTGTTAGTTCTATAATTAAATTATATGCATAAGTAAATCCAATATGTTTATAGTAACTACTATTCATTTAAAATTTAAAAAATTTTTCAAGTAGAATAAAATTTATACTATAGTATTTACTAATAATTATTTTTAAATAAGCTACATTCAATTTAAAAGTATGTATGATAAAAGATAATTAAATATATTTGTATTTTGTATTAAAATGAATTTCTTTTTCATTTGTCAATAAGATAATACATTTTAATGGGGTTATAATTAATTATACTTTTATAATTTAAGTACCTATACATAAGTTCTAGTATTTTGATTATTAAATAACATAATTAATAGATAAGTGATAACAATTATACTGACAATATGTAATATTTTTAGATTTAATATATAGTAGTAGCTATAAGATAAATGTTAGAAAATATAAATTCTTAAATAATAACAGAACTATAATTTTTTTTAATTAACAAATTAATAGGAATAAAAAATATTAATTAATAGTAAAAATCGACTAAACAAATTTTATAAAATAAAACATATATATAAGGTACATCAATAAATAAAAAATTAATAATATAACATATTATATACATAACAATGAAATGGACGCAAACATGAAATATATTTATATTTTATAGATTAAACAATATAATAATTTAATATAAATAAGAGAGAAGACAAATATTAAAATTAAAATACTTGGTTAACAATAACATAATATAGCCTATTAAAATTAGAACATTCAACATAGCTGTTATTTATTTATTTTAATTTTAATTAGATTAAAAACTATTTGAATAATTATAATAAATACCTATAGTATTTAATGAATCATAGTTCCCAAATCTAAACAACCTTCTTCTTCCATTTTGGTCAAAAACTTAATTACTCGTATTTTTGGATCTGTTTGACGAGCCATATCAATTAACGCCAATAACTTTTTTATACCAATGAATACTCTAAAATTAATAATTATGATATAATATTATAATTTATATTACAATAAATTTTAATATGGCTCATGTGAACTTAACAATTAAAACTGCATATATAAATTTACTTACTTGTGTCCAGATATTTGATTATATATTTTTTGAATATCTTGTTTGTTAAATAAATCAAATTGTTCCAGAACAGTAATGAGTTCTTCAGGTTGACTTAAATTTGGGACATGAAGTACAGCAGTAAAAGCAGATAACATTTCCATTTCTTCTAATACTGATTTACGACTACTTGTACACAATACTAGAAGTTTTTTACCTTTAGGAGGTTGCTTTTTCAGTAAAACTAATAGTGCTTGTAATGTCAGATTGGAATATCTTGGTCCAATTGGACCATAGTCTAATAAACGTTCAATATTATCAACTAAAATACAACTAAGTTGAGATCTGTATGCATCATCAAAGATCTAAAAAAAAAGACCATTAATTTTCAATTATAATTATTTTAAAACATATTTATTCCAGAAGCATACCTTTCTGATCTGTAAACATTTTGCCGTTTCAGTGAACCCAACCATGTCTTCTGGTGAACACACTTTGACAAATGGAAAGTCTGAATTCTTTGCTAACATTGCAGCTAAAGCAGTTTTTCCTGAATTTGGTGGTCCTTCAATAAGTACAGAAACAAGACCAAATGTATCAGCAACACGTGCTTGCTGTGTGAGTAATCTTCCATCTTCCAAAATTGTAGTAACGGATGGCCCCCAAGTTATGATACCACGAGCTAAAAAGTGTTCTAAAGCTTCAGCACTAGCACCAAATGCTGGTTTTATATCATTTTCTAGTGCATGTATAAAATCATCTCTGCACACTTGAATTTTTTCTGATGCATCTGGATCAACTTCAACTTTATTATCAGCTTTTATTAATCGATTCATAGCAGTAGATTGAGCTGCACGAACTAGACCTTCCAACTCTGCACCACTAAAGTTTTTAGTTTTTATTGATAGTTCCTACAAAATTTTCTATGCATTAAATATATTATAATTTAAAATTAATATTACTAATATTGTCTACCTTCATGTCTACATCATCAGCAATTTTTTTAAATTCTTTCATTCGTGTTGTATGAATATTCAAGATTTGATGTCGCCCATGTTCATCAGGTAAACTAATTTCCATTTGAACCTTTATTTAAATAATGTCGTTAAAATTTAATATAATAAAATATCGTTAAAATATTTTACTTCAAGTCGACCAGGTCTTAATAATGCTTCATCAATCATGTCTCTTCGATTTGTCATACCTATGATTAATATGTTATTAAGTTGTTCAACACCATCAATTTTAGCTAACAACTGGTTAACTACTGTGTCATGCACTCCAGTATTCCCACCAACAGAACCTCTTGCTTTACATATGGCATCAATTTCATCAAATATAATTATATGTAAACCACTGGCTGTTCCAGACTAAAATATAATATGATATGAAGACATATATTATATTTAATTAAATAATAATTAAACATACTTTCTTTTCTTCTTCTTCTGCATCTGCAAATAATCTTCTTATATTAGCTTCAGATTCACCTACATATTTGTCTAATATTTGAGGACCATTTACAATTTTAGGTTCACGTGCATTTAACATTTTTCCAATTTGTCTAGCCATTAATGTTTTACCAGTTCCTGGTGGGCCATATAGCAAAATACCTTTGACATGTTTGCATCCTAGTTTAAATTTAAATGTTTAGCATAACTTTTAAAAATATTATTTAATTGAATTATTTTACCAAGTTGTTCAACAATCTCATGTGGAAATACTCTGGATGCAAAAGCTCTTCTAAATATAGCATTAAATTCACTATCCAAACCACCGATTCCCAATTTATTAAAATCAAAATCTGGATTTATAATTGATACACGTGTTTGTTGACTGAAAATATTTAATGATATAAAATATTTATTTCAAATATACAAGTATAAATTAGTATAAAAAATAATATTACCATTTTGACTTTCCCACTAGCATAATTGAACTATTGGGAGCGACCACAAAACGTATAACAGTATCACCCAAACATTTTCCATATTGAACTGATCGTGGTTTTGCTCCACTGCTGATTTCTTCTGAATTTACACCTAAATGTGATATTTATATTTATATTTTTCTAAAATAATATAATAATTAGATATATTTTATATGAATTTTTAAAATTCTTTGATATTACATAAATACCCTAACACAAAAGTTAAAACATTTAACAGCAATTTAATATTGGAAAATGAGTAACCAATATGTATAATAATATATATTTCTATGAATAAAAATAATATATTGTTAAATTTTAAATTTGATATATCAATATTAAATTTCATAAGTTAAAATAATTAATATAATTTTATACAATTTACCTTCGATGTTTTTTATCTTAATGGTCATCAAATTCTTGTCTAAATAAAATAATAATGGTTGACCAACAGATAAAACATGATTTGTAAAATTTGATAAAAATTCTTTAACCATTATGTCAGTATCAAATTTTTCATTAGTATTTTTTGGTCTAATTAAAAAATAATTGTTAATTAATTTTATTCATAATAATATTAATTTATACATACTTTTTTTGAAAATAGTCAATTTCAACTTCAACTGAACATAAATAGTCAAATTTAGTATTATCTGGATAAGGTACAACATTGATTGGCTGATTGATTGACAAAGAAGCCCATTCACGTTGATTTACAGAAAATGCTATACATCCTCTTGGTGGAGAATTTTTATAAAACTTTATTGTAAACCAAAATTTAACATCTGGTTTGGATTGATGCTGGACTTCAAGATATCTAAATAGATTTTCATTTTAGAATATAAAAATAATAATTTATTTTTAACATACTTAATATTATCTCGAAAATCTTCATCATTCACAATTGCGCAATTTGTAAGTGCCCATTCATCTGCAGTACATTTTACTGCTTTAAAAACCTAACAAAAAAAAAAAAAAAAATATTTTACAATTCTAGTTAAATACTGTAACGTTATTTTCTATTTATTGGGATAATACAATTGACAAATTTAACTTACCAACATTTCTAAATGTATGTATTAAATTTCTATAAAATTTTAATCACGTTAAGTATTTAATATAATATAATATAATTACACTTCCACTTTAAACACAATACATAAAACGAGAATTATATAGGCAATTGGCATATATTCTATACCTCGTTCAATGATCTATACTTCAGAAAATGGAACTCAAAATTAAATCTCAAATTCTCAATACTTCGTTCATGTAGTCACGTCCAACGAAGCAACGACAAACATATTATCAACATTGTTATCAATAAACGTATTAAAATCAATAGTAGAAGGGGAAATGCGCATGCCTCATGACACAATTATTAGTTATTACAATATTACCTATATATATATATATAGTCTATTCTGTGGTTGTGGTATATATTTATGTTATATCAATGATTATTGAATTTAACTAAAAGGATTAAGGACTAAAAGAAAGATTCTGAGGTTTTTTCTGTTGCACACAAAATATTGAATAGAGAAATAGTAAAATACAACTGTAAAGTTTATATCATTTACATTATATTATAATTTAAAATATCACTATTAATTTATCAAATAAAAGTTATTATTTGCTATATTTTCTATGAAAATGGTTTTCGGTCATAAAATATTTTTCTTAACTGTGATTGTTGTTTGTCAGTCAATAAGTGAAGTCGAAATTCATTATAAGGAAAACGATCTTCAAATAGTTTTTGTAACTTTAAACCTTCAATAGCAGAATTTTGATTTACAATCAAATCATCTATTTCCTTAAAAATTAAATCTAGATATTTATACCGAGATGATTTTAATCGTTCTTTACACACAATGTCACTAGATAAGAAAAAAAAATGTATTTATAAATAAATAATAACATATAAATATGTGTGTGTGTATATTAATATGTTTTACTTACTAAGATTTTTGAGATTTTTCACAGGACATATTAAAGTAGGTATTAAAACTATTGATAATAAAATAATGTATTGATCAAACATTTTATTAGAAATATGTAAATAGATAATTATATTGTATTGATAATTTTATAATAAATACAAATGTATATAATAAGAAAAAAAACAAGATTTAAAAAATTAAATAATATAAACATTATAATATTGTAGAGTCATTATCGGAAATAATATCAGAATCAGAATCTTTGTTTTGACTTTTTTTACCACCCAAAAGATTTATTAAATCATTTGCTTCATCTTTGTCTTCACTTCTAGTTTCATCATCATCATCATCATCTTCCTCATCTTCATTACTATCGTTCTATAAATACAAAATAATCATAAATCCTATAAATGTTTATAATATATAAAGTACATATTTAGAAAATAATACCTGTGACAATATTTCTTCACCTTTAATGTCCATATTTTTCATAATACCCATAAATAATGCATCAGTACAACCATTAATAACAATTACATTTTTTACTTTTAATATTAGAGCTTCTAAAATACCTCTTATATTGGGCAAACAATTGCTTAATGCATTATCTTTGATCACCTTAAATATTTATTACTTTGTATTAAATAACAAAACTATTTATTATATAAAATATTATATATTATATAAAAAATTACTTTTGAATAATTGCATATATTTTGTATGTATCTTGTTATTACTTGAAGATTTTTTAAAACCTTGGATACCTCTTTTGTACGAGTTTTAAATAAATTTTGACATACAGTCATTCCTTCAGCTAAGAATAGTTTTAATAATAATATAGAACCCTATAAAATAATAATGTAATACATTACATAGATTAAAAACTTATATAAATAATATATTACTTTAACAAATATCAGAAGATTATTCCTTGAATCTTGTTTCTTAATATTTTGGACTATTTTTTCCATTACATAAATAGCTGATTGCCAAATATTAAGACGATCTAACTCACTTTCAGCAGTTTTTAAATTATCTTTTACAGATCCCAACAAAGAATTAAGTATGACTTTAATTAAGCACTTAAAATTCATTCTGCATATTTAAATAAATTAGAATAGCATATTGATTTTAATTTAATAAACTTACTTATTTATTGTTGGTAAAGTCTTTAATCTATCTGTTTTTGATTCCATAGTTAAAACTTCTTCTTCTAACCAATCTACTATTTCTACCAATTTATTTAATTTATTATCGTGACATTGTAAATAGATTTCCATTAATAGTGTAATTTGATCATTGAATTTTGGACCATTTTCTTCTATGCCTTTTATAGAATACCATTGCCTAGTCAAAAAATTCCAACAAGTATCTCCTAGAAAATTAATGATTATCGATTAAGTATACCTAAGGGTACTTGTGCGTTATCGCACCTACCACGCACCACATATGCGTTATCGCGACTACCTCATATTATGGGTTATAGCGACACCGTTTAAAATACGATTTTATTTCTAATTCAATTTTTTCCAGAGTCGTTACAATCGCACTTATCGCAATTTTTATAGACTGAGTGGGTAACTTTTAGGACCATTAGACATTCAGTCACAACCACGCTGTCACGGTGGTAGTAGTAAAAACTTGTTGTAACAAACGTTTTAGAGGTACAGCGAGACACCATTTAGAACCCTACTTGACAGAATTTATGTGGAGGAATACTAATCATAATGAAGACAAGTACAACGTTTTACTTAATAGTATTGAAAAACAATGGCCACCACAAATCAATTTTTAAAATTTTACTACATTTTATTTTATTATATTTGACATATTATTATCATATTATCAATAAATACATTGACTTTTATCTTTGGGTAGTCAATCAAGGTAGTATCGATAACGCACAAGTGAAATCAAGGTAGTCGCGACGAGTCGGTGGTAGGCGCAATAACTCACAAGTACCTACCTAAGATAAGAATTAATACAAATATTATGTTAAAAATTTAACATTATTCAATACTTAATATAATATCATTTTCAGGTTCATTGGTAAATTTTTTTAAAATCTGTATTATAGTGACTAAGCTAACAGCAGCGTCTATATGAAGTATAATATCTTGAAATTCTTTTAAATACTTTATTTTTTCTAAAATCAATCCTGTTTTACACATCATACGTTTAAATTGTGTACTCTGGCTACTCAAGTCTGTTTTGTTCGTCATTTTTTTTAATGCATCTGAAAAAATAAATAATTTAGAAACTTCATATTTTAATACCTACCTAAAAGTCATAAATTATTTTACACAGGTTAATTAGAAGTTAAAACGGATGAAGATTACATAATAATGATGTTTAATATAAATTTCTCATACCCTGCAATACATTAGACATCATTCATAATAGATGTATAAAATATATACATATATATATCAAATGTAATCACTATTTTTTTTTTTTTTTTATAAAAATCTAACAATATAATTTAATCTATAATATAATATATCTATAATATTATATATATATAATAAATATATCTAATAATATAATTGAATTTTGTAATTATTTAAGAATAAAATGAAGAGTAATATATTTTTATATAATTTAATTTTTTTTTATTTTATATCAATTTAAAATGATTGGTTCATTTAATCACTTCTACTGTATACAATGTATTCATTCATTGCACAAGATTCATTGTTTTTCTTATTGCCAAACATTTACCTGGGTAGTCATAAATTCATATTTTAAACTTTAAAATAATAATGATATATAAAAATCTACTAACATACAAAATAATTATAAGTGTTATACATAATATAACATTATAACGGGACATTCATGATAAATTAATTTATATGTTTTTAATTAATTTTCTAATTAACCATAGCTGTAGCTAAGATTTGTTTAGTGGTGCATCTAAACATCCATTATTTAGATTCTAAATTTATTAATATTTTAATGAAAATAGATTAAGTAAAAATATGTTTAAAAATTACTCTATATAATTGATCATATGACATATTTATTTATTACAATTGATAATATAACATTTTTCTTAAATATATGCACTAAAACAATTTACTTATAATTTTTAGCAATTTAATAATGTCATAGCACAAACTACAACATATGAAACTTTGCCTATGCAATTATAATGGTAAAAGTAAATTAAATTAAAATTTTAGTTAAACTAAATACCATAAAATTAACATGACCTTACTTATAAAAAGATCATCGTTATCAGAAGATTCAAATTCTTTCCATTGAAATAACATTACTATAGACTTCAAAATTAATCCAACACAATGTTTTGTATCAACTGATTCAGTCATGAACATTCCAGTAGCATCTAATATATTGTCATTTGCCATTAATAAATTCTGAATAAAAAATAATTAAATTCTGAATGTTAATAAAAAATTTTAATTATATTTATTGTTAATTATATTTCTTTTACTTTGAAGAATTCTGAAAGAATTGTCAAATTGGTAATTAAATATGGAAGAAGTTTTATAAAATTTTTTAGTATTGTTTTTGCGGGAACTAATGAAACACTAGTAAATCCTACAGTATCTTTGGCTTTCATTTTAGATAGATGACTGATTTTTTTATTTTTAAAAATAACATATTCCATTTTTTGTAATACATCTTCCAATAAAAACCGTAATTCAGAGGGTCCTAATTCAGCTGTAAATTCTTCATCCTAAAAATGAAACTTGATTAAAATATAATTAGTTATAGAAATTATTAGTGGCAAAGCTACATATAAGACAAAAAGATATTGTATATTCATTTTTTTTTTTAAACTGAATTAACTGATTGCACATATACCTATCTATTTTGTCAATTTGTGTTTCATAATCGTATAAAAATATGTTATTTAAAATGTATTGGATTTTATTATAGATAACTTTAGTTTATAATATAAAATATAAATGCATTAACAGGTATTAATAAGCGTTGTCTGGTCAAAACAACACAATAATGAATATTGTGATTTTTTAAATTATAAAGTGTCTTATATTTCAGGACATGTGGTGTAATGGATTCATGAAAGAGAGGTACACAGTGAATTAATGGTGGAACATGTCTCATGAATATTTGTATCGTAAATTTATGAATGTGCCTGTACTCGCATCCTAATATGTAGTAATATGTTTTATTCGTATCGAAGAATAATAATGCATGTTTAATTTTAATAGCCGTATAGTTAAAATAATACACATTTTAAACATATCAAAACTTATAAACTATTATAATTAAGATTATCTATGCATTTTTAGTTATTTAATTTTTTTCTATAAAAATTAGTTTAAATTTGTCTACCCTAATCTAAAACCTAAGCTTCGCCACTGGAAATTATAATTTAATAAAACCAACTTTTTCTGGATCAGGATTGATAACAAATTTTTGAGTAAGTAGTAACCAAGTATCAATATCAAGCTCACGAAAATAGTTTTGATAAATACTAATGTCTACTTCATTTTCCAAAACATTATCATCATTTTCATTTTCTACTAAATTAGTTATACTAAAATTTGATGTATTAGTCGATTCCAATGAAGTATTACTCTTATCCCTTACAATTATTTTTCCTTTTTTATTTGTGTTTTTCTTTTTTGGTTTTATAAACTTCCTATATAAAAAAAAAAAAATGTATAATAATAATTAATGTATTTATATGGATATTACATTATAAAAGGCACCACCACACAAGATCATTACTTGCTATGATTAAAGTAGTAGCAAAGTCACTCTATCTGGCAACGTAGATGTTAGAAATCATTAAAATAACCATGTGACAATTCGTTTTATTACTAGCTACCTCAAATTGTTAGTTTACATTATTGATTATCAGTGTTAACATTATTAATTGTAGTTCATTTCATAGAAAACATTTTTACAACTAATTATTTTCTACTAACTACTTTGTTTTGTATGTGACAATAAACCAGTACTAATAATTATCACAAGTAAAATCACTTCATGTGATAGGGCCTTTAAAGATTTTAAGTTACTTTTTATTTTTATTAAAATTGGGTTTTTCTACACTCAATCCGTAGTAACAGTATGGTGGTATATATTCTGGTTCATACATTACAGATAAACATTTTTTTATTGTTCTAATCAAATATATTATAGTTCTTAATCTAATTAGGACCTATAAAAAATGGTACATTTTAATAGTTAAAAAGTATTTTAAATATTAATACTTAATACTTTGCTTCCATTCTTCTGTTTAATCAAGTAAGAAAAACAATTAATAACTTCACGAAACCAATTAACAGCATGAAAAAGTGTGTTGACTATTATAATTTGTTGTTCTGGAGACAACATTTCAAAGTCATCTATTGTTTTACGAGTGGGCATTACAATTGCGCATCCTAATAACGCATCAATTTCACTTAAGTCTTCACGTTCCAAACCTCTAACTAATCGAAACATTGATGTTAAAGCATTTGAACAGCAGCTTTGTAATCCCATTATTGCATTATCAACTTTTTTTATTTCATCAATAACTTTAGGACACAAATTGACCGCAATAATTTCATCAAGATCTTTGTCTAGACAAAATGTCAAACAGCAATCTACTAAAATATTTCTATAAAATATAATTAAAAATTAGACCCATAATTAAGTTTGAACAGAAAAATTTGATTTAATCATTAAAAATTTTAATTTAACTTTTTTAAAATTAGTGTAGTCAATATTTTCATAATTTTGAATAAAGTTAAATAATTACAATTATATAAAGGAATACTTACTCATTTTTAAATTCATTAGCTGCTATTAAAAAACTATATTGAAAATTTTTTTTAATGACTGAAGATACAGCATACTAAAATAAATAGAAAATTACATTTACAATAAATATTACATATTCAATTTTGTATAATTGTATGATATAAGCACCCACAAGTTTTGCTATAAACATTTAATAGGAAACATAAAATTTAAATTGTGATGTTTAGATTAAACTTCAGTTATAAACGTATAGGTATTATCAAATTTAAAAAGAGTACTATTTTGTTAATTCAGTATTATATTCTTCGTGAAATAAAATTTAATAGATAAGTTTTTTATTTTTTATATAATTTAACTTTTCTGCAATATACAATATACATATTGTTTTAATACAATGCTTCTTTAGTTATTTGAAAATATTTGAAATCAAATTCGTCAAAATTATTATTTTCATGAATTTTCCCAATTTTAATAATTTTTCTATTTTTAAGAAAACTATTGACAACTGAATGATGGGCATGATCTATCTTCAAATGGGATAACCGTCAGATGCTGCATATATGAATACCCATAAGATTATGGAAATGTTTTAAATACTGTTCAATATTTAAAACATTTCCATAACCTTACAGATATTCGTATAATATCGCAGATGTGATTACTTCATTTGAGTAGTAACAATAAAATTAAAAAAATATTTTCATGCAAACTAAAAAAAAGCAGACAATATTAAAATAAAATGATTGTAAAATCAATACATTCTTTGCTTCACTCACAATCTAAAAGTATATTATTTCTAAAATATTTTTCTTAAGATTAAACTAAACTACAACTTAAATGTACCAATTTTCCTATAATCCTCATTAGATAGTTGAAAATAGTATTACATATAACATCAAAACATATAATTATAAGTGTATATAATATTCTTTTAAAAAAAATAAATATGTATATTACCATGAAAGTTTTATCAAATGGAAGACCACGGAATAGCATAAGAGCAAACTGATCAAAAAATAAAATTTGAGAATCTGTATCTGATTGGGTTCTTGTTACTAATAATTCTATAAATAAAAATTAGTAACACTAAAATAAAATTTAACTAATAATAAATTACCAATAAGAGAGTATGCATCTTTTGCTTTTTTAGTTAATATTATATCTTCACTTGACTTATCGATTGATATTGATTCATCTTCAGAAGACACTAAAACTATATGTTTTGTTAGCATAATAGCACCAATAATTCCAACTCTTTGAGATCTATATAAAAATATTATGTATTTATTTATTAATGATAAGTATAAAGATTAATATAAATAGTATTAATTACATAATGTCAAGAGAACAAAGTTCTTTTTGTACGAATATATTAATCTCATCTTGAAATACAGAACAATTATTAATTCCATCAGGTCCTTCAGAATAAGCAATTTTACATAACATGTCTAATACTTGAGCAATATCTTTTGTAGAAAAATCATAAATTTTATTCATAAAAACAGACTATAAAAATATAATTTTTAATTATAATTCAAACTGATTAATAAAAAAAGAACTATCTATACCATTAGACGAGTAGCCAGTGGTTGTATTTTATCAATTCTTTTCTCAGTTAATTCAGAAAGTATATTTAATACATTTTCAACAGTTAATTTATTACCAGTACCTAATAAAACAAGAAGTTCTTCTATAATCCATTTACACCAACATTGATCTATATTATTAAAACAATTCCTAAAAATAAAAATATCACTATCATTAATAATTATTATAATGATAAAAATAATATACTTATTAGAAAATATAATTCATTTTATTACTAATAATCATATAGAATACTTACACTATCATACTAGATACAACTACAATAGAAACATGGTCAGTAGCTTTTAAAAGATTGGAAAATAAATCAATGAACATTTCAAAATACTGTTTAAATACCTAAAATTATAATAAATATTTATTAGAATTAAATATAAATTTTATTTTTTTTATGAAATAATTTACGAACTGGTGTAAATGTTTGGAAAGTCTTTTCCATAAGTTCAGAACGAATAAATCCATTTTTAAAACGTTCTTTAAAAACTGATAATATAGTATTTTTAGTTGTCTGATCATTAGAAACTGTTGAATAAGCCAAAAACAAAATGACAACATCTAATGGTCTAAAAGAAAAAAAAGTGATTCTTAGTTTCCAACAAAAAAATATAATAAATATTTGTTATTCCATTTTAATTAATATTTTATTATTTAAATTTAATTTATTTGGTTTTGGATAACAATTTTTATTATAATTAAGACTTTATGGTTATAATTTATAAATATAAACATATTTAAGGGAACAACTGTTCACTGTTTGTCAAATTATTTTTATTAAATTTAGATCAGGTACCAGCAGAAAAAAATACATTGTGTTTAGTTGCTAGTGAATAATCAACATGAGGAAATTAATGAGGATGTTCAAGTAAAAAAAAAAATTTTAAACTGATAAAATTTAAAATTTAAAATATTATATAATTATAATCATATTACTATTAAAAGTGATTTCAGTACTTTGCCTAAATTTATTTAGACATTAAAACAAATGTCAAGGAAATAGGCCCTGAAATAGGTATATGTTGTTGCAACTCGTGGAAATAAATATAAAAACTGAATTATATATATTAACCTATAATATAAATACTTTAAATTTGTAAAATACTAAAATATGCTTTTACTTGTGTTCTTTATGAGATTGTGTTTGACTTATTATTTTTATCCAAACATCTAATAAAAGTTTGCTCGATAAAAATTTATCATAAATACAACTAAAAATTACTAGCTGTATGCTTTGCAAATTATCATTTGTCATTTTTAAATTACTTTCTGATGTTGAAAATTGAAGTTCTGATCTTAATCCATTTATTATCTGCCATTCAATAAATAAAAATTAGAAATTAAATTAATTTTTTTTAAAACAAAATCTACTATTACTAACTTTCTCAGCTACTGTACGATCATCTACTTTAATCAAAAATCTAACTAATGCTGGAAGTTTATCTGGAGGTGTATGATGTATGACTGGTATCATGTCCATTTGAATAAATGCTAATTCTTCTTTAGTGATATTTAATTGACCAATAGTCTCCAAAATACAAGCCATCAATTCTTTGTCATTTCTAAGGAGCTTACTAGAAAAGAAATAATTTAATTAATTATAAAAATATTTAATAAATTATAAAAAAATATTTATAATTTTTTACCATAACTCTTCATTTACATCATGATCCTCACTATCAAGCACTATATCTGGAATAGACAAAATTAATTCTCTTTTCATGTCGAGATCGGGCATTACATTTAAATTATCAAATAATTTATTGCAAACTTTCTTCAAATCTATTATACTATATAGTTGCTTAAATGGTTTAAGCAACAATCGTACCCATTTTTGTATAGTTAAAATAGAATCTTCACTGAAATACCAAATTTAAATAAATCAATAATTATGAAAGAATACAAAAATTTAAGTAGGTATTTTACGTTATATCTTCTAAGCATATTTCTGCCATTTTATCAAAAAAAAAATCTATTAACTGTGATTGAAGTTGAGGTACTTGAAGTAAAAGGCGAGCTAAAGAATCCCTTTGTTTAAATTTATTTTCTGGAACGGACTAAGTATTAAAATTTTACATTACTAATAATATTTATTGCATAATTATAATTTTCGATTACTTACTTTACATGATGATAGAGCCGTTTTAAGATTTGATTTAACATTATGGTATTTTTCAAATTCTGTAAAAAATCTATTTACCGTATTATCAATTTCATCAATTTCACCAGAATCATTAGATAATTTAGATTTAAGTTGTTGCAAAAATTTGTGTTCTTCAACACCTAATAAATACATTTAAAATAACTTAAAATTTAATTGAGTAACAATAATTATTTAGTAACATACGCAATATATTTTGATCACATTTTAAATGTAATCCACAACTTGTTAATATTTGTTTTAAATAAGAATTATTATCATTATCATCATCATTAAATAGAGGCTGAGAACAATCAGTTGTATCATCTACTTCATTAACACTTTTTTTCTTTTTTTCTACTGGAAAATCAATGAAATCTTCTAGTATTGATGGTGACTCTGGTGATTCAGTATTTTTTGAATTACTGTTGTTGGACATAATTGGTGTAGAAGCGTGCAGTGATGAATTGGTAAAAGTTTGTGGTTGTGATGAACGAATCTCAATTTCGGTGGCATTTTTCGTTTTGGGAAATTTTCTTTTATACATTATTATCTATTTATTTGTGCAATTATTATAAAAAGAAAAAAAACAGATTTTAATTAATAACACTCAATTACAATAAAACAAATTATTTATAAAGTATAATGTATAAACACTGAACAGTAAACACTAAACAGATTTATAATAGGTAATAGGTTTTATAATCAATGGTATTACTTAATAGAAAATAGTCAGTATTAATCATTCACTCGTTAGGTGGGTTAGGTTAAGTAAAGTTGAAACTTAAAGTAAAAAATTACTATCAAACACAATCATAGTACACAGACTAAGCTCATACATGAATATGATACATCCTAAAAATGGCGGTTATTTCATATTTTCAATTTTCATATCATTTCATAATAAACTATACCTAGCATGGGGAGTTATAGATAGTAGTATTCTTATCTACCTCGGACGCATGGGGATTCCAAGGTTTACCTAACCTGTTGATTAAAATTATCATACGAATGTGTGCGCGAAAACGGACGAATTTTGGTCGGTACGCGACTTGTTCCCTCGTCGGATAGAGTTGTATACTCGATGATGGGGATTATCAATAGATAATATAATCTGCGGTTATCGAGATGGATAACAATGTATTTTAAAAAGATATATATAATTATTATAATTGTCCCCAAAATTAGGTTTATTAGGGAATAACTTTCAACTCATCTTTACAATCACTATGATATATGAATAGAACTATTCTAATATAATCATTATTTATTTCTTATATTTAATTATAAGACATAACAATTTTAAATAATTTCATCCTTCATGAGAATTTATCATTTTATCATATAACTATTAAATTTATATTTGTTCAATAAGGATGATAGATTGCTCGTTCAAGTTGCATATGACATTTTGAGTAATGAAGTTTCAAAAAAACATTAACAATTTCAAAACATAACCACTAAGGTGCTAATTTTCAGCATTTATTATATTACTATTATTTGCTGCAATAGGATTATTTATTAATTATTAATTAAAATAAAAATAAAAAAAATAAACATATTTTGTATGGTATAAATACATTTTAATTAAAAATAATTTTGTATAATGTAAATTATCACTTTTTAATTTTTTTTTTTTCTGGAGGTTGCACAAATTTAAATACTTTTTTATCATTTTTATTCATATTATTGAATTTTCCTAGTCCACCACCACCATGTCGTTTTCGTGGACGAATAGCTTTTGCATTTAATTCTACAGCAGGCGGTGTAGTAAATCCAAATGAAGCTGCAACTTTTGTAATATCCAAAGTTCCAACATCAAAAATTTGTTTTAAATGATGTGAATCATAAGCTCGAACATATGATTTGAATGCTTCTTTAGCAGAAACATGTAAAAAATAATTTTTTGCTACAAGTTTTTCAAGTTGCAATTGTATGTCTGATATTTTATTCCATGAAAACTCAAATTCATTTAATGGTACTTTAGCCGCTTTTAAATATTGAAGGAACCCTAATTCTTCAGGACGTAAAATTAATAAAGCATGCCCACTGCTTCCTTCACCTCGAGCTGTACGTCCTACACGGTGAATATATTCCTTTAAATATAAAAACAAGAATCAAACAATTAATAAAAAAAAAATTGTATTAAATATCAGTTAACGTACTTTGGGATCATCCGGTGGATCATATTGAACAATCCAATCAACTAATGGAATATCTAATCCACGAGCAGCAACATCTGTACATAATAATATACCAGTTTCAGCATTACAAAATTGAAAGAATGTTGTTGTACGCTTCTCTTGTTTTTGCTTACCCTTAATAAAATTAGAAAAATAAACACATGCATGTTATAAATTATATTATGTTATAATGATTTCTTACATGTATACACATAACGGGTAAATCTATGTAATTTAATAATTCATGAAAATATTTAACTGCCAAACATGAACTAAAAAAAACCATAACTTTCTTCTTCCGATTTTTTTTTAAAAATGTAAACAATAATAAAAAACGTTTCTCAGATGGACATACAACATATCCTTGCTCTAAACCATCAACAGTAGCTTCGTCTTTACTGTCATCTACTCCTATATAAATTGGTTCTTTTTTTAAAGCAAATGTAGTCAAAGCATCTGTTTTTGGAGTTTTAGTAGCACTAAAAAGCATAGTTTGTCTTCGTTCTATAACAAATATACAATATAATTATTTTAATGCAATCATTTAATCAAATTTATCAATCTACTTGGTAATAAGTTTATTATTTGTTTTATTTCTTCTTCAAATCCAATATCCAAGATACGATCAGCTTCATCAATAATAAGACATTGAAGATTTTTATATAGAAAATCTGGAGAATTTTGTAAATGATCTAATAATCTGCCAGGAGTAGCAACCACTATATTAATACCTAAGAACATATGTATAATAATTAATTTAATTGACGTTTCTTTTTTTTTAATTAAAATATAAATTTAATTAGATCTTATAAATTGTAATTACCTTTAGACAACTTTGTTGCTTCAGTTTGTCTATTAGCACCACCCATTAAGAGGCCATAGGTATGATGATGATGTTTCATTAATTCTTTTAATACGCCAAATGTCTGCATTGATAATTCTCTTGTGGGCGAGATTATAATACAACCTGTACCATTTCTAGGCATAAATTTAAGCTTATAAATTAATTCTACAGCAGGTATTAGAAAAGCTAATGTTTTTCCACTGCCTGTTTTTGCAGCACCAACTAAATCACGTCCTTCTAATAACGGTGGTATAGTTTTTGCTTGAATTTCAGTCATTACTGTAAATCCCATGTCCTCTATTCCTTTAAGTGTATTTTCACATACATTACCTTCTAGGCTGGAAAACTTTCTGTCTTCAGCCATTATTTTTAACATTAAGCTGGTGCCGGAAAGAGCTGTAAAGAAAAAAAAAAATGATAAAAATAAGTAATTATTTTAACTTCATTACAAAATTACATACAATTATCGTTACTCATTTTATTTTATTAAATACAGACTTTATATTTAATATAATTTATTAATTATAATATAAAAAATATTAATTAATCTAATAATTTCACACTAACAACCACCAAAAGTAAACTATTACAGTACTACCTAATACCTATCCATCTATATAGTATCTATTTAGAAATTTTTATAGATTAGAGTAAAAATTTTAATTAAAATAATAAATATTCAATATTGTAAAGGTATCTCGTATCTGTATACGTTAATTTACAATATTTATTATTTTGAAAGATATTTAATTATTAATAGTTATAGGTTATGCACAATGCACAAATCTGTAAAGCACACATGTAACGTGCACGAACCACGAAGGTACGAGACAATCTTAATTCGTGATAGCTTGGTATCAACAAATTGTAACAACTACTGAAACCATGATTGGTAATATTACACTTTATTTTGGTTATGTATATAAAGATAAACACGTTTGATAGTAAATATTAATCAATTTAGTAAAAAACGAAATAGGTACATCGTACATAACATAATAACATATTAAAATTTAAAATAGTGATTACTACATTACATACTTCATGTTTATATACCACAGTTAACTTTGTTTTAAATTTAAATAAAACAATATAACTCTTTAAAATAATTATATTTTTAAATAAAATTTATAATGAGTGCTAAAGAAGGAAATGTAGCACCTGAAAAAAAAAAAAAAGAGAGCATTTTAGATTTAACCAGGTAAATCGTCATATAATAATTGGTGAATTAAAATTTAATTTAATAATATTATAAGATAGCTAGATAAATTTATATGTATTTGATTTATTTACAGGTATTTAGAGAAAGCCATTAGGGTAAAATTCTCTGGAGGCCGAGAAGTATCAGGTATCCTGAAAGGCTTTGATCCATTAGTTAACCTAGTATTAGATAATACTTTAGAGTATTTACGAGATCCAGATGAACCAATGAAGTTAACTGAAGATACTAGAACATTAGGTTTAGTTGTCTGTCGAGGTACATCAATTGTACTTATTTGTCCTGTTGATGGGATGGAAGCAATTGCCAATCCTTTTGTTCAACAAGATTAAAACTAAAGTTGTAATCTTAAGGCTGTGTTTCTATGAGTATCATTATACAATCATCAAAATACTGCATTATAGGTTATAAATTTAAGTTTTTTTTTTATTTTTATTATATATTTCTTAACTATCTAAGCAATAAAATTTGTTGCAAAATTTCAATAATGTTATATGAAAGTATTATAAACGATTATTTATGTAAATCAAATAAAATTGTTTTTCAACATTTTTTCACTACCCATTAGTTAAAAATAATAACAATTAGGTACATTTTCTATAATTAATTATTACCAAATACTATTAAAATTTTCTATAAGAAAATAAATAATATTTATATTTAAATAAATTATTTTTGTTTTTTACCAATTCATGGTATATATTTTGTGTAAATAAAAATTTCTGGATGTTTGATCCTTGAACATTTGATCTAAGTATTTATATGGTCTAAGGACATTTTGTCCTACTTTCTCTTGGCGGTATAATTTTTAAATTTTATTTTCCTTAATTTTTAAGGGGTGCACTTCACTTATATTAAATATTTAGTATTTATGACAACAAAAAGTTATAAATTATTAAGATTGAGGTTTTTTTTATTGGCAAATTGTTATACGTACCATCTACAGTGTCAATAATTTATTATTTCACATTCATACTATATGTTTTTTAATTTTTGTGAATTATCTATCATGTGGACATATAATATATGTGTGAAATAATAAATTATTGACATAACATAATATATCATTAATAACATTTATATTATATATTAATAGAATTGGGCGAGTATTGTTTTTTGAAGTCGAGTCGAGTTCAAAATTTAAGTAGGTACTCGAAAAATGTTGAGTACTAAATAAAAGTCGAGTATTAGTCAATTCTCATAGAATTCTTATCGGAAATATTTGGGTTCTCTCATTTATTTATAGTTTTTACATTTATTTTTAAATAAAATAGTGAAACTAGTATTCGATTTAAGTCGAGTATTTGGTTCAAGTCGAGTACCTGTATTTACGAGTACATTTTTTTAGTCGAGTCGAATTTTAGTAGACTCGAAAATTTTACCAAAGTTGCGTGCCCAACTCTATATATTAATAACTAAAAAAAAAAAAAAAAAAAAGGATACCTTAATAACTTCTAGTAATATAAATTTAAAAATAAGGAAAAACCTTCTAAAGACATACGTCTGGAGCGTGGCACATTATGGTAGTGACACGGGGACATTTGGACAATAAGGAAAAGAACATACTCGCATTTGAATTGTGGTGCTATAGTAGCTAGTTGTGGGTCGGCAACTTTTAGAGAAAAAAACCAAAGTAACAATTTACAAAATTTTCCAGTTTTTAAGTATCACTAAAAAATAAACGACTTTAAACACAAATAATAAAGTTGACTACTGTCTGTGGACGAGTAACTTTTATTTTTATTCTATTGACTAAGTGACAAACTGACAACAAATTTACAACGTTTACGTCAATTTTGCGTACAAATGCATTTTGGACTTTGGTCCTTGGTCGCATTGTTAAATCGTCGTATGAGTGCATGACATAATGAGAAAACATTTTATTACGATAGCCTGTGAGGGTACTGTCAAGTTATTGTTGTAATATAATATATTTCCAAGAGCAACAATTTTTTTTTATATTGGAATAATTGTAGAGCCGTAACTTTAGGTCGAAGGACATGTGGCTCGCGAACCACAGGTTGCCGCCCCTGCTATAGGAGAATAATTATTAAAATAAATTGGGTGGATTATTAAAATGATTATAAAGACATAAAATGATGAAGTTTTTTTGTAGAGTAGGAGAAGATGGTAGCTTCCTAAAATCTCTGAAGATTAGAAGACCTAAGCTTATTGGACATACATTGAGACATAACAATCTCCTAGGTAGAATAATAGAAGTGAAGAATAGTCGAGGAAGACCACCACTCGAATATGTAAGCCAATTAGTTAAGGATCTTGGGTGTGTAACATATTATGAATTAAAATGTAATGCAGAGAAACGTGAAAACTAGAGTAATGTTGCCAACCAACCCTTGGGCTGTTAACAAAAAAAAAAAAAACTAAATTAATCATTACTCTAGTCATTATAAATAAAATAACTATTAAAAATATATTTATCTAGGGATGAAATATCCAGAAATGAAAATTAGTAGTGACTAAATATACGAATACCATGAATAATTTTTAATTATTATGAGCTGTTATTTATCAAGTATTAATTTGCAAAATTATTTTCATTCAATTTTTAAAATGTTGATTAATAATCTAGAAAAAATGATTGTAATTTCAATAACATTTTCTATTGTCTACTGTTACAATTAGCAAAATAAAATAAAATTGTATTTTTTATATATTGCATAGTGTTTTATATAGAAAACTTATCCCATACAATGCAATCGATCCAATTCCTGAAAAAAATCGCATGAATGTATTGTTGGAGAAAATGGCCTATTGTAATTTATGACAGTTAATTACAATAAAAATACACATTAATGTGTTTATTCATTCTAAATATAATATAGTATTCATCTAAGTATTTATTTAAAAATTACTTTAATATCAATTTGACACTTGTCAAATAATTTTTATTCAAATAGGTATCTGGTATAATGAATAGGTACTATAATATTTCACTGTTTGTCAATTACATGACATTTCAATTAATTATAGCAAATATTCAAAAATAAGTTTCTTTTTTACTACTTTACTAATAACAACACACTACACAATGTACTATAAACTTGTGTATGAAATGTGATGATTTACGATTAAACATTGAAACATAATTCAGAAATAACTTTTTTATAAAATATAGGCGGTAAAAAAAAAAAAAATCATAATTAAATCATATACACATTTTTTTGTTTTTATTTTAATATCTAAACTATTATCTATAGTTTAATAACTAGTTATTAATACACCAAATATAATTTTCATAAAAATTAGTTATTTACTATACAGTTATATAAATTTGTCAACATATAGTATGTTATGTTGTACTACATGTAATACTACATTAAAAATCAATTATAAATTAATAAATCCTACAGTTTAACCTAAACTATTTATACAATGTGTCAATTTAGTGTACTTAACAAAATAAGTATTTTACGTAAAACAAAATTATTTCTACATTTCTTAAAAATATTTATTTTTTTAAGTACACCAAAAAAAATAAAATAATTATAATAAATATATTCCTTTTTCCATATAGAAATATTATTTACATACAAATAAATTAAAAGGTATTGTAAAAAACAAGTATATAGAAAAAACAAATGCTAGAATTTTTCGAATTAGACTAGGTTTCTCAAAAACATATCTACTTGAAATTCTAATCTAGATTAACATCTAGCCATAAATTTTAAACTAGATAATCATAGTCTAAGTATCATTGAAAATATTAACACTCATAAATAATTATTTTTGTGCCTCAAAACAATTAAATAACAGTGTTATTATATAAAATTGTACACTTCATTAGTATAACATAAAGTGTCATTTGTAATGTATTCATAGGTCAAATTTATATTAATTTTGTACAATTTTATTTATAATTTTATACAATACAATTTGTAACAAACTTATATGAATAGAATATATATATATGAATATATATGAAATAGACAAGAAATTGTATCCAATTTATATAAAATCTTAAAAATATAATAGACTGTACAGAGTAAAATTTCAATAAAAAAAATAAAACATCCAAGAAATTAAAAATTATGTAGGAAACAATTACATGCGTCTCCAAGAATTTTTATCTCTTCGATCATTTGATTTTTTGAATTTCTTCTTTTTGGGTTCATTTTTAGAATTACCACTAGCCCAAAATCCTGATCCTTTTTTGTTTTTTGTATAAGATGGTGGTGGTGGTGGAGGTTGATATACTGTGTTGTAAGTGTATCCAGATTGATTATAATTATTGTACTTTCCTTGGTCCATGACCATTGATGGAGGTGGTGGGGGTGGTTGCTGAGGTCCATATTGATTTGGGTAAGCATCAGGTGGATAACCAGGAGGAGGGTATGGATAAGATATAGGTGCAACATAATTTACAGGCTGCATGTATGGAGTTGAAAAATTTGGAGGAGGCTTATTTGTATTAGGATTACATGATGGTGAGAAATCATCTTCTAGACCAGATGGAGGAGGCTCAGCTAAAGTAATAGTTGAATTTCGTTGGCGAGGATCTCTGCACTTTTTTTCAACATCTGTTGCAGCTTTAGAAGTTTCTGCTTCAGTTGTATTTGATTCTTTTGTATTAATGGATGAAAGTATATCTTTAATATTACTAGGCAGTTGTATATCAGTTGTCAATGGAGTTACTTCACTAGTGGGACTATATACTTCTTCATCAGGATCCAACTACATAAAAACATAAATAATTATAAACAGATATTTAAACAAATAATACATTTTGTATCCAGACTATCAAGCAAGTCATATTTAATTGTATTATTTTAATTATACACTCACATCAGCAATCATACTTTGAGAACCAGCAGTCATCATTTGTATTACCAACTTTTCTTTTTCAATTTTTCGAGTTAATTCTTCCATTTGTTGATGAATACTAGGAGCAGTATTTATATCATCAGACAAGCTAGGTATATCTTCATCAACCGGAGAGTATGGTTCTTCTTCTCCAGGAATATAGGGTATATCATCATCAGTTAAAACTAAAATATATTTTACAAATAAATAATATAAAATGAACAACAATAAATATAAGTATATTACCGGAAGATACTGGTAAAACTGGTGTTGGTAAGCTGAGAATTTTGTTAGTTGGTGACCTTGGTGGAGTATAACTTTCTTTTGATGAATAATTGTCTTGACCAGATGCTGGTAACGAAGGTTTAAGATGAGGTAAAGCTAATGTATCATTAATATTAGGTAAAACATAATTATTTTCAGAAGATTTCCAAAGTGGAACCCACGGTCTTTTAGAATTTCGTACAATTATTCCTAATAACAAATGTGTTCTATAATCATCAACACCAGGTCCATCCAATGGCAATAATACTTGAGGAATAGGACTATGACTTCCAAGTGGATATACATAAAAATCTTTTATGTTTGGAAATGGTTTACTATCAATAACTGCTATGCGGTTTTTAGCACTTAAATATTGATAAAGACTTAAATATGGGATTTGTTGTTCTAATCCACCTGATGATAATTTTGTTACAATAATATCTTTAGTACCAGTTTTTTTTATTTTACCCATATACTCCCAAACAGTTTGTTGTTTTATTCGACCAACACATTCTAAAATAGTTAAATTAAGTTCTGTATCTAATCCAATTACATTACCAGATAATCGAGACATTGTTACATTACACCGTGAAACCTCTGTAAAATTAATAGTTCCTTTCCATATAGGGCTTATTTCTTCTTCTATTCTAGGTGGAGTAGCTATCACAACTGTAGAACTTGGTTCTCTATCACTTATATCTTCGTCTTTGCGTACTTCAAAATTATCTTTAATTGGGTCCGTTAATATGTCAATTTTTTTATTATTTTTTTCAATTTTTTTTTCTTTCTTATCTCTACTCCTACTTCTATCACGACTTCTATGTTTTTTATCTTTATGTGATTTGTGACGATTTCTACTAGATTTATGATGTCTATGTTCACGATCACGACTTCTACTTCGATCTTTATATTTACTTTTTTTCTTGTCTTTTTTATCTTCTTTTGTTAATTTGAGTAAAATTTGTGGTTTTTTCTCTTGGGCCTTAATTTCAGGATTAAGTTCTGATACTATTGTCTCCTTATTATCTTTTGATTCAATAATCTCTTCTCCTTTATGAGTCTTCATTAATAAAGCTTTTGGTTGATTCATCATGTCCAACTCAGTTTTTCGAATCATCTCTATCTGATGCTTATTTTCTCGTTCTCTCCATTCAGCCAACTCCTGTGATGCCATTTCATCAGCAGACATACGTACTAATTGGTGTGGTGTTGCCCATTTATAAATAATTTTTTTAAAAAAAGTTAAATTCTTTGGATCTTTTATATTAAATAATAAACTTCTATACTTTGTTTTATATTTTTGATCGACTTTACCAAATTGACTATAAAGTTCTTCTTCGATTTTTGAGATTAATTCCTCCAAATTGATCTCAGCTGTTTTAATTTCAGGTTCCTCAGATATTCTACTACTCAATGATTCCAATAATGATTTTTTGACATTACCACGCAATTGTTCTTCACCTTTTTTTATATTGATAATTTCTTTTACGGGTTCCGGTTTTTTCTTAACAACTTTTTGCACGGTAACATTAGGAACTTTTGTTAGTGTCGAGGTGGATGGGTTTATTTGTGCTATTGGTTGTACTGATTTAGGTGTTTCTTTTTGAGGAGTAGCATGTTTTGTATATTCTTTTTGAGGAGTAGCATGTTTTGTATATTCTTTTTGAGGAGTAGCATGTTTTGTATATTCTTTTTGAGGAGTAGCATGTTTTGTAGATTCTTTTTGAGGAGTAGAATGTTTTGTGGATTCTTTTTGAGGTAATGTTGGTTTTAATGTATCTTTTTTAACAAATACTACTTTCATTTTATCGGGTAGCATTAAGTCTGAAACATCATATTCTCTTTTAATATCTTTTAATTTATGTTTATCAGGACTAGGAGCTGGTCTCTTAAGTTTATTTTCATTTTCCTTTTTAGAATTCTTCAGTGTTGAATCTTTCTGAGCCAATTTTGGATTATTTTGAGGCTTTGCAACCAGTTTACTACCATTGCTTTTATTAGGTCCAGAAGGTTTTAAAATTTGAAATGTTGGATTTTCTTTCATCCATTGTTTTAAATTTATCAATTTTGGAGCTTGATCACCTGTAACATAATTACATTATACATAAATATTAAATATACAATTTTCATTTTAATATTATCTTTATATACCTGTGATTAATTTGCTGTTTTTTTTATCAAATAAAATAATATCTGGTGATTCTGAAGTATAACATGCTTTAATAGCAGTTATACTATCTTCAATATGTTTATCCAAGCATTTTTCATCACAAAATAAACCTATTGGTACACCATCAATTGTTTTTTTACATTGAACACAATCCTGTTGTAATTGAGATTGAATTTTTGTTGGCTTGACATCAGTTTTTTTAACTGATATTCTTGAACTAGATCTTCTTTTCTTATCTTCCTCTAATTTTTTAACTTTATCCTCTTCACTTTTTGCATGTGTTTTTTCAGTTTTTTTCTTTCTACATGGTGGACAATTCCATTCAACACCACGGACTTCCATTTGTTCACCCAATGCTTTAGTAATACCAACACATTTTCCATGAAACCAATCTTCACATGTATCACAACATATCATAAATCTATAAAAAAAAAAACATATTTTTTATTTTAATTTTTTAATAATATAACAATAATATTACCTGTTATTATGAGGTTTTCTACAAATACACCAAAGTCGATTAGGATCATCCTCTGAAGTCATATTGCCCTCTTTGTCAGTATCTGATTCTTCACTAAATTCATTTATACTTTTAGAACTAAAAAATTTAAAATTTAAAAATACATTTTTTATAAAAATTTAAAAATATTTACTTTTCTGATGAATGCCTTTGTCTATTTCGATCTTTCATATTAGCATCAGCATTCTATATAAAAAAAATATATAACAAATATAAAATTTAAAATTATTTTAATAGTACAATTTATAATTTAATATTTACTTCTTTTTTTACTAATGATCGGGTTTTTGGAGTTTCAATTGGAGGTAATGTTAATATTCTACCAGATTTTCCATAAATTACAGTAGAACCTTTTGGTTTATTATCTAATGGTGGTGATTTTGAATTATTTTGATTAAGACTATCATCATTTAATAGTTTGTTCATTAATTCATGACTGGAATTTGATGGAGCAACAAAATTTGACTGCAATAATAAAATAAAATATATATAAGCAAATTTTAAAACGTTTTACATAGTTATAATGTACATACAGAATTAAGGTCTTCATTGAGATCAGCTAGTTCATCTATTAAATTTTCTTCATTAATAATTTCTGTTTGATTAACAATTTTAGAACTTATATCATTTAAAATATCTTCTACTGTTTTAGTTACAGTAATTTCAGATGGATTATCTTTTATTTTACTCGAGATTTTTTGCACTCCTATAGATTCTTCATTACTTACAAATACTTGCTCTGTATCTTTTACAATACTGGGACTACCAGTAATTATTGTATTATCAATTTTTTCAATTATATTTATTTTAGGATCCAATTCAATATTTTCATTTATAATAGATGTTTTATTATCAATATTATCTGGAGAGGATAATAGTTGAGGAACATCCAATGATTGTTTAACAAGTGTTTGTGGAGTTGTTAAAGTTTCTAAAGCATTATCAACACATCCAATTTTATCTTTATTCTTTTTAAACATCAACTGATTTTGTATATATTTCTTAGGTTCAATACTTGATTGACGAACTAATTCATTAGCTTGTAGTAAACTTTGATCTACAACAATCTCCGATTTTTTTTGTCTATTATTTTTAACTTGAACCGTGGGTCGAATCTGATTAGATTTCTATAATAAAAAATTTAAAAATATAGTAGGTGCAAACATATTTTGTATTTTTAATTTTACCATTGGTGATAGACGCTTAACCGTTTTTATAGCCCTGACTGTATCATTTGATCGAGTATTTTGTATGTCATCTAATTTCTTTTTTGGACTTACATTTTTTACATGTATAGGTTCATTAGTTTTAAATTTCTCTCTCTAAATAAATACAAAAATATTAGTGTCCAAATTCAATACAAATATAATTATTGTATTTTAATTATTAAACAAATAATGTTTAGTACTTTTAAATTAACTCTGAGATTTAGCATATTTTTGGTAATTGGTAAATTGCTTTGAAGTTGTTTAGTTGGTGATCGAACAGGTTTTAATTCTAAAAAATTGAGATTAATACTCTTAATTTTTGAACAAGTAAAGATTAATATTATTTTTATAATTATTATATTTAATTAATACCTTCTGTAATAGTTGAATGATCATTAATCACACTTTCTGCTTCTGTATCTACAACTGTAATTTCTTCTATTTCATCAATTTTATTCACAATAACTGATTGTTTTAATTTATCTATATAAATATTAATTTATTTTAAAATATAATATATTTAAAATACAATTTATAAAACTTTACTTGTAATTTCAGAAGAGAAAGAATTTCTTAAACCCATGGTAGTTTTACAATTATTCAAAGGTATTGGTGAGTAATCTTTAGAATAACAATGATCCAAATGAATAGGATTTTTCAACATTTCTATTTCTTCATTAGATAAATTATCATCTAAAAAAAAAAAAAAAATTAGAAATACATTTATCAGTTATTAACATAATATAAAGCAAACATAATATACAGAACACTAGTTAAAATAAATACCTAAACAATTTATTTCACATTTAATTGAAACTAACATAATATATTATTATCATACCTAGATTATTTGATTCATCCTGACCAAACATTTTAATAATAACATAAGATAAGAGCTTTCAAATTGCTCTACTTGTTCAGCACTCAAATCTAACAAATCAGAATTTAATTTTCCACCACATGAATTAACTAAATAATTTATAGAGAAAAAAATCTCAAAAAGTTAAGTTATGCTATAATTGTGTTTATACAATAAATGTTATTTCATTATAGTTCTAAAAATTGAGAAACATAATATTATTTATGAAATATAAAGGTTGCACAAAAGTAGAGATAAGGCAAGAAAGAATATTTAGTACATTTCTTAATGTAACAAATAGTGTAGGTAACTCAAAAGAATGAGAAACTTCTACAATTTTAAATTATAAATGATAAACATGTTTAAACAAAATGTGAGAAAATTTAATTTCTTAAGTAAATTACTTGGTAAATTTAAAAAATTGTGTAATATAATAAATTATCCATTAAAGATTAGCATTAATGAATATATATTTATTAGAACAATTTGAATACCCCTTTGGATGTCTTTGCATTTTATTTATAATAAAATATTGTTATTTAATTATAATTTTTTTTAAATCCTTATTAGAAAAATTACTATAAATATGAAATATAAATAATTATATATATATATATTCATCATTTATAATAATCTTTTAATGATTATGCCTTTTTTTACTACTAATAATAAACTGGACTTTACATCAATTAAAAATGTGAAATATACATATAAAATTTTTGTTTATAATAAAATAATATTTACCTTGAGACAAAAATGATTTTGTGGATATTGATGGATAAAAACCTTGAACAGTTAAATTAATTTCTGGCTCTCCGTTTTCTGGATTTTCTGTGATACCATTATTGCTAGTGTTCTCGAAATGAATGATGTTCATAGTTTCTTTTTTATTTTCTATAAAAATAATATAATATTTACTTTCAAATAATAAATATGAACAAGAATTAGAAAATTTAAACTTTGTTAATTTTTTAAATGACAACTGCTATATGTTATCATTTATTTATAAATTCTAGATGGTATATTATCATTTATTAAATATTTTACATAACATATTATATGAAATATTTTCATAGTATTTCTTTTTTAAATTTATTTACATAATATATCTATCCGTATTTAACTAATTTGATTTTTAACAAAACATATATTGAAAAATAATAAAGAAATATTTATTTATATAATAATTACCTAAAATAAAATAAATTTCCCAAATCATAAAACTAACCTATCAATTTTTACATTATTAAATAATTGCACGTGTATAAACATACGTAATAAAAATAATATATATATAATTTAAAGTTCATATTATGATAAATTGTTATACATATATTTTATTATTTATTTATTTATTATATAGAACAGCTCAATAACACCTAAATTGTGCAATTATATTACTTTTTATTTCAGACTTATATTATATATTAAAATACATTTTACATATTATTGGTATATTAATTATGAAATAAAAAAAATTATAGTAAATAACTATATCTGAAAATAACTGATTATTAATAAACCAAATATGCTGTTAAGAAATGTTGAGTATTTATTTTACAATATTTGAAATATATTACTTACCCATGACTCTATTAAATGTATCTTGATCTATTGCTATTGTACCATCGGGTTTTACAACTACTACTAAAGTGTCATCGGCTTCTTCATCTTCTGTTTCTTCATCTGCTTTCTCCGTTATTTTTGAACAGGACATAGTTTATGTTATCTAAAATTACAATATCATTTAATATATTTGAAAGTTAATTATATATAATATAAAGTATATATACTACTTATGTCGAAATCACTTCAATATATCATTTAACAATAATTCAACACAATTATAATAAATAGGTACTTATTAAATTTCATTGAAGGATAATTTCATAATATTTATTTATAAATAAAAATTATAAATGATTATAATACCCATAATAATATACAATTAATAATTCAAAATTTTTAATAAATAATTATATCAAAATTATATTAAAATATGTATTTGTAAAATCATTTATGTTTCTATTGATGTTAATATAAACCGTACAACTTTTAACCCTTGACAACGGTTCTTGATCTACAATTTCAAAAAAGTCAAACGAATAAATACTAAAACTAAATGTCTTGATGTTTATTTACATTGAAATATTCTAAATGGGATATCAATAGGATATAAATCAAATCACTTATGTACATTTGAGGGTGGACTGAAGTTGTAAAAATATACATAAAATATTTCCCTCCAACCAGCCAGGAATCAGCAGGACGATCGCCAAATCGATTAGATTATAGAGGGGGAATAATAATAAAAAAAAAAAAATTAAAAAACGTCCCGGGGAAATATTATCACTAGCCAAAATCGATGTACGTGCGATAATAAAATTATTATTGTTAATACAGCGCGCCAGAAATAATGCAAATAATTAAGTTAATACACTTACTAGTTACTGGTTAGGTACAACAGCGACACTATGTAGTAAACGTCAAATTGAACATCAAACTACTTTTTCTACGCAGTTTCTCGTACTTTTTTCTACTTCTCTTGTTATCTCTCGTTTACGAGCCGTTGTATGTGTTTGGTCTCATTGCCTCTATTCAACCACACAAATGGCCAGTGTGTATACAATACGTTATTTTTTTTACATACAGTGTTATCTCAACTCTTTGATTTGTTTCATCTACATATCTTTATGTAAAAATACTAAAAATTACGAAAAAGGGAATACGGCAGTATGCTCTACGATCGATCAACGAGCGTATCATACTATTATAATTATTCTTTCGTATTACGAAAATTAGCAACTACAGAATGCAGGAGACGATTTCTGGACTCCTGGTTGGTCCCTCGTATACATATGTATTTACTATATAGTTGTACTTGTACACATTATACAATAAATATAGTATATATATTATACTCTTGTTTTGCCGTACGGCGCGCGTGTTCCGTCATTGGTCACAATGTATACCCGTGGAAGAAAAACAATAATAATCAATATTCCAAAATATGATAATGTTAAATCGCAAAACCCTGCGGCCTGCATCACTATTTTAAATTTTTTTTTACTGAAATATTGCCATAATATGGGGTATTTACGTAAAACTATGTTGTCGATTTTTTTGTCTATTTCCACATGACCGGAAAGTAATACAACTTAATACTTACGAAATAATCGTATAATTATTTTAATGATAAAAAAAACAAATAGTAATTTATGAAATATAAACATCTCATCAGTGTTGTCCAATTTAAAAACAAAAATACTCTATTGGCAACTACGTATTACAATAGTCAATCTAAAAAATAATGACCCCAACCACGTATTGTCCGTATTGAGTATTTGTTCTATTCTGTGGTATTGACTTGACACAGAGTAGATGAAATTTTAATTTTTTTTAATTTCTTTTTTTTTAATTTCATCTACTCTGTGGTATTGACTCATTGTATAATTGTCATAGATAAGATAAGTATACCAATAGATGGGCAACTGATGTATTAATTTTTCAAACATTGTACGAACGCCTGGTACTACGTCAGTACTTACTACATAGTAAATAGCTACCATAAGCATAATGCATGAAATAATAGTAAAATGCAAATAAGAAATAAAAAATAAGTACACAAATTATGAATTAGTAAAATAATAATACATAAAAATGCTCATTATTTTAATGATCATACTGAGTAATGACAATATTATAATAAAAACTAAATATGAGGAAACATATTTTATATTTACATACAATACTTATACTCAAAAATTATAGAAAAATGTTTGTATTAATTTTAGTTTTAGAAGTGATGTTTTTTCTAATAATATACAATCAATATTTATTTAAGTATATGAATTAAGAATTATATACATATCTCTTATCATACACAAAATTGTAAAAATAATTATCCAACAGACGATATATTACTTCTTTCGTTTTTAGCCCATGTTATAATTGCCCATTATATTCTATATGGATATAATATAAAACTGAAGTTATATATATATATAAAACTATAACCGAAATTGGGCATATATTTTAAAAATCCTTACAATTTAAACCGAGATATTATTTTTTACTTGGTTTCAAATCAATTAAAAAATATATATATTTCTGATAAACCAAAGTGCAAGTATTGTTTACATAGGTGGTTCTTGGCCATTTGTTTCTTGGTTTTTCATGACATATGGCAATTCAGGCGGTGATGAATATGGAATCATTTCTAATGGCTCAAACTCCCCATCATCCATTCTATAAATATCAAATTAAATAAATAATAATTGAATATTTAAATGTTTAAAATATTTACTTCAAAGCTAAACCAATAGTAGCTGGATTTTGTGCTTTGGCAACACAAGAAAACAGACCACAATCAGACAAAGTTTTTGTATCATCCATAATTTCATCTTTAAAATATAGTTGTTGATTTGCTGGTTGTACTTTTATTATACCTAAAATATAATTAACAATTTTATCAGTGATGTAGTAGATTTTTAACTATTTAAGAAACAACTTTATAATGAAAAAAAAAAAATATATATCATTGTAAAACCAATACATTATTCGCTTCGCTCAGAATTTAAAATATTTATTTTTTCATGTAATTTCAATATATATATATATTTTTTTTTTAATAAATTATAAAAATTATTTATTTCAATGTTGTATGTTATGGATAATATTAATATAAGTAAATGAAATATGATAAACAAAATTATATTATTAATGAAACATAATTAATTTTATATATGAGTAAAACTAAAAGTAAAACTAAAAAACTTCAATGATTTAATTTTTAATAAAAGTTAAAAGATAATATTTAAATTAAATTATTGTATACTTTAAAATTTATAATATGTTATTATAATTAAAATTTTTAAGTATATTAAATTATAATTACAGTTATTTGATATTATTTTATTATTTGTTTATGATTGGTTTGATTTAAAAATACATTGAGACATATCCATTATTTTAAAAAAATAATCCAAAGTACTTTATCATTTTTAAAAGTGCCACATCTATAATTTTATACATCCACACATCATATTTTAATAATTATAACCTAACCATTAAATTATAACTCTTAAATTATTATTTAAGATTAAATTGGAGTAAAATTAAGCGACTTAAAATATGTATAAATTGATTAAAAAATTATGTTATAAAGTCAACCAATCAATATACAGAAAATAATCTTTACAAAATTTATAATAGACAATAAACTTTATACTTAAATGTAGTCATAATCATAGAAACACAGAGTAGCACTTAGCCCATTTTTTGTACTTACTAAGTAGAGAAAACAATTTGTTGGATACCACTTTAATAATTTTATAATTGTACTAAACTAAAATAATAATTTTTGATGTTCAAACAAATTTTTAAATTGAAAATTATAAAATACAAAAAAGATTTTTCAAAAATTAATTATTTATATATTTTTAATGTTAAAGTAACTTATTTTCATGTGCATGATTTAATTATAATACAAAACAATTTAATAATAAATATTATATTATATTTTGTCCATATTTATTGAAATGATAATTTTACTAATTTCATATTTGTATCAATTGTCTATTTAATTAAACTAGTATATATTATACCAGCAATGTAAAACATCGTGCAATGTATACATTACCCGAGCATTGTGAATCATATTAAAATAATAACAAATAAACCCTAACCATTATAATAATTTATTTGATGTTAGGATATATTATAATATTATTTTAGACCAATTGATATATTTAATATGGCATTCGAATTATTTATCAATAAAATAATAACACAATTATTTGATAGAATATGGAAAAATAATATTTTAAAATTCAGATGATATATCATTCATACGATCACGTATTATATTTATTTTTGCATACGTGCCTAATATTGTAAATGTAAAAGACTGAAATTCAAAATGTCGTAATAGTTTGCCTTGTATAAATAGAAATACTTAAAATAATATCATTATATACTTATATAGTACTATGTAATAAATATTTAATAATGTAAATACTTTTCATTAATTATTTCAAATTTAAAAATAATTTGATTATTATATATAAAGGTATATTAAAATAATATAATATATCCTAATATCTAATAAATTATTATAATGGTATTTGTTATTTTTTAAATATGGTTCACAATACCTGGACAGGACTACATTGTCTGTAACATATATACTTATAATATAATAAATTCATTAAATGTTGTAAGACAAAAACTTAATCAACACACAAGCAATCATTTTTTTCAGTTCATGAACTAGTATGTTGTCTTTAGCATCTGTGAATATAGTCAGCTTTTTCCGTTGTATCATCATAAAGGCGTCCTAAAAAGTATAATGTAATTATTAAAAAATTATTAACGATGAATTATTTATGTATGCCGTATTTATTAAATGAACGGGGAACTATAGTAAAATAACTTAAAATTTTATTAGAAATTATTTTTTTATAAATTATATATTTATAAATTTCATTGGGACCGGTCCAATGTGTGATCTACCGATAAACGGCTGGTCCAATGTACTTATATTATAATATTTCTTGTTATATTCATACTGCAAAAGTATTTTTAAATCTAATAAAAAACCATAAAATATTTGAGTTTGTATCGGGTGGCATGACCGCCACCATTCTTCTTTAAGTTTGTGGTCTAATAGTGGAGATTAGACACGAATGAATGCAAAATGGTAACTTACCTAATGTTTAAATGATATTATTTTTAAAAGTACAATACAATCGCAAATTCTATATCATATCGATAATTATATAGGTATAACAACACTATAGTCTAAATATATAGGTATCAATTGATCACATATTCTACCTATAAAGCTTTATCGTAAATAGCCGTTTATCGATAAATCACACATTGGATCGTAAAAGTATAATACAGACATACAGTCTTAAAATCCATATCATATCGATAATTATATAGGTATAGCACTATAGTCTAAATATAAGTATTGATATATCACACGTTCTACCTATAAAGCTTTATCGTAGATAGCAGTTTATTGGTAGATCACACATTGGATATGTCCCATTTCATTTATTAGGTACAAGGGCTTACATTGGTTTTACATTCATGTACGATTGAACATAGTAATATTATATTTTATATGTCACAAACACTTATGATCAAAGTATGAATATATGACATAATTTAAAAAAAAAAATATTCAAAATTGAATTAGTTTATTATTATTAGTTAACACATTTATATTTCAATACATAAGTATGAAACAAACAAATAATATCAATACTGTAGGGTAAAAGTAAAATACATAATGAAAACAAAGAAATACGGTCCATTGCTAGTAGACAATGGCGAAAGCTGTCACACATCTAATACATATGCAACTGTTATAATTTTTTTTTTTTTACGAAAAACATCTACTTGAAACAGTGAGTATGCTTACCATTTTGAATTAAGTTGTTTGAAAACTTCAATTCAAGATAATTATTACACTATAATATAACGTAGTAAATTAATGGCATTTAATAATTTTAACTATATTCGAATATGTTTAAAAAAACACGATGTCAAATATCAAAACAAAACAGATCAAAGACTATTATAATACATATAGTTGTATTTTATAATATGCTTCCAAATAAGTTCCTTCCGACATATGACATGAAACAAAAACAAGTCTTTATAACAACACTTGAATGGTAAAATGATAGCATTATTCTATTCGCAGTATAAGCACTTCTTTGTTATCACCATCGAGATCATGGCACAGAATAATCCATTACCTTTTTTATGGAATAATCGTTCAGTTATCAATAATTCTTACACACTATTGTAGATACAACGTACACAAATAGAATTAATTAGATTTAAGAATACAGAAGAATAGATAATATTATTATATTGTATTTTGTAATTTTGTTATATTTGTTATTAATTTCGAGTTTCCGCCTTGTTCAAAATCTATAATTTATAATATATTAAATAATTATAATACTCACATAGAACATTTTTATGGAACTATTGAAATATATTATACATAATATTATAAATACATTAATATAGGTCTGGCAAGTACAAGAAATAAGTATGGTTAATGAAAATTATTAATGTATAAAACACCTATAATTATATATAAAAAATCAAAGGAAGGAATAAAGGTGTAAAGAAGATAGTGTTAAAATTTGATCAACATTTGAATGCAATGATAAATCATTACATTTGTGGAAACGATTTTGAATGAAGTTCATCAGATAATATATATATAATAGGTACCTACTGATTAAAATTTTTACATTTATCAGTCTCTACATTCAATATAAATAATTTATTACAAAAACCCTTTATGAGTCACCTACATACAACATACCTCAAATCTGACAGTACTTCGCTTAGAATCAGTTTTCGAATGTAATGATTTATCATTACATTCAAATGTTAATCAAAATCCCAAATTATCCTCTTTACACCTGTATCCCTTCCACGCCAATTTCCCTTCCCTAGTTTTTTATACATTAAACAGCTATAAAAAAAAAAAAAATCATAAATGTAATAATTTCTAATTAATTGGAACTGAGTTAAGTAAAATATATTTGAACTTCAATAAAATTTTCAAAAAAATGTTGACTATTTTATTTAACATTATTATAAAATATTGAAATATAATAAGAATCCATATAAATATTTTTAATGTTTATTTTACTAAAATTTCAACTTTAAAAACCTATAAAAAAAATTGATACTTGATATTTTTGCAATATTCGAGAAATACGTTAACCAATATATAAGTATATATACATAGGTATATATTATACATATATTTAAAATATTTCAAAATTTTTTGTCAATTTTATACAACATTATTGTAAAATATTTAGAAATAATAAGAATAATACTTGTACGGTTTCCTACGTAACTGCAACATTTTATCGCCTGCAACATTCTCGCCCGTACTGCTCGTAGAAATGTATGTTGCAAGTTGCAACCATTTATCGTCAAGTGTGTTTGTGCCGAACACCGCGCATTTTCCATTTTCACCGAACAAGTTTGCAACATGCATGAACATGTTTGTTTGTGCACGGCTTAAGTCCACACAGCACCCGCCGAACATGGTTACAACTTGCAACGTTGCAAAACTTTTTGCGCGTTTGGTGTGGACCCGGCTTAAAAAAATACGCACATCATTCATCATTGTAAATTGTAAAACCAATAAAAAATGTATAGGTACATTTTTACAATATTGTATCGGTTAATAAAAAATAATTAATATTAATGTGTAATTGTACTTATTTGTTCAGTGTATTTCATAGGTTCCATTACCTAAAGGTGCGTCCTCTGTTCCTCACTACACCGATCGGCAAAATGATACTAGTGTAGTCATTACAAAATAGATTTATTTTGTCACGAGTGTAGTCACCTCGTGACTGTCGGCTTTGTTATCAGGCCAAACGCGTTACCGATCGTTAGGGTAAGTCGATCGTTAGTCGTTACGACCCTTACGATCGGTATTTCGGTAACGTGTTTGGCCTGATAACGAAGCCCACAGTCACGTCTATACTCATATTCATATAGCTTTGCCAATCGGTATAGTGAGGACGCACCAATGTAATTGCCAAATATTTCACATCAGTTAAACGGGCGTGACACATTTCCGCCAAAATCGTACCTTTCCGGTTTCCGCCAATTCACTTTTCCCCCAAATTTAAAAAAAAACCGATTCTCTTTTCCGCCAAAATCCTATCATTCTCTTTTCCGCCACATAGTAAAGGCGATTTTATTTTCGATAAAAGTAATACGAAGGCAATATTATTCGCGGTTACATAATACATCGCTGGTCGCGCTATTATTTGTAATATTTGTGTTCGCACACGGTCTTTTTAACGGTCAAAATACGATTGAGCACGATTGGACCTTTTTTGTGTACGATTGTCGATTGAGCACACTCTGTGTATAACAATGACTAGCTACCTGTACCCGAAAAACAACACGATGAGCACTATTTCTTGTGCGGCGTTGCCATATTTATTTTGCACGTAATAATAATAGAAATAAAAAAAAAATCGTAGTTTATGTAAGAAAAAAAAATTAAATATAATAAAATTAAATAAAATTAAAAATTAATTATTAAAATTTTCATTGGTTAGTTCAAAAATACAAAGATCTCGCGAAGCGAGGTTTTAGGTCATACGAAATTTCAAATTCAGAGGCAGCAGAAAATAAATTCAGCCCAATTTTTAAAGAAATCCTGCCTTTAATTTTATTCATTATATTGTAGTCAATTTTAAATGTCGCAATTTATCAATTATATTTACAATTGTATCAGTTTTTATTTAAAAAATATTCTATCAATCAAGAAGAATTTATTTCGATATTAAAAATATGGTTTTAAAATTAATTAAAAAACATAAATGGTTAAGAAACATAAGAAACAGCGTATATTAGAATTACAAAATTTCACAAATAAAAATCGAGCAGCTTTCATTTTCATTCCACAAATATCACACAAAAACAATTTCAAAAAGAGCTGATACTCCTGCCGCACAGGATACAGGTGTGCGGATCATAGCGTTTAATTTTACTTAGAATTTGAATGCAATGATAAACCATTGCATTCGAAAAAACGATTCTGAGCGAAGTTCAGTCAGATTATAATTTTCGTTTGAACTAAAAATATCAACTTAAAAAAGCTATAAGTCCTATATTTAGAAAAAAATTTAAAAACGGTTCCAAAATTTTACCACATATACGTATATAATAGCTATGTGAACACCCAAAAAAATTTTCAAGTCTCTAACTTAAAAATTGCCCGAGTTATCGTGAAATATAGAAATTGAATTCGTCAAAATTTCGTTTTTTCTACCGCTTATAGTCAATTTGAGAAATTCGAAAAATGACCCAAATAAACAAGCACGTATTTAGGATCAATTTTCGGGGGGGGGGGAGTTAAAAATTTTTAATATATGAAGTAAAAATAAATGATTATATTATAAGTAGTTATATATGTAGTTAGTCTGTTATATTATAAATATAAAACTACTTTAAAAATTTTTTTTTTTTGGGGGGGGGGGTTGAACCCCTTAAACCCCCCTGGATACGGGCTTGTAAATAAAGTACCATCTACATCCACTTTTACATCTGAAACTCGCTATTGGTGAAAATCGAAGGGTTATTTCGGGTAGTGAAAGTGTTTTCAGAATATTTATACGTATGGATTCTAAGATTTTCGTTTTCCTAAAAATATCAACTTAAAACGGCTAGAAAAAAAAATTTTGACAATGAATTTTTCTAATATTTTAGTATGATGTTAAGTAATATGTAAGTATACTTCAGTAAAATTTTCAGACCAAAATACCCAAAATTGACAATTTTATCACACATTATATATGTAAAAACGTGAATTTTACGAAATATTCAAAGTCGTATATTTTGGAGAAAAATTAATATAACGGTTCCAAAATATACCACATAAATATAGTAGTTATGCGAACATCCAAAAAAAATTAAAGGTCACTATCTTAAAAATTGCCTGAGTTATCGTGAAATATAGAAATCGAATTCGTCGAAATTTCATTTTTCGTGAAAAATGCAGTTTTTTCGTCATTTTTTCGTCATTTTTTCGTCGTTTTTTCTACCGCATAGGGTCAATTTTGAGAAAATCGAAAAATGACCCAAATAAAGTACCAACTACATCCAATTTCCTACCGGAAATATATGCTATTCGTGCAAATTGGAGCATTCTTTCGGGTAGTAAAAGTGTCTACAGACATAAAAAAAAAACAAAAAATAATCACACATCATTGTAAAACCAATACATTCTTCGCTTCGCTCAGAATCTAAAAATATGATGTGAACATATCCTTATCAAGAAATAATAATCTCATGAGTCTATTGTCCTATTGAGTATTCTTCTTCACAACTTCTGCTTCACTATGGCACTACAATATTATCAATATCAGAGGAAACGGTTTTGATAAAGATGAGATATTTTTATATTTTTTAAGTTCAAAGTTATCATTATAAAATTTTAAACAATAATTTTTTTTTTTAATTATAGGTTAGGTTAATTGTAGAAAAATAACAATTTTATAATTTTTTTGTGGCCTCTATTTGTAGGTGCCTTGGACTATAGTCCTCTTAACTCCTCTTAATCCGGCTTTGCCTACTTATACCTAATTATAAAAATAATAAGTGAAATATATATATATATACGTATACATAAAAAATATG
Organism: Tetraneura akinire; assembly: GCA_021307375.1. NCBI lineage: Eukaryota > Metazoa > Arthropoda > Insecta > Hemiptera > Aphididae > Tetraneura > Tetraneura akinire. Next base: position 6,070,971 of record JAIUCT010000009.1, read on the forward strand.
TAAATATGTATCTACCTATACATTACATATCAGTACATCATCAACTATAGCAATAAGTATAGCTATAGTTTAAGTAATTTTTTAATTATTTGTATTAACTTAACTATCTTAAAATTTTTATAAATTAGTACTTTTTTTTTCTTTTTAGTATTTAATATATTTTAATAAAATATTAAAACATCACATATTACCGAAAAATAATATTTATGCATATAAAATATTATTTTCCTGAAATTATGGAGCATAAACATATTATTTTGAGGATTTTAAACGTATTTAAATCCGGTCGCTACCTATAATAGTTAGCAATAATAGTTGAAGGTAAACATAAAATCAATATTAAAAGTTTCCATAATACATTGCATAGTAATATAATATATGCTGTTATATAGTGCTGTGAATAAGTTCAAAAATCTATAAAAATATTAAAAAATGTTTGTCTTAAATACATGTAAATTTCTAAAAATATGCAAAATATTTTATGCATATTCTGGCCCGGAATATGATTATTTTGGACTCTTTATTTTGGAACTTTTTATTTATCACTAAGCTTAAACTAACCAAAGTGAAATTTAATTTCACAGATTTTGCTAAATTTTAATAGGAAATTTTCAATTTTTACTCGCAAGAATTATAACGAACTCTTAATTGTGTAGACGTGTTTAATTTATAATCAAATATCGTATAATACCAAGTAGATAGGCAGGTACTTAAATATTATATTACTAGATTCGTACGTTTATATATAAATATATAGTGTTACTGCCGATATTGTCTTAAAATTGACTTAAAATAAAACATTGCATAAATGTAAATGTATACATAAACTTCATTTTTATTATTATGTAATATCATAATAGTGTTATACTTGTTATAGAAACATTAAGGCTTGATTAATATAGGTATAGGTATTTTATTTATTAAACTTAGTTATTAACGTTATGATTATGGGTACATACACTTTATGTTATATTATATAGTACATACTATACCTATAATTTAAATTAATAATATATGTTAATTATGAAATACTTCCGACACTTTAGTAGGTACTTGATTATATATTTAAATTCTGGCATTGAATGTGAATACATTAAACTTAATTTAACATTTTTATAGATCGTCATTTAATTTAAATGTGTTTTTATTTTGAATTTCTGATATATAATATATAATATATAATATATAGGTACTTTTACTACAAAATATGATATTACTTTATAATCATTGTATTAGTTTTATACTATACGATAAGAAATCAGATAGGAATTATTATTTTTTTATTGTTTTATTATATAGATTTAAAATTAAATATAGCCATTAAAAAACGAAGTCATTGTCATGTAGTCACTATAGCATTATATTTTATATGTTATTCCTGAATAAAAACGATAAACTTTAAAATCCACATTAAAATTGTATTTTATTAAATGTTAACGACCAAATGTATATAGTTACTTAGGTTTAGGTCATAATGTCATATTGAATATAAGGTAAGATGACTAATGAGTTGTTGAGTTATTATTACTGGTTTTAATTTTAATATAGAACTATTAGGACTGCTTACTAATCAATATACTTAAAATGTTTAATTTATTGGTTTTAGAAAAATATATAATGAGTATAAAAATATTAAACTTTTATATATAGGTACCAGAATAAGCTATATGTGTAAATATATCATATATGTTGTAGCCATTTCATGAAATTTATGATTTTCTAAAGTTAACCTCTTCATGAAATGATAACTTATTTTTAACACTTCGTGAAATAATAAAATAAGTCATCATAAATGGTTATATTATCATGAAATGGACAATTTTTTTTACTATATGTGATATGTCTATAACTAGGATATGGTTCACCAGTTTGTGAAGAAAAATATTATACGATAGAAATTATGGATCGAATTATAATTATAATATATTATTAATAATTATATTAGATTTTTACAATAATAATATACATAGATTAGGTTAGGTTAACATAGGTATTCTAATATATTATACATATTTTTATAAAATTCACTACTTCATTACATTACTATCTAACAATATATTTCCTGAAAACATAATATTAATATTTAATAACACATTACATTATTAATTTTTTTAGAAAAATTCAGGTAGTAAATTACTAAATAGTATATTAATGACAAATAAAATTAGTATTAATTTTGCATGTAACTTGAATTTGTAAAAAATGTAATATAAATCACACATACAGGTTACAAGTGTCTAGTAAAAATAATGAAAAATATAATATAATAATAGTACCTAAAACATTTAAATAAAATATAGGTATGAATGATTTATTTAAATACCTAATAAAAAATTTGTTACATTAATAACTAACCTGAATTAATAATCCAACTTTTTGCAATTTCGCTATTTTTTGGAAAAGAAAACATTTTTAATCCTTTTTCTGTTCGTCTAGACTTTTTACAATTATAATAAACACACGAACTGCCCGACATAATAAATAAAAATAATATAATAAAATACTTGTATATAAAATTGGTAGATAAAATATCTAACGTAACTCCCAATTGTTATGTTATCGAAATTATTAAAAAATTATAATAATTAAATAAATATATAATAAATAGTTAAAGACACAAAAATACAAAATTTAGCCATGCGTATAACAAATTAATAATTTCATTGATAATGAATTATTATTACGATATCATAATACCAGGATTATAATAATAATAATAATAATAATAATAATAATAATAATAATAATAATTCAAATAATTCAATATCAGAGATTCAGAGTCCGGATAATCTGACATTTTATTAAATATTGAAACATAATAACAAATACTGTATTTGGTAATAACATGGAAAGTAATAGCCTATTTTAGTATTTTGTCATGGTAGTCAATAAAATATTAAAATCAGCTTCAAAATATTATCAAATTAGTAACTATTATAGTATTATCAAGTGATTTTAACAAAAACAATTTTGGTTTTCATGATAACACTAATTGTGTATTCGGTTTATAAAAATTGTAGCGGAACTATTATAGTTCAAAACTGGTGGAGTGGTATGCACTCGTTTAGTACAAAAATAATTTTCAAGTCGAAAACGCTATTAGATAGGTTACTGATACTATCTATCATGAACTAAGATATCTTAGTTCATGCTATCTATTATCTAAGATTATTATGTACGCCAATGTATTTATTAGAAGTATTATAAAAATAAAAATATTGGCATTTAGTGTGTTTCAGGCCAATATTATAATATAAAAATAACATATAAATACAGCCCAAGGGGCTGATCACTCCATCGCCACCCCCCTCGTATCCGCCACTGGGGACAGGAAAAACTACCAAAAAATGACAAAAATACGGGAAGACTGAAATTTTGCCGAAATTAATTTTAATATTTTGCGATAACTCAGGAAATATAATACTTAAAGACCTGAAAATTGTATTAGAGGTTTATATAGGTGTTATACATAAGTGATACAATTTTAGAACGATTACGTTAATTTTTCTACGAAATATTAAACTTTGAATATTTCCTAAAATTCTCATTTTAACATTTATTATGTTCAATAAAATTGGCAATTTTGAGTTTAAAGATCGGAAAATTTTACTGTAGCTTCCTCATATTGCTTGTGGCTTGTCGTGTCTTTAAAATATTAGAAAAATCGACCTTCTCTATTTTTGTTTATAGCTGTTTATAGAATAAAAAAAAGAGCTAGCTGATACTCCTGTCACAGGGATACAGGTGTGCAAAACTGCAAATCATATAATAGTGATTAATTTTAATTATAATTTAAATGCAATGATAAACTATCACGTTCGAAATTTAGTGAGATGTGGGCATTTAGGTGATAAGGAATTTTATGAGCATTTATGTTGAACTTAAAGACTTGAAAATTTTATGGATGTTAATTTATGTATTATATATATTATTCTATATGTATTTATTTATGCACTATATGTGTACCCATATGGTGATATTAAATATTTAATAAAAAAATGTCAAAATTTTAATCAATACCTACATTACCTGACTGAACTTTGCTCAGAATCGTTTTTTCGAATGCGATGATTTATCATTGCATTCAAATTCTAATTAAAATTAAACGCTATATGATTCTCACACCTGTATGCTGTATCCCTACGGCAAGAGTATATCAGCCTTTCTTTTTTTATATTTTTAACGTTGTATATTTGTATAATATAATATTATAAAAATACTAATAACTGCCGCCTATACCGACGTTGTTATTCTCTGCAATCAATCATCCTCATCACGGGTTCGATTGTACATTAGGGTTAAAAAGATTTTTACATACGGTTCGAATTTGATTTCATATATTTTCCTTATAATAACAATTATTGTATTTATATACGATATGACCTAATATTTTTAACTTAATCGTTTTATAAATATTGCAATATTATCTTATTATTGTATTTTTTACTCGATCGGTGTTGATTTCGTGTTCTACGCGCACACGAGAATAATCCGTTCGTCCGTGCCCACAACATTGTCACGCCTACGCGGGGATCGCCGCGTTCAACGCCGAATCGTATAATAAATACGCTGCCGGTCATTGTATACCACGCGAAATGTCTGTCCGCCGCCGACTGACTCATTTCTCAAATATTTTTTTTTCTTGTCTTTTCCACTCGTTAATAATAATAATTTTTTTTTTTGTTCTTCATTTTTTTTTTTTCATCTTCCGTTTCCTCGACGTTGACATCACGATCGCGTACAACGCCGAACAATACGCGACGCATTATTATTATTATAATATATTATACACGGTGTATCGTTTTTGGGTTTCTGTCGTTCTTACATATTTTGTACGGATAAATACGCGTGTTTTTTTTTTTTTTTTTGTATTTTTCTCGCCCATTCTTTCGGAACGACAAAAACGAATGATAAATAATATTATACTTACGACAATTTTTCATCGGGCACGTGAATTATTACGACGATAAACCCCCGACGAGTCGCATGTGCACTAGACTATGGATTATAATGGTCTGCACGACGAGAGGAGAAAGCGAAATTTCTTCGGGTCGTCGAATATCGCTCCTATAGGTTATGTCACGCGCACGTTATTTTTTTAATCACAAAAGTGGGCTTATATTTGTATGTGTGTAACAGAATACAGAAAATGACGAAAAAATTCGACCATGCCCATAATAACAATATCGTCATTTTATATTATTGTACGTTCTACGTATACCTATAGACCTATACACGTAATAATTTTAAATTTTTAAATACTTTAATTGGTTACCTATCGAATTGTTGTTATTTAAATAACAGATATAACAATATTCCGAAAACGCGAGGTGTAGGTAAGTGGTGTAAGTTAACCTAACTTTATAGGTAAGGTATCTATTTATTATATATTATATATTTATATGTATTTATGTAATGTTATATTTGTTATAATATTATATCCTTAACCTTAACCTTAATCCTTATATAGTTATATTATATAGGTATAATATTATATATAACATATTATATTTATAATATATACTTATCTGCGTACAGAGCGCACTATATATACTCGTTTACGTATTATACATTATATCTATATGGCTGTAATTCCGATTTAAATATTTAATCAATAATTATTTATAGAACTTGTAATTCGAATATATATTTAATTATTATTATTTTTTTATTATTATTAATACGTATATTCGTTGTAATATCATAAATTCATATAACATATTATATAGGTATTATATAATATAATGTTAACATAAGATATACCTATTAGCATGCACATTATATTATTTATACCTATTAGTTATTGTGTGTAATATGCCTACTTTATGGTTATATAAAATAAATATAATATAATATAACATATGTATAGTCATAAAATCGGGCTGTATTGTTAAAAATTAAATTTCGAAAAAGCCATATTTTACGATTTTCTTATGACAAATAAAATATAATAATTATAATAATAATATATCTGCTGTATATGGGTAGGTACGCAAGAAAAATTATGTAATGTTCGATTTTACATTTATGAATAGGGAAATTAAAAGTGTTGGATATTAGGTGATAAACTAATAACTAATATAGATACTGATAATTTTTTTTAGTATTTACATTTTTGATTTATAATATTATAGTGATGGAAATACATAATAACTACGTATACATTTACATAACTACGTAATTAAAAAAAATATGCTTTTTATAAACAATTATATTTTGTTATATTTTATAAATGTACTTTTTCATATTTTATTTTCAAAGGATTAGTCCTCATCTCAAAATATTAATCAGTTGAAATCGAAAAAGAAGTAATAAGCTAGAAAAGTATAAATCTACCCAAAAAAGGACCTAAGTATTATAATATTTAAACTAAATGAAAAATGTTTTTTTATAACAATGTAAAGTATTAAATATAAAATAACACGCTATTAAATTTGGTACTATATACACTTCACTATAGTACTACACACAGTTTTAGAAACTGTAAAAATGTATTTAATAAAAAAAGAAAAAAGTTTATTTTATGATAAACAAGTAACAACAAATTCAAAAGTTCAACAAATTATATATATATAACCTTCTTAGTTATTACTTATATGTATTATGTATACCTAAACACGCGTATACTCGTGTAAATTATAAAATGTAAAATAAATTATTTGTAATATTTTGTATAACATAAAACATTATAAATATTGAGCATATGTTAAACATTGTTAAAAATTAAAATTATTCCACAAAAATAAAGAAAATAAAACATTTATCCGTGTTTTGCCTTGTGTAGGTAGTCGTGACTGGACAAGAGTAAAAAATTATATGCCATGAGTCATTGATGAATTTAGGAATTATCGAATCATATATCTTATTATTATTATATTAGTAATAAACTAATAACAATAATAGATAATAATATATTATATAATAATAATATGGTAATGTGTGTATTGTGAATTTGTATAAAATGGTACTATGGTACTATAATATACTATGGTACATTATGTATATATTGTAAATTTGTATTATTAATCTATAATTTAATAATATGTTTATACTTTTGATCAATATATTTTTATATATACGAGTAGGTATATTATAATATTATAAATTTATGGCAGTATTGAAATATTATTAGTATATCGTACATGATTATAATGTATAATGCATGTTCCAATGCGGTGTAATTTGGTTTCATTGCGTTATACCTATATACAAGGCTTTGCACCCGAATTAACCAGAACCCGTAACACCACTAAAAACTCTTAAAAAACAAACACCTGAAACCCTTATTAACCTGAATAGTATTTATTTAAATAACCCGAATTAACCCATAACCTAAATAAAAAATTCTGGTTAACCTAAAACCCGAATGAATTTTCAAATTAAAAATTACTCCAATACGTTATCATTTGTATATATATTTGATAAACTTTACATAAAATAATTTTAATATACTAATTCTTAACTATTGTATACTATTGTGAATATGTATACTCTACAAAAAAAAACATATAAAAATTACAATTATTTATAATTATTATAATTTAAACTATTATCCTAATGTCTATTACTGTCGTCAAATACTAATGATAAATCGACATATTTGGGTAAAAATAATATCTTAATTCTTAATATAAAATACAATTAATTCAAAGTACAAAACAAATTTAAACATGTTTATTATTGATGTTTTATTATTTATTATTATTTATGTATTTACTTAACACGCGAATTAACCATTATTAACCCGAATAATAACGGTTATGAGTACCCTAATATCTTGTAAAAATTTTCAATGTGGTGTTTATAAACCCGAATACCATTAACACCTGAAACCCATAACCCGAATAAATAATTCGGGTGCAAAGCCTTGCCTATATAATATAATGTTAGGGGCAAATCCAGATGTGCCCGAGGAAATCGCGAAATGACCAGTTAAATCGCAACCCCAAAAACCTTTTTTTCTAATGTGATATAACGTTTATAATTTATATATTATTATAATAAAGGTCATAGAAAAATACTTAATAAATGTGACATTTCATTATATATTTATCGAACATCGTTTTAGTACGAATCAAATAGTTAATTCACTAACCGAGGGGACAGGGATTTCTATTTCTATTTTATAAAACGAAATGTACAACAGACAGATGTAAATTCAAATCACAAAATAAATATGTAATTGGAAATGTCATATGGATTATTATTTACTATTATTGTAATAAATATGAGTACCTATATTAATGCATTTTTTTTGTATTTTATTATATCATTTCTATTTGTAAATTTCATAATTATGAATTTAAAAATAAAAAAAGATTTATTTAATTTCAATAAATTGTGGTTTTTATTTAATTTTATATCATATTAGAAAAAAAAGGTTTTTAGGATTTTCTCTACATCCATTGGATATATCGCGTAACAAAAATATTCAAATAGAAAATGATTAAATTGAAAAAACAATAATAACATAAACTACAAATATTATTCAACACCATAATACGTATTGTTTATGTAATACATTTATGAATTTTAATTTATACATATAAAATAATACATAAAATTATATTCGTTATATAATAAATTTTATAAAAATTTTAGTCCATAATATATATACCTAATATATTATTGACAAATTTTCTTATTAAAAATGCATTTATCAATATAAATAAATGTATAAATAATTGTTTATATTGAAAAAAACGATGTTATAACATGTATAGATATAATAATTTAATATTTATAAATTTATTTCTAATCTAATCTCATTATTAATAAGTTTATGATTATTGATTATTATAATTATTTATTAACGGACCCTAAGTTAATTACCTAATAAATTATGTTTCTTTCTCATATTATAATTAGGTCAGATAATATCATAAAATATTCACTTATTACAAAAATTATTATACAATTTTTAAATTGGAGCTAATCTGCAGTTAAAGCCTAGAACGGCTAGAGGTCATTAAAATTGCGCCCGTGGTCCATTCAACACACATTGACACATTACGTTAATTTTTTTAATTTTCTAATAAAACTTTAGATTATATATTAATATATTATGAATAATAATAAAGATAAAAAAAAAATATATTAAATATGAAATCGCAAACACTTATTAATCACTTTTAACTATATATAGTGTTTAACGTTTATGAAACAAATTGAGTCTACATAAATACCGTGTTGTAGAAAATTTGGTATATTCATTTAAAACTCAACTTGAAGTTTGAACCATAAAGAAGTATATAATATGAATGCTAAAGTGTTTTATTAAAATTAACGTACTGCTAAGGAGCTAAGGCTAAGTGGTATAATAGTATATAATGAGTTTTATATAGTATTATTACGAAGTGATAAATGATGATGATTAAGTGAAAATATGTATAATTTCATTAGACATCTGCAGTTACAAACGTCGTGATATCATTATATTATATTATACTTTTAATTTTAATCATTTTAAGTTAATTTATATTGTATGTTTGTTACTAAAATTTTTATTACTTGTTAAAATAATAAAGTTCTAAATTATATTTTTAGACATAACAATTTAAGAAGTGAATGTTTTATATATACATGTATTTAGAGATTATTATATAATAGTAATATAATTTATAATAATAATTATAATAATATTAGCTTTTGATAATTTTTGATTAATTATAGACTTATAGCAGTAAAATTATAGCCTATATAAATATACGAACCGGGGAATCTTTCCTCTGATGTAGTTATTATATAGTTATATTTATATATATAATATATATAAGTTAACACATTAACAGAATGAAGACATTTCTATTTGCAGTGAATGTAATGTATTGTGTCATATATTTCATTATAAAATTCAATCCCTTTTAAAGAAATAATTGTTTATTTTTCCAAGTTAAAAATAAATTGACTTAAACTAATGTTTTTAGACTTTATGCATAAATTGTATATTAAACATATGGTTGCATTTTATTTCCAAGGATTGTTAAGAAATCAAACAGGTGGTTATGGCCAAATACTAGATTTAAATTACTCGCGTAGGAAGATACAAAATACTGATATTTTATTATATAGCATTATTATTATATTATATATGAAGACATTTAGCGAATTTAAATCGATTTTTACATAATATATGTAGAGGACATGTAAGAATTTTTTACATTGAATGTACTATGTATACAACTGTACCATTTCTATGGGAAAAATTATTGTGGGTAATGATTTACAAATATGTTTATTATAATCATAATAAAGTGTCATTAGTTTAAATTAAAAAAAAAAAAAAAAAGAACAATTTTTATATAGGAAAATTATATTTGCTATAATAATAATAATAATTATACCACGATAATCAAAATTTGAAAACAATCGTATTAAAAATATTAAAAATGTATTTTGCCTAATCTGAGTTACTTTTTTTCTAATATGCAATTATAAGTTATAAACATATATTTTTTTTTCATGTATTAGCAAATCAACATGATATATGTTATATTATAAATTTATAACCAACAGTTTGGAAATATAAAAATATTTATAATTGTTTAATCGATTACAATTTTAATTTAATTCAACAGTAATTTGTGTATAATAAAATAATATATTACGTATATTGACGTATTGTCATGGCAGACAGTATAGACTACACAAGTACACTAAAATATATGTATAATAATTAATAGTCTATATAATTTTATATTATAATTTACTCGTATAACTATTAAACTATTAATTATAATTAATGATTTACATTAATTATTTCCTTATTTTTATATTTCTAGAAATATTTTATAATTATTCTTTCAATGGAACAATAATAAAATTAATTTTTTTTACGTTGTATGTTTGATAATCACATCCTTGTATAATTCAACAACGAAACATAATACTTAGGTAAATAATTAATTATTAATCTAAACACAGCAACAGCATAATTGGTCGTGGATGGTATAACGATAAAACTCAATTAATAATACACACCTTATCGGTATTAAACTAAATAAACAACTAGGTAATAATTATAGAAACTAAAAGTAATAGAGATATACTTGTTTAGAGATTCTGATCCAAAATGACTAACGGATGTAGATATTAAATAAGTATAATTACAATAATATATTTTATGTTTACAATGCGACTTTAGATACAGACATAATAAATTATTCTACAAATAGAACTAAACTATTAAATATTTAAATTAACATTAATAATTTACGATTTTAAATTTTTAAAAACACATTTTTTTCTCTTTATAAAATTTTATAATTTATTATTTCTGTTAATAGTTAGGTCTTATAAACCGTATATATATATATATATATATATATATATTATAGGTATACATATACAGGTATACTATATTGTAAAATATTATATTTATAATACTTTACGTTTATAGGTATATTATGATCTATCGATCTATGTTATATAATATTTATTAGATTTAGATTCTGAGCCATGAGAGGAATAGGTATATTGATTTTATAATGTGTGCTTTTATTTACATTTTGTAATATAAAACACGTTTTTTGGGCATAAAATCATGGTTCAATTACCATTAATATGGTATGTACCTAATGAGAATTCAATAGAATTTAATTTTGGTGGTGGCTTACCAATCAGTGCATTATTTTAAAGGTACCTAATATAAATATAAATATTTTGAATTTTTAATATATTTTCTCTTATGTGGTACAGTAAAAACTACTTCAAATTGTGGAAAACTATAAAATTCATAGAACTTTATAATGTTGACGAACTTAAATTTGATAATATTATAATATAATAATGAATAAAAGACGTAAAGATTTGGTATTTATGTTGAATATTCACACAAGTTACATGTATAATGTATATTATATTATTGATTAAAGTTTGGAATATTTATGGTTATTTTTAGTAACCATAAATAGTAATTTTTATATAGAAATTTATTTACATTTAGTATTTTATAAAAATATTATTTTAAATATGAAGTTTTGCTATAATTTAACTTCCTATTTAAAAAATATTTTACATTATGTAATATTATGAAAATAGTTTTTCTCAGAATCGTTTTTTTCTAATGAAATGATAATATATCATTGCTATTATAAGTCATAATTATTATACAATATATCCTTCCACCATCATTATTATTTCATTCATTTTCCTATCACAGTACCTATAATCCTGTCAATTTTTTGTTGTATATTCAGTATTCAATACCGTATCCCAAATAATTAAAATCTTATACAAATACAAATACTTACAAATACTTTCAAATATTTTCATATATACGCTGACAATTATATTTTATAGATACACGGTAAAGTTATCACAAACCACATTACTGTGGTAGCAGAATTATAATAATAAGTATATAGTAGGTACTAGAATTATAGACATTTTAATAAAACATACCTAGGTACATATATATATAAATAAATTTGACTTATTTTTAATTTAATTTATTATAATATTGTATCTAAATTCTAAATATATTATAATATAGTGAATAGAACTGCAGTAACAACAACGAATAATTGACCAGAATTTCAAGTGAAATACTGCACAAACTGTAAAGTATTTCTGTATATAATTATATTATTAACGATTTAAATAATATTTAAAAATAAAAAAATTATATATGAGCTTTTTGTTTTTCTCGCTAGAAAACGGTCGAAACTATAAATTTTTACGACAATTCGTACACAATATAGTATTTAAGAAATAAGAGTCGGCGCTTTGGCGGACATCCAAATGTGAAATGTGACGGAAGTTTAGCTATTTGATATAGAAGTCGTTTAAACCCAAAAGATATTTTAGACGTAAGTTATATAAGTATATATAAATAACATACGTAAAACAATTTTAAACTAGTAATATATGTAATATATAATAATATATAATACCCATCTTAGTTCCTCTTCGCTCTTCATTCTTATTGATGATGATGATGATAATGATAATGATGATCCTTATTAAAGAGCTATTGAATGATGGCGCCCATCAATACTTCAACTTGGCTATGTTACATTATTATTTATTCTTAAATACACTTAAAGTAGATGTAGGTTATTAATTTTCAATGTTTCGAATTATAAACCGAAATAAAATAATTTAAATCCTTTATTTTAAAGTTAATTCATATTTTGTTAAAAATATTTTAATGGAAAGTCACAGGATTTTAAATTTGGCCGTTCGTCTGGTATATGTTTTATAAGTGCATATAATCTTGTATTCAACACTTTCGCGTTTCCGATGGTTTTAAAATAATTTTCTATAATTTACACTAATGTTGATAAAGGTGTTTAATATTATGAATCATAAAGTGTATTAATAGAAATAAATGAAGCGTTAGCCATCAGGTTTTAACAAACTTCTTTTATCTAGTTTATATATTTGTATTATTTTTTAACAGTGTGTCAATAATGTAGATAATGTCATAACATAAACATATACATATTTTTATTTTAAAATTTTATGTCCATTAATTAAAATATTAAATGTATATAGATCATAAATTTAATAAATATTATATAATAGTCCTGGATTAACCGGATCATACATGAAATGCCGTAAAGTTTCAAAATTCTCGGATTTATTAAAAGTTTATGATTTTAGATTTTAAACTTGATTTGTCCTTGGAAATTGAAATTGTTCTAATTATTTATTATTTGTCCACGAATTTCAAAATATAAAGCTGTTGCCCCTTGCCTGTTATTTATTACCATTTATCATTATAGTTTGGTAACTCTTATTAGACGAAGAATATTGAACATGTAAATGTAAATGAATTTTATTGACTCTATTTTGCAAAATATTTTCACCATCGGCCACATACGACTACGACCCTATTTTTAATACACAATGGCCTAAAAACTCTTGCTAAATATAATTCAACTTTTAAGTTAAATTTTATAAAATAATTATTAAATAGAAAAAAATTAATTCTACACATAGCTTCATTTTCCCTAAGTATAATTATAACTTCAAGGTTCACTTCAAAATATCTAATCTTCCGTTCCTTTTTCTAATCCTCTCATGCACTAAACTATAATTACTTATAGTTAATGAACCAATAATTAGGAGTTTAATGTCTCTTGTCAATGATGACTTGACTATATATATAACGAGTATATATTATCGTTGTTGATGTTTTATATTTTTTTTATTTATAGATTGTTATTTAATTATTTACATATTAATTTATATATATCCGAGTATAATATATATATATATATATATGACGATGATAGTCATTGATAGTTCTTAAAAAACATTTAAGGCATATTAACAAATTTAAAGGCCTCATGGTAATTTAAACTCATTTTTTACTCATTCTTGATAAATAATAATTAATAATATTAATTTTATAAACGGAATAGGTGACAATAATTAATATTAAAACTTGATGCGGCGTAAGGCCATATTTTTTAAAAAAGATATAGGGCCATGGCCCAGCCACAACATAGACTTCGGCGTCATTAAATAGTAAGTCAAAATTTTTTTTTAAGGTGCTCAATGAGCTCATCATATTGTGAAAAAACATATAGCATATAAGTATACCTAGTTATACATTATTAATTATTATATAAATATATGCGTACGTTAGTTAAAAATTGGTATTTGGCTCAAAATTACATCGTTGTCGAAATTCGGTCGTATAGATTTTCATAACAAACAATTTATGAACATATTTCTATATAGTCTCTACATTCTACAATGTAAAAATCGTTGATGTACATCACCTACGGATTTTGTAACATAAGTCTGTGTTTCGCACTGAAAATGGTATTGCTATATTGAAATACGTATTTGCATAAATAAAAGTAAATTTTTTTTGTGGATTTGGTTTTCATTTAATTTAAATAAGTCTGATTTATTATATTTTGAATTATAATTATTATATATTTAGATTGAAAACGTCTAAAATGTTTTTGTTAGGTCCTACATGATGGCTACATATATTTATTATTTATTTTCCATTTTTTTACCTAACGTACATTGTAAAATAGGTATAAAGTAAAAATAATAATAATAGTAAGTCGAAAACAAGTTTATTATATACGCGTTATACAAACCTTAATTATTAATGCTCGTGTTATATATAAGGTCATTTTATCTAAACTTTATAGTTCATAAGGTGAACTTCAAATTATACAACTTTAATGCATTTTATACATATATACTTGTAGATAATATATAATATATAATCGTATAATACATAATACATTTATAATCTTTGGATACATATAATACTGGTAGATGACTAAATTATACTTATACATATGTAATATATAAATTATAATATATCCGCAAATACGAGTATACTGCAATGACGGATTCAGATTCGAAACGTAACGCAGGATATGACGTTCAAATTTTAATCCCCCTCCTGCAATTCAAATTCGGTTTATAATGTGTATCGTGACCTAACGCACTGCAAACTTTCGAATCCTCCAATAAAATCTCAAATTCACCATTCATTCTTAAATTCGCACCCCAACTCAATCCATATAAACGCTGTGTTAGGTTAAACGATACGCATCGGGCATATTATTCAAAACGGTTATATTATTATTATTATAACGGCGGTTTATATCAATACAGTGATATATATTATACGTTATAAAGCGATCTGCCATTATATGCGCAAAGCGTTATGTGTGTGGGATAAACCATAAACACCTCCGCGCGCAGGTTCGTTCACACCGCGAC
Source organism: Tetraneura akinire (assembly GCA_021307375.1). Lineage (NCBI taxonomy): Eukaryota > Metazoa > Arthropoda > Insecta > Hemiptera > Aphididae > Tetraneura > Tetraneura akinire. Next base: position 6,086,673 of record JAIUCT010000009.1, read on the forward strand.
GACGACGCAGCCTGCGACTTATCCGCGGGCCGTCGTCGTCCGTCACAAAGTCGTGTATACGCGCAGATGCCGTTTTTGGAGGGCGCCAAGTGGGCAACGCGACCGGTCTTCCGTGGGCCGTGCTATTGCGAAGGCGTCGCGGCCGTGTTGTGCGGAGGATAAAAAATATAATATTACATATATACTTACAGGTCGCGGCGATTTAGCGTTCAGGTGCAACCATACGCGCGTATATTATTATTATCATTATTATTATTATCATTATTATTATTAATATTATATCGTATAGCGTACGATAATATTATTATTATTATTATTATTATACTCGTATACTCGCGACGAGAAGGTTGCAGCGACGTCCCACGCGCGATATGACTCGTCCCGCTGCGGCGCTGGACGTGCGGTGACGACCGGTACACGTCCGACCCGAATCTTTTTGGGGAACGTTACCGCTGCGTCCGTCGTCGCGTATATATTGTAACCAAACGGTTAAGTTACTGCAGGTTACAATAATGCATATAAGTTTATAACCAAAGACTGTCGACGACTTGCGTAAATTTAGGCGCGTTGAAATTATTATACACGCACCTGTCGAATGTATAATATTATTAATATTTATACGTATAATGTAATATATAATATTATATTATATTATATCCGATCCGGGGGCGTAATGTTGCAGGATAAATCCATCAGAGCTGTTTTTTTTTCGTATTTCTCTTTTCGGGGACACGCGTTAATTATTTTTCCGCTTACATAACATACTCGAGGTATATTTTATTATTATTATTATATAAGATATAACCGCATGTGCTATACTGTATATGTTATATATTATATATATAGATTTCTTAAAATAGAATTTAAATACCCTTAGGGTTTTATTCTTTTGTAATTATACCCCTTTGGTTATTTTGTACAATTGCACGTCACGAAAAAAAAATATATATATAAATATTAAACACTCCAATGCGATTCGTATACATATAATATATATTTTACGAGTATACATGGTATTATACACATGGTATACTGGAATAGTATGGTTAGTTTATATCACGGTATATTATAATATACCGTGGTTTATATGCAATATTTTAGGGCGATTATTATTTTTATTTCATCGTTACGACAGGACAAGGACATAATATACCGAATCAGTGTATATAAATAAAATAAAAAAATGTTTTGTAATTAAATTATTTTATCTACATACATACATATTATGTTTCTATTATTAATGATTCTGTATTTCTGTCATCAAATTAAGCATTGCTTTCCGCGGAAAGTAAAACTATTAAAATACGCATTTTAAGAAAATTAAATTTTTTAAGTATTTCGTGCAATAAAATTGTGTGTTTTTTTTTATATCGGGAACAAATATTTTTGCACGAGTTTCGATTTTTTTTCTAAGCAACTTATTTGGGAAATAATTATTTTGTTTGTAACGAAATTTTGCTGATTTTATCCAGTAATTCTAAATTAAAATGATTTGTTTCGAATTTCAATTTCATTAATATGGATTTTAAAAAACTTAAATTAAAATAAAAATATAAAAAGAATGGCTGATAAATGATAATGCTGTGAAAGGGATATAGCCGTAAAGAGTATATAGTCTTGAATTTAGATTAAAATTTTAATGCAATGATAAATTATTGCATTCGAGAAAATGATTTTGAGCGAAGTTCATCGGATAATATATCTATTAATTGTATGACATTCATGCAGTCTTTACGTTCAATATGACACGGTTAGGTTGGTTAGGTTAGGTGTACGCATAATACGAATCGTATACGATTAATTCGAAAGTTTGAGAGTAAATCGTATGCGATAATTCGCGCACCGATGAGATCAACTGTTCATCATCTCGACTTGCGCGAAACGCGGATGAAAATACTTTTCGTAAGATTGTGAGAATCATGGTAACACCACAAACCGGTGACAACACGTGCGAGCAAAATATTTATATATCAGTGGCGCAACTAGGAGGGCGCAAGAGGGTCTTTAGCACCCCTGAGTTATAATTTAGCACCCCTTGTTTTCTTTAGGTCTAACTATAATAATTAAATTAAAATACTGTCAATTTTAAGTTTTAAAGTTTTATTTAGAACTATTTTGTTCAAATGTCTTATAATATTGTAATCTATGAATATAATAAATTGATAATACTGCATGAAACCTAGAAAAAATATAAAATGTAAATGTCTACTTATTAGGATAATAAAAAATGTTTAATTTTAGAATTGTTATAGTGATTCATAAATAATTGGGAAATAGCATTTGGTGGTTTTTTTTTTGTTACATAATTTTAGCACCCCCAATATTTAGGCTCTAGTTGCGCCTATGTTTATATTATATTAATTAAACACAGTAATTGCGATTACGTAGTCAAGCTTATGCTAATGACTACCCGTGCGACTGTTTTACTGTTCATCGAATCGATATAATTAATGATATAATGATGGAAAAACGATGATCTATAAATGACTGACCGATGAATAGTCATAGTCCATCTATGTAGTCGCTCGTACTTTTATAAGTCCATCAGTAAATTATTTTACTTATTAATTTATTATATTATGTTATACTAATTATATTATAATAAATTTTATATAGTCTATATTATTATAATTTATGACATTATTAATTTTATTCTAATTAAGTACTCTTCTTATGAATAAATTATAATTATATCATAATTACAAAATATAGTTATTCAAGTGCGTTATTTCGGTTAGTGACAAACTGACAACACCCCACACTCCTATCCACTTACAACCATAACAAATAAAAATGACTATAGAACCCCTAAACGAGTCGCCTAAATACCCAAATCTGAGAGTATGTCGCTCAGAATCGTTTTTCCAATGTAAAAATTTATCATTGTATTAAAAATTTAATCAAAATTTAACACTCTCTTCTTTACACCTGTATCTCTTCCACAGCAATATCAGTTCTTCTTTTTTTATTTTAAATAGCTAGGTATTATAAAAAAAAATTGTAATCGTAATATTCACAATAATTCGGAACTGAGTTAAGTAATATGTATTTGAGCTTCAATAACATTTTCAATTTTTTTCAAAATTTGTTGTCAATTTTATTGAAGATTATTATAAAATATTGAAAAATAATTAGAAGAATTCATATATAAATACTTTAAATATCGATTTTAATCAAATTTAAATTTAAACACCTATAAAAAATAAATTAATACTTGAGTTTTTTCCAATATTTTGGCACTATATTAACTAATATGTAAATATATTTCAATTAAATTTTCAATATTTTTTTTTAAAAAATTTTGTCTTTTTTTTATTAATCATTATTGTAGAAGTATTGACAACTAATAAGAATAAGAATACTTATATGTACATATTAATATGTATTCTTAAATTTTCATATGGTAATATAGATATTCATATAGGTATGATTTGCATACCCTGCCCATATATCCCCATATATCCCTGCGGCAGGAGTATTAGCTCATTTTTCTTTCTACAATCGATAATTTTATGCAAAAAAATTATAAATTATAATGTTTCCTGTTGAAATTATTGAATATAAACTATTATCAATGAATTGATAGTGTGTATGGTGTACCGCGGGTATTATAGCTAGTGTAATATACGGTCATTGTATTGTTTTCACAAAAAAAAGTTTAAAATTTAAATATCAATGTGATATACTTATACAAATATCAAATATGTATATTATATAATCATATTAATATTTTGAATAATATTAATATAATATATAGATTTTGTTTTGACTCTTAAATTTTAATATCTGGAATGATGGAATAATTAATATTTTTGTTGTTGACTACCTATATTGTATTTATTAACGTAGACATATTAATATATTATAATAAATCAAATTTTTGGCGTGGGCAAAAAATTGCTACGTAGGAAGAAGGCGAAATCAAAATAATTATTTTTCTAGACAACATTTATCATATAGTTATAGTCTGAAGTATTTAGTATTATAATATATAGGTAGTTATCTGGTTACCAAATTATTATATTGTAATAAAAGGTTTTTATGAATGAATGAATATTGAATAATACAAATAAATTCAACGTGTTTATGTATAATATATAAGATATAAAGGTAGAAAGTAGTATTATTTTAACCTTCGGCCACATCTATTGACATTATTCTTAGCAAATCTAAGTATAATAATAACTATTATTTTATTGTCTTCTATATTTTTTTCTTTGTGTTGGAATATATTATTTTCTTAATATAATATACTCCATGTAGTAATATTTGGAGCACAATAATTGGGTAGTTATGATATAATTTACCACAGTCTAATATGTCTAAAGACAACTATATTAACGTTATATTATTATCTTTTGTTTTTGTTGTCATATTATTACATGTCATATATCTAATACTATATTAGTATATTACATATTATATAATAATACTTATAAAAAATATTGTATATCGTACATAATATGAATCTGTAAATGAACATATAGGTATGTCAAGAACGGAAATGAAAACTAAATTTTTAATTTAAATATTAGTATTTTATAATTTAAATAAGCGTGTTTCTACGTACGGAAAATCTACGAACCAATGATATTTTATCGCTCGAGTTCGCCAAGTCATTATTGTTCCATCCGGCAGTCATCACCGCGTACGAAGGCGCGGACACACCTAAAAATTCATTTTATTTTATGCCTACAAATAAAATACAATTTCAGCAATATTACTCTATTCCTATTACCTATTTCTATTGTGTTACTAAGTTTTATTTTGTAAGTATAAAAATAGTAAACTCTATTCCTATTACCTATTTCTATTATTGTGTTACTAAGTTTTATTTTGTAAGTATCAAAATAAATATAACACAATACTTTTAAGTTTTATTTAAATGTATTTAATATTATGACACAATACGATTTAATAAACTAATTAAAACATGTAAATAATTTATTGATATACATCTACAGAATAATTAGTAGGTAATTATAATATATATTTTTATTTTATCAACATAATTATTTATAATAGAAATCAAATATTTTGACGGTAATATTTTTATAATTGTTTATCTAATATTACACACAAAGCTCACGAGTAGGTTAGGTATTATAAATATGTACTCGTATACCTACAAGATTGCGATAATAATAATAATAATAATAATAATAATAATAATAATAATAATAATAATAATATATTATAAATCTATATATAATATATTCATATAAATAAATACCATATTATAATATACGAGCTTTACGTAAATATATATTAGTAATATAATATATCCTTATATTATATTCTTATTAATTATTATAATAGTATTATTTAAAGGTTAACACATGTATACAATAATTTATATTATATTAAATAATACATTTTCTTTAATCAAAGTATACAATATACATATTTAGTATATTTAGCTATATTTTAGTGTAGTGTTTAAGTGTATATAATATGCCTCGTAATATGCAGAAAAGTAAATATTTCGTGAAGTATACGATATTTATCTATTATTATTTTATTATATAAATTTAATAAAAATCAAAATTTAAGTATATATTAATTGTAATTATCGGAAAAATAGTCAATTAATATAATATTATTAGGTATTTATTCTTCCTAATTTATGTTTTATGTATACATTTAATTTATTTCGTAGATTAAATCTTTTTTAATAATTGATAATAATAATATCATCCTTGGCCCCTTGCTAATCATGTAATACAATTTCTACGTTCTAAATTCTTGTTATACACATGTATACCTACCTATCATCTATTTTATAATTAATTTAAATTTCTCATTTATTAATTATTAACTTTTATATAGTTAATATTTATATAATATATTATGTTTATTTAATGTCTTTATTTAGGTACTTAGACATATGATATTATGAATAATAGTTTGTATTTGTTTATTAATACAATTTTTTTATTATAGGTAAACGTATAATATTACATTATATACAGCAAATTATATTATTAAATGAATACGGTTTTATTAAAGATAAATAAATAATAAAAAATGAAGCATCGACAAAAAAGGTTTACATTTTAAGCAATTGCGTCAAGTGTTGAAGTGTGTATATGAATACCAATAATTATACTAATAAATTAATAACTAATAAGTAATATACACCATATTACTATGGTTGATTGAATATTATATGGTTTCAGTAAGTTTGTCGTCATATGACATATTATATATACTTCATAATTTCATATACTTACTTATTTATTAATTTATTATACTATATAAATTATATTCCTAATTATAGATAATATTCTATATTCATACCCATGATTATTGCATTATTATTACTTTTTTTTTTTAATTTTCATAAAAAGTCTATGTTTCTTTTTACATTAGATAGTAAATTATACTTTATTAAATGTAAAATATCCTATTATTTTCACTTATTAATACTTATTCTTTATGATTTATATATTTTATACTTATCATTGATGACATTTTAGTTATTTTAGTTTTTTTTTAAATAAAATTTATATTTTTAAAAATTTACGAGTAGGTACGATTAATAAAGAAACACTTTAATACTCAATAAGTATTATTATATATTTATATAATATACTTTTTTAAAATAGTAATTATAGTATCTATTACCTATACCTGTAGAGTATATAATACGTAGGTACCTGCAATTATTAATTAATTACATATTAAATACTGAAACTTTCAGAAAGATCCCTAAACTTTTTTGTATCACTCCTACATACATTTTCCCGTGCATCCTAAAGGCCACGAGTAAAACAATTTTTATTGATAAAAATAAGCTATTTTATTCACTTAACCTAATAAAAAGTAGGTGTATAGGTATACTCAGTTCTGCACAGTTTAGGAACCTGTGGGCTGTGGGTTAGGTACCTATATATTATATATATATATAGGTATATGTTAACGATTTATATTTATATTAGTAATATAATTTATTATATTCATTATTCGAGATTAGTGCAGTATATATGTGTTTTATATATTGTATATTCTTGCAGAAAATATAGACTTCAAAATTAAAATTATAAATGTATCAACTGTTCAATTATCTGTTGAATTTAAACATTTAACTTTACAATTATTGTATTACAATAATTGTGTATTCATAAAATCATATTTCACTGCTGTCTATAGTGTTGTTTTTATTTTTTTTAATTAAATCATAATTTCTTCACACTTATGTAATCATGTAGCTATTATATTGTATTCTTTAATAAAGTGTAATGTGGCGAATAATGCAATGTGAAATGTGAATAAAATTTTTAAAAAATACATACCTATTATACTATAAAATTATACAGATTAATATGTTTGGGTACGATTTCTATGTAGGTATACCTTTATCATATTATATAGTGAATAGTGATCATTTATGGTAATTATTATTAAAAAAAATATTTTGAACCATTTTATAATAGGTACTTATTACTATTTCTTTCTGTATTATTATTAAATTTATTAAACAGAATATAATATGCATTCTGCACGGATAAAATTTTACAAAACATTTTGAATTTTTCGAATTATGATGGCATTATGTAAACTAATAACAATTATCACAGTGTTAGGTTAACCTACCTAGTTTAATGTAATTACTAGTTACTACTAACTATATACCTACTAGCTATTTTGCCTATTATACATATTTAATAATTAACAGCATTATAGAACTAATAGCTTACAGATAGTACAACATTATTTTACTCGTGTATTATATACTATTACTATAAGTACCTATACATTATACAACTTAATCATAAAAAATTAAACTGGTTTTTTTTCGTGCGACATTTTATTCAGAATAGGTACACAAAACCAATCAAATTATTGCATTTTACTAAATAATATTCTGTGAATGTTGATAAATGGTAACTTTGTCTGTCCTATACCATATATAGTGATAATGGTCGTTGTCATTTTCAACAATGTCCATAGGCTAGCTGTGATAGGTATTTAAATAAATACATGTTAATCAGTTTTAACTAATGCCGAGTTTTCGTTATGCAATTTTCCATCGGTATTTGAACATGATATATATAATTGTGGTTTTGTTTTAATGATTTTATAAAACTATGTATATATAATATAAATTATAAATGTACACAAATTACAGATATATAAATTAAATTTATATTAGGTAAGTATATAAAAATATGTAAATAATAAATAATATATATCATATAAATGGGTATTTTTTTTATTTATTTTTTTTTAATTACACGCGATTAATGTTATTATTATTTGTTATTATATAATTTATTATGATTCGTATAATATATAGTAGGTAATTAACTAATTATTGTATAATAATTACAGTAGGTAATTGGCAAACCCTAAACTTTTTTATTTCACTCCTACGTATACGTTTTCCCGTGCCTCCTATAGGCCACAAGTAAAACAATTTTTATTGATAAAAATAAGCTATTTTATTCACTTAACCTACCTAACAAAAAGTAGGCGTATATACTCAGTACTGCACAGTTTAGGTTACAGCAGATTAGGTACATTTATATGTATCTACTGGATTTTGGAAGTACTATATAATATGCTTCAATCTATACAAATTATATTTTGTAAATGTATTTTGTTAATTTACATAAATGGATTTTATAGTTTTTACAGCAAGTTTATTATTATTTAAGTATAATGTATAACCATTAGTATCTGGTATCCGGTATACAAACTCGAATATATGACAGAAATATATTTTACTATTTAATAATTAATTTAAATATGACAAGTTAAAATTGTCAGTAAAATAGAAAACTGGCTATAATAACTTTTTCGTTTTTCACCATCGTTGAATTATCTTGACGTCTACCAAAAACTATATAAATAATAATAACTATATTACTGTTATGATTAATGAAAAGAAAAAAATAGTCTACTTAAAAAACCATAAACAAATTCAATAACTTACTACGATATGTAAATATTAAATAAGAAATATCGAATATAGTTATTACTTTATTATAGTAAATAGTTTAAGATAATTTTAATACCTTTAGTCTTACAAGATTTATTTTATACAACTTTGTTAATTTAATATTTTGTCATTTAAATATACACACACTATATACCATATGGCATATACTGTAGTCATATAAAATAGGATATGTCGTATACCTTTATATAGTGTAGGTTATTTCGTTTAAATATAGACTTCATAATTCCATCATAATTTGGTACATGAATAATCATTTATTGTTTAAATAACTAACGATCGTCAATTTATTAGTTATTATTAATTAACTATTCCTCGATAATAAAAAACATGAGTATTATTGAATAAGAATAATACAATGCATATTTATAAACTACTTTAATACATATAATCGTAATTATAATACCTATATATATATAGGCGAGTATATAGAGACATTATTGTCGCGTCGTATACAATCATTGTCGCCTATAATTGGATGGTATTATTTTTAAATAATTAATAAACGGTGATTTTTAATTAATAAAAATCATTATTTTCATTAAAAAATAATTTAATGGACGCTCTAAAATCTTCCATTTGCAGGTTTTAGACGTGAATTTTGTTTGAACGATTAGTTACAGTGGAAATTTCTGAAAATATCTATTTTAATGTTATATCTGAATTTATACCTATATGTTATTATGAAATCAAAAAACGTATAAGTATACAACAATACAACATACTATTATAATATATATATAAAAAAAAAAAAATACAATTAAAAAAAAAATGTTTAATTAATTGAATTCTAACATAATTTTTTATTAAATATAATAAGAATAATAAATTATAAATAATTAAAAATACCTGTGAATGTGTATCTGACATGTCTGATATAGATATTTTATATTATTTATAAACTAATCTGTTTAATTAAAATTAATATTTTTATAAATCTTAATAGATTTCGGTACGTATATACGATACTAAACCATACGACACTATAATAACACTTGATTAATAGTTTGTATTATTTTTATTTCATAAAGACCTCCCGTAGTGTGGAATCACTTTAATGATAATAATTTAGACTTTTAATCAATTAACTCAATGCCTACGCTAATTCATGATACTGCTATTTTATATTATGTAATCTACATACAGGTTATGACAAAAATTCAAAGATAACAATAAATTATTCATAAAATTATCAGTCGACCGAAATCATTTGTCTGATGGCCTTAAAAATACTGCTTATACTTTATTGCAAATGTTATATTACCAATATTTTGTTTTTATGAAGAACCTACAATATATTTAATATTTTAGATATACTTAAACTTAAACATAACAAACAGATACCTATACGTTATACAGTACGCGAGAGTTAACAGAAGGTGTATCGGTGCTGATTTCGGCACTTGGATAGCGAAAACAATATTTTACTAACTCACCGTTGGTCCCTAATTCCCTATCACTATTCATAAAACGTTATTTTATGTGTACCAAATGTTTGTATATTTTATATCACGCGCGTAAGCTATCTTAATTATTCTTTATTCGTGGATAAATAAAATAATATTTAATTTACACTATATAGAAACTCAAAATATTCAAAATATTCCCCTCGTGTTTGTTAAGTATAATTACATAACTCGTGGGTTTTTTATTTTCTATAAAGACGAACAAAGATCAGACTCGAGTCGTTATGAAACCCACGACATCTCCGTAGGGGATCCTTAAACTTGGGTTTGATTTCATTTTTATACAGACAAGTGTTATTACTCGCGTCTACAGACATTAAATTTTCAAGTTTCTCGCGTCGATCCATCAATATTTTAATTTTCAAATAATTCCACGTCTTAACGTTCATAATTATCATATTATTATAATCATCACTATTAAACGATATTTTGTAATAAACTAATAACATTCTAAAAATTGAACAATACGACAATATTATACTACTATACGCGTACACAAAATATTATATTATTCGCCGTCGGCCTCTATTTTTAATAATAATATTTCTTATAGCGTCCCGTATACCTATCCATGAGCGGCAATGATTTTAAAATAAACAGTAGTAGGTCATATAAATTATTAATAAATAATAATAATATAATGCTCTATTGTTGTTTCCGAATGGGTTTTTAATTAATATTTAGTTTTTCTACTCCTGGTCGCCATTATTATAGGCATAAAACATGGCTGTTGTATATTTTTTTATAGGTGTATTGTGCTTTGTGCCGTACAATGGAAACTTGCCGTTCGGAACAATGAACTTTGTGACGAACGTCAAGAATGCAAAGTTATAGCGGCGTTTCGTAATCGCCGTCAGGAGATGCGTTTTTAAGCGTCGCAACGCGTGGGGTGCGCGACAGTGACCGGTCCTGCATAAAACTTTAGACGTTAATAATTATTATTGATTATCATATACGGCGAACACCCAACGCCCACGTCACTGTCGTTTTAATGACAAATTTTGTGTCAAATGTGAATCGTTCTTCCGATTCCGAACAGACGATTTTACGTTCGTAACATAACGGGATTTTCTGCGTCGATGACGAACGCGCTTTTCGGCCGGAAAAACATTCGTTTTTTCCAAGACGTCCGTGGACAATGTCCAAATATGGTGTTTGTGTTTGTCCCGCGTAAAACAAAAAGAATGGGTACGGAGAAACGAAACGTATTATAATAGAAGAAAAAAAAAACGGACACGATCGCATAACGATGCGCGTATGTGTGCATAGCGGCTAACGCTGTGGCCTGCGGTGGCGGTATTCTCGTCTCGTATTTTTTTTTTTTTCTCTCTCCCCGGCGCATTGCGCATGCGCTGTACGGTACGTCGTCGACCGACCTACGGGCCACAGCCGAGGTTAGTTTAAAAGAGCACTCGTCATCGTGTGCGCAGTCCAATACGCGTTCGCAGTTCGAGAGAAAAATTACACACGTCGTGTTCGTTTTCGTTTTTTTTTCTTCTCGTCCGTATTATTATTTTTTTTTTTTAATTAAATCGAATTGTTGCAAAAAAGCCGACGCGGGCCGAAACGAATCACATTCAGTTTACTATGATAAGTTTAATTCACACACAACATTGTAATTAGTTATTATCGTCGCAATCGAACGGAAATATTAATAATAGAAATCACGAAAATTAAACATTTCATAAACTGGCCGACGAGTGCGACGCGCGTTCGCAGATAACACGGTTTTCCGTCACCCTATCATAAACACAATATTATAATAATATTATTATATAACGCGCGCGCGCACACAAACAAACACACACCCGCAATACGCTACTAAATTACTAATCATCGTGTCAATAACGCGTTGATTAGAGGATATCGTCGTCGTCGTCGTCGTCGTACTTACGAGCAGTAAAAACGTGAAAAATGATAACAAGTCCAGCCGTTTGACGAATATTATATTGAAATACAATACTGACGTGCAATCAACGTCCGGAAAATCAGAAGAATCTCTTCTCGTGCGTGGCCGTTGTTTGCCGCCGGTGTCGTCCGTCCACACAAGTAGTCGTAACCCGACAAAAAAAAGAGTTTCCATGAAAATGACGGAAATCAACGCGGTGAACACGCAGAGCATCGCCGACTATTTGGCGCAGTTGCTCAAAGACCGTAAGCAGATCACGGCGTTTCCGAACATGTTCATGCACGTCGAGCGACTCATTGACGAAGGTAAAGTTACATTAATAATAATAATAATATATCCGTACAACTACCTTGTTCGTTTTTATAGTAAAACTTGGCTAAATTAACGTAACGAACGGGCTGACGGTGACCGTAAAATATGTGAAAAACGCGCGCCCGTTTATATTTTGGTATTTTACACGTTTCGTTTCCGGCCGCGAGCGACGTACATCGTAAAACGCGTCCGGTCCACCCGATATTGTGCTAGTTTCTCGTTCTCCGTCGAATTACATAATATTATTGTTTTTTATTTATTATTTTCTATTCGTCTACACAATCATCGACCATCGTTCATCGTTATCGCATCGCGCGCGATAAATGATTTAATAAATAATAATATCGTCGGAATTATTATCAATTTATCGTGTCGTCCGAGTGCGTTGTGGTCGTGTGATAAGACGCCAAGAGCTCGGCAGCAGCTGATTATCTGTACATTCAGATATAATTCACGTCCGTGGCTGGTCAGCGTGGCTCCTTGGATTTATTTTATTATTTTTTGTTTTTATTCATAATCTTTCAAACTCGCATCGCTTTCGCGGGGCGACACGATCGACACTTGGTCGGCGGGGCGTGGGAACGCGTATCTCGTTTTTCCCGTTTTGCCCTCCACGCACCCACTCTGTTGAACGGATAATATTATTTTCATGGTTTCGGTCCATTACTCCAGCCTTCGTCTTTTTACCTAATCGGTAAAGGAAACGCTTTTCGTCGTTTTTCTCATAGCATGTACAAACGAGACGCCGCCCATACACGATAATAATAATAATAATAATAATAATAATAATAATAATAATAAAAAGGGCTAGGTCTCGTGCACAATGATAATAATAACGTGTGCGTGAATGCGCGTATGATTACGAACGCGCGGCCTTCACTTGCCGCGCGCACGCCCGTTCAAAGACGTTGCCATTTACGAGTCGCCGCCGTCGTTCGAATATAATAATATGTGTTTCTATGTGCGCGCACGGATTCGGTTTCACGACCGGAATGCGGCGATGGCGGTGGTAACCACACCGCCGACCCACGTGCTCTACAGGTGCCGCCGCCGTTGTCGTCGCACGTTGTATACGTACTGTACACCTGTGCACAGGGATCGTGACGGTGGGTCGGACGGCGGCGTGGCATCGTCCGGAGTCGGCGCATCCGAACAGTTACCGGGCCCCGGCCCTTGGCCCGTTATTCGTCGACCGTTGCCGTCCATCCGGGACCGCTCCCGACAGGGTTTTCTACACACATGGAGGCGCGCGTTGTGCAACAAGTGGGCAACGAAGCCGCACCCCACGCCGGCCCCTCCGATGATCCGTCTCTCGTATTTTAAACGGGAACGTTATTTAACTCATTATTTATATTATTATAATATTATTATTATTATTATTATCATCATCATATTGTTTTACATAGGTACATAATATTATAATAATTATACTATTCTATCGCGTCATCGGACGTTTTGGTGTTGGAAATCGTATAAACAAGGAGAAGCGTGTAGACAATAATATTATAGTCTATTGTTGTTATGATTTATAAACAAATATTTGCAAACATTACGTGTGTAATAATATTATTTTCCTTCGCTATACATTGTAATTTTGTAATTTTATCTAATCGTATTCCTGCAAGGGAGTTCCACGTTTATGTGTGACAAGTTCAGTGCCTCCTCGCCCCATGTATGCGTTATCATTTCAATGGCCATCGTCGGCATTCACGTTGTTATTATTATTATTATTGTTAATATTTATTGCCACTAGTCGTGACTATAGTGTGAGGGCATAAAACCGTACGATAAAATTTAGAAATGCTCCTGTCGCGAGCTATACAGCGACTATAAAATTGATTGTAAAGAACTATGCGTCGTGTTCGAATTATATTAATAACAATAATAACTATCCATGTTTTATTCGAAAACCCATGCGCGTGTCCATAGTAAATAATAATAATAATAATATCGACCAGAGTCGAAATCTAAAAAGAGGTATTTGTAAAACAATAAAATTCATTGCTGCAATAATACCGCGTCTGACCACACCCCTTATTATGTCTCGCGTCGAACGTTTGTTTTCGGCCAACGGAATAACACAGATACCGCGCTTCAGTGTTGTTATTTATTATTATTATTATTATTATTATTATTATTATTATTATTATTATTATTATTATTATTATTATCATTATTATTATTAATGGGCGAACTGGTAAAAATTAATCTACGTCTGCGCGTTATTAAGAGAAAAAAAACACTTTTAAGGTGTTGTTGCGCGAAAAACGCGTACTTTGACCGCTACTGCACGAACGCCAGTCGAAACGGCCGTTCTGCGCGCGCGAAATGCTAAAAATGTGTGATTAGTGATTACATATTATCACGAATTGTTAAACAAAACATACTATTATTACATACATAACATATTACATATTCGGGTTTTTGTTTGAAATATTTTTTTTGTTCATAAATAATAAAAAATATATTATAATATTTAAAATTGCACGTATATGAATATATTATGATTATATTATGATACAATCGAAATACGCACACCAACAAGGCAACAAAGCACATTATTAACGAAAGTTTTGTCGAGTAAAATTTATAAATAATGTTAACTATATATTTTACAGAATATATGAGTAATATGCTTAATATTATAAAATTACTGTGCGTAGTTAAAAATAAATCACTCTGTTCTAATAGCGAATCATTTTTTTAACTAATCATAAAATTTCAAGTCTCTGTAAAAAAAAAAAAAAAAAAATGAAATTAAAATATTTCTATAAATATCTAGAATAGAAAAATCCCCGGAAAAATCGTATACGAGTTTATAAAATAAATCAAAATTCGATATGGAATTATATTATAAAAATTAAATTTGATATTTCAGATGATTTTAGTATTTTAGTCATCGTAATATAATAAACATATTTAGCTAAGTGACGTTGCATAATTTTTATATGTTCCAATTTACATAGTAATAATAATTTGAATATGGATTATTAAATGTCATTAGGATTTTTTTTCGTATATTTATTAATTTTGCAATTATTTGTTCATTATACAATGTCATAATAATATAACATGATTTTATGTTTTTATCAATAGTTAATATTATGATTAATTGATATAAACTTTTTAGATGGAAAATTATATAAAATGAATCTACACAAGATAATTTTTTTTAAATTGTAATAGTCTGAGTGAGTAATATTAAGTAATATTAATTAATAATTAATAATTATAAAATATTTTTATATTGTATTCGTTAACCGTAATTACGTACCTCTTAAATTTCATTTAGAATTCTAATGTATATCAGTTATTCAGTTATATGTTTATATTATAAGTTATATACTTATAATCGGGCTTATAATAATATTATTTATCGTTAAGTTTGAGTGTCTAAATCGTATAGGTCATGTTTAATTTGATAATCTTATAGCCTCATGTGTAATCAATAATATTCATTATTCTATATTAATATATTATATATAGGCTCGCACCTGTTAACTTATTTTTACAGTTTAATGTAATATTATAAATTTTGAAGTAAAACAATACAGATTCACATAACTATAATTCTAAATTTTTAAATAAGTATACCAAAATAATTTAAAAAATGTAATTTTTTTTTAAATTTCAGTTATATTTTAATAATAACTAAGCCCGTAACTAGGTATAATGTCTTATTTATGTATAATATATACAATAATAAAAAAAAAAATTAAAAATTAAAAAAAATAATATTTAAAAAAGTGCATTTAATTTAATGTCATCGGTGTTAATTATTTGGAAAAAAATATAACGTGTTTTATTAGAAATTAGAGTAATATTCAAAATAAATATTTTCACAATATTTTATATTTAAATCATAATAATTTACAATTGATGATGAGTGAAAGTATTATCTAAAAAAAAATATATGTTCATAATTTCGTATGATTTTGGATATTATCCATATAAATAATGTATTTAATAAAATATTTATTAAATACGTTGTTGATTTGTTCCTAATAGCACTTCGATATCATCCAAAAAGTCTGTAGGTTGAATATACAAGTAATAAATGACGAAACTGGATTATTTTTCAGCTTTCTAATTTGAATTGACGACGGAAACGAAAAAGGTCTAATTTTTACCGCGTGTGTAACCAAATGTATTTTACTTGTTTTCGTCGACAGGAAATGTGTATAAAATTTTTTTTTGGAGTAGGTGCATGCACTCTATACGCGGTATTGGTATATGATATATAATATATAAATACGTGTAGGACGTGTATATAATATATTATTATTATTAAGTTAAAACAACATACGAGATCGTATAGCTGGAAGATTAATTACATAATTTTTCAATTTTTTTTTTTCGCTTTTAACAGATAGTAGTTGTAACGATGATCTTTCGGCCATTTTTGTAAAATATACAATAATAACCGAGGTAATAACATATCGATCAAACGCTGTATATAATATATTCGCGGTTCGTTAACTCGAGGCTGTTGGTCCGATATGATTGACGCAATATAATTTGTACGTTTAATGTACCTATTTTTATAGCACGTATAGCTACTATAATAATAATATTAAAAATAAATAAATAAACGATTTTTATTTGTGTTTTTATATCACGTATATCACGTATAATAATAATCGTTTGAAATGCAATTATATTACATAGACGGAAAGGTCGAACTGCTGACCCGCCGCCGTCTCGTATTCAATACCGTGATTTTCCGCACAATTTACATCCCGCCCGAATAGCTTCGGAACACTATCGGACGTTTTTAGGAAACGCAGAGTCGTTTTACACTCTGCCGAACGACGTCTAAAATTGCAATATATTATTATTATAATATTTTACGTTCATAATATTTTTCAAAAGACCGCTCGTTGTGGTTTTGGTCGCGAAAGCTGTCTCTCTATAAAACTCAAAACATTACACAGGTATATTTTATTATATTATTACATTACGTTATGCAATTATGTACTGTATAGGTATATATTACATTATAAATCGGACGAGATTTATTAAATTTCTTCTCCCCTCTCTTCTCGACACATTGTCTGCGTTGGATCCCCTCGACAATACATTTTGTATTATTTATTATACGAAAACAATATAATATCCGTTATACACATAATATTATAATATACATAATATCCTTTTAATGAGTATAATTATATATCGTTTGGTGAAAAAACTCGTTTTGTTTCGTTTTTTGATCGACCCTCCCGACGAAACGACATCTCTGACTTCTTTTCGTGCGATCTACAGGTGTCGCGGAACACGCGCGCGGTGTATACACAGTACACACCCTTTGGGCGCCGACCTACATGCGCGCACTTGCCCCTCGACCCCTCGACTTGCTACTATACAGCGTCCGTTACGAATTGTTCGCCCTTGGCCGATAGTCGCGCAAACACACGTATTATTATTATTATTATTGTCACCCGGAGCCAATGTTATAATAATACACATTGTATATTATTATTATTATTATTATTATTATTGTTGTCACCGCGGCGTTCGTTTATTATAACGTAATAATATATTAATATTATCATTATAATATCGATAGAATCGCGATGATAATATTAAATAATATAAACATACCTATATATGATATATGATAACAGAAATGTCCAACGAGGATTGCAAACGACGCGTTTATAAAATAATATAATATATCGTGTCGCAATTCTATATATTGCCCTCAGTTGGTGTGCGTGTAGGTATATACCTATATAATGATTTTCATCCGACCCGCAAGTGCCACTGACCTGCATTACTATCTATGGATGTGGTTTGAAAGTTCTCGTCCTCCGCTGCTGCAGCCGCTGTCGCCGGTTTCCATCATGCGCGCTATCTGCAGCCACCAGATGTCCGTCGCGCGATGGCGCCGGTGTGCTTTCACGCTCAAACGCATAATTTCTTCTTATATATACCGTACAATTCACTACGATTAGGATTTAGGAATAAACGATTCAAACGTAGGTCCCTTAAAAATCGTTAAATTGTATATTATATGCAATACGTTACCGACGAATGTAAATTATTATTATAATATTATATCGTTGTGTAACCGTATATAGCGATGATGTTGATGTTGTATATACAAATATAATAATAAGGTATATGATGTATATATTATAAATGGGATGTGTATATGTACCTATATATACTGCATTGTCGAAATATCTAAATATGGTCGTAATAATAATAATAACGACGTTGTTATATTATTATGATTATTACGCTCGCAAATTATCGGCAGTGATTTGTCTGCTCGTTTGTGTGCGCGTGCGCATATACCTCGAAGCGGTCTTTATTTTTTTTTTCTCGATAAATTTTAACGAGTAAAATATTTGGTTTGGCCCACTTGCCAAAAAAGGGACTGGTTGCGTAGAGCCTGTAATTTTCTAGTGTCCGCGATTGGAAACAGCCAAGAAAAAACCGGAATTTATACGCATAATATATTATTATTGTGCACGAATCTCGTCGTGTTGCCCGGTCGTGTGTCTTCGACGTCCGAGTAAAAGTCACCTGATGTTCGTATGATATTGAGTATTTTAAGTTGAACCAAGGAATTAAAATTCATAACGCGGTAAAAATGTATATTAAATATTATTATTATATCGTATATGAATTCGTATTCTGTGTTAAAACGTATGATTTCGAAAGAATAACGTATAATACGTATAGGTACATATATAAACTTTCCGTTTTCAATTTATATAATGTATAATATTTATACTTTCTTGCCGATTTTTTACAATTTTTTTTTTTATTTTCGTTGACGTTAATTTATTACGTGAAATTCAATATCGTCCGAATATAAATCATATATTGTGTTACATATATATAGTTTTTTAGTGTTATGTGTGCACTTTGGTATATACTATTTGATTAAGCGTATAATAATAATACGAATATACTTATTATCTAGGTCAAACAAATTATTTAATGACTAATTTGTCTTTTTTTTATTTTACGCCAATGTTAATAACTATTTTATAGACATACTTGTCTATCGTAATTTACAAATCTGCAATTACAGTTATGCACAATAGTAGGTAGATCATAGATAAATTTAAAATAAATAATTTAAATATATTACTGCGCTGCATAATACACACATACCAAATATACATACTTAATTGTTTCCCACAAAACACGTTTTACAGTAAATTTATAAATAAGAACTCATGGTACAGTTATACCCACCTCTATACACGTATTATTACGTTTTGTACGTCAAACAAATTTCCGTTGCAGTTTGAATTTGAACCGTAGCGTTTAAACGAAAATGAAAATGAAATGCACAAAACGTCTGTGCGGCTTATAAAAACTCTGAACTCGTTTAAAATAAACGAAATCTGTTTCATTCGTTATTTTTACAAAGTTTATAGACCCGTGTAAAATATATAGGTTTTGTATAACATGAACAATTATGTTAATCGTGGCACACCCTAAGTATGTTATACCATTATATATTACGGATGGGATATCAATTTTTTTTGTTAGCAGAAAACCGCGTCCATGAACGAGAACTCTCCCATCGTTCAAACTTCAATTACCTACTGTAAAATATTGTTTTGTATTGTAACTTCGTAATAGATAATTTAATTTTGAAATAATTCAAAAACGGCAGTAAAAGGAGGCGTTTTGTGGTCGTTGTAACTGTGCTCCGCTGGTATATGTATATTGTATACCGATGTACCATATGTTGAGTTTATTATCATTATTATTGTATTCAATGATTGTAGTGAGAGAGTAAGATTGAGTCCTTCAACCGTCATCCTGTCGTCTAACGTCTTATTGAATCGCGATAAAACGGACGCAAGGTTTTCTCGAAGGATTTTCGCGTACCTACGCGTTTCTTGGTCGAGTTGACCTGGTCGACAATAATATTATTGTCATTATCCAAAGACGGATGGATTACCTATATATTATTATTATTTTATTTTTCGCCGAGAACGAATAACACGAAGTCATGAAATAATAACAAAACTCGTACAAAATATTAGGTATAATTTCGTAATCGTGTGCTGCAAGGAGGGGAGATTCGTCGTCTGTTTATAAATAAAGAGGCAAGGAGCGTGTTGAAAAAGTCAAAATGGCGTCACAGAGCAGATGCCAAGTGCATCGCATCTATTCTTGGACCTGGCGTCTGCGTTGCGTGTGTGTTTTCTCCCCTTCAAAGGACTCGGTACCAAACGTATTAACTATACCAACGCGTCGACAACGGTAAAAAACACACGAGTGCACATTATTATATTTACGTATTATATTGTACAACCACCCCGTCACAAAAATAACAAATTTTCGGTCAACGCCCGCATACAGGGAATTTATGTTCAATTAATATGCTACCCCGATGATGGGGGTGTTTAATTTGTTTACCGCGTGCGAATACGGCTTAAACGACATCAAATACCATACACGTTATTCATTTTATAATAATTATTGTTTAATAATAATAATAATAATATGATGCGTGCCACGTTTTTAATTTTTATCCTTGACGGTTGATGGAAAGAAAGGCAGTGGCGGATGTATACGACGAGATTGGTAATTCGAGACACATCGCGCCGACGACGGAGAACAATGTGAAAACGATATATAGATGAACATGTCACACTTGTTGACTTCGGAGTCAGAGTCGGGGAATCGTGTATTGTTTTACCCGATCGTAATCCAAATGATATTCATCTCAATACCCGCGAATATAATATATACCTACGTATATATGACTATTTTTCTCGTTTTACGAAATGTAATATCATATACACGTTACAGGTTTACAACGGGATTTGTGTGTGTAATAATATTATTATTCGATGTCTCGATGACCTTGTGTGTCATGTCATATCGGCCCTTCACACTATACTAAACCGCTATTTTGTGAAACACTGAATTATTATAATATTCGACGTTATAAAAATACTACGTACAAGCGTATACAAAATATAAATACACATTGTACATAATAAAATATATTAAACGATTTAACCGCCTAGTTACAAGAAGTATATGATGTTTCTTTTAACACACACACACGCACACATGCGTGCGCGCTCGCCTATATATACATGTTCGGTTGAGAAGACAAAGCACGGAAACATCCTTATTCCTTAGTCCTCGTGACGCCGCATCCTGTACGTTTATATACATACAACATAATATTATATAATAGGTACTTGTGGTTATAAACGGCGATTCCGATTTATAAAGAAATAAAACCTATAATTAATAACTTGTTTGATTCAAGACGCAAGAGCAGTATATAGTTCAAACAACGAATAAAAATCGTTGGTTTCTTATCGTCGCATATTATACTTTTTGGCATTCGCATTATAATATAATTATTATATTATATCGGTACCATCAAGTTGACACGGATTTTAAACGCAATACGTCACATAAAACAAGAATATTATATACGAGGAATGTGTTTTTCAAACTAGAACTGTGTAAAATATTCGTATATTATAATGTAATAAGTATATTTATATATTATGATATCTCGATGGCCGTTTCAATTTGTCTCCGCACATTGCCGACAGTAATATTCACACGATATACCCCGACGAAATGTTGGATATTTTTATTCGGGCGTTTTACTATTTTTTTTTTATACGAGTGCGACGATAGTTTCGGAATTTTTTATATAAATACTTTCGAGACGCGCACAAAATTCACGCTGTACGCTTTACACAGTTTTTCACAATATTATTTCGTTATATTTCGGTTCATAAATCGTTCTAGCGGTGAATAATGTCAACGTAATACGCTAATACTATGTTATGTTGTTATCATATTAATATTATTATTATCTTCGTCGTTTGTCTATATACGTGCACGTACGACGCGCGATTTCTGACCACAACGGCGTGTGTTTTATGTTTACACATACATTATATTATACGCGTTGTATATACAATGACGTCGGATAAAATTTTGTTTTGTGAAAGTTTGCTCTTCAAACTCCCGTAAGTGTTCCACGCAGATGTTACCTATATAATACGTATAACGTATACATTATTATACTATATAGTTTATTTTATACCGTGCGTCTGGTATACGTTTCTCGATTGATTAAAATAAATTGCGTGCACCGCGGACGGTGATGGACACATATACCTAGTTTATGGTTTCTATAATAATAATTATATTATACGTTTTTTCAAACTATCGAATGCAACGTCGTGACGTACTATTTAGGGGCTGTCGCGTGGTATACAAAACACAACATAACGGAATTTTCCTCGCGGTTATCTCCGTAGGCGGCTCGTGTTGTAAACGTAACAAATATATTTCGTTTTTAATACGCGTCGTCGTCGTGTGTATTACTATTATTATTATTATTATTATTATTCGTATATAATAATAATAATAATAATAATAATAATAATAATAATAATAATAAAAATAATAAAAATAATAATAATAATATGTGTAATGTTATAAAGGGTTCTGTTCAGACCTTGATGCCGCTCGTCATCCGCCCACCCCTTCTTCCTGACGAGAGCGACCGCGCCAACCGGTTTTTATTTTACTTGTACATTATAAAAATACGTTTGGAATCTCTTCCCGGAGTCCGGTTCTTGTACCGTGGTAGCCGCGCCGCGATAAACGTCGCGTCGTCGACGTCCACAATGAAAATGAGAATCGATTTCGATTTATAATAATATTATTTCGTCGTCGTCGTCACCGGTAGCGTGTGGGCGTGTTGCGCGATTCGTAGGCCATATAGCGTGTGGGACGATTTCCTTCTACTTCTAGAATACACCTTAAAAACGTATTAATAATAATAATAATAATAATAATAATAATAATAATAATAATAATAATAATAATAATAATGCGGTAATAAAATAATAATTTGTACACTCCCGTATTGGCTTTTTTACGGATAATAACATTGCATTCATGTACAGGTGCATAAAATGTACGAATCCGAATGTAGGTTCGACGACGAGAGAATACCGAACTTTTGCACGAGTGTATTATAATATTATAATTTTTGAACGCGCGCGTCTGTAAAGTCACGGTTGATGAAAATTACTCGCGAGTTAGGCGTGAAGCGTGGTGATTCGATCGAATAATTTTGTAACGTGTGTACTATAATACTAATACCTAATGATAATATTAAGCCCCGGAAGTAAAAACTATCGAATTATTCACGCGATATACGAGTACGATAAAATATACATACTAAAAAATAAAATTTATCTATTCGTATAATATTATTATTACACTAAGTATAATAATATATGTAATGGCTGGTGTTTTATTTCGTTTATATTTTTTCTTTATTTTATTGTTTTTGAATCGAATTTCAATAGGTAGGTATTATAATGGTATACCTATACTTATAATGATAAAACACAAGATTTACAATTTTAAAGTATAAAAATAAACGAATGTTTTTAATATAATTATTAAAAATGTCATCATAAAAATTGTCTTCTATACAATTATTATATTTCATATTAAAAAACATAAAATATGACAAAGTTTATTTTCGTTACACAATACGCGATTAAATTTATAATTCATTATCTAGCATATTTTTTTTATTCATTGTATACAAATTAATAACATTATTTCTATTTTATTTTTATTACTTATTACTTTTTTTTTCGTGTTATATGCCGTTCGATTGATATTATCTGAAATCTGAGTTTAAAAACAAACCAAACAATGTAATGTACCTATACGTTTAATTCTGATTATGCACGCGATACGTTTTCAAGGCACACGCTGTCGAACTGGAGAAATTAACTTATTAAACCCAGTCAGTACGAAGGAAAAACAATATTCGATAATAATATAAAATAATATTTTCACCGTGCGTGTTTGCTGTGCCTCGTTTGGTTTATGTACCTATAAGAAAAGAAAAAAAACCGCGTACGTTTGCGTTATTTTAAACACAATGTGTTAATAAAAAAATCATTTCGATAACACTATCGCCGTAATTTATATACCTATATATGACTACGTGGTCGTTGACGTCAGATTCTTTGAGATTTTCGATATAATTTTTCGTTTGTCTTTATTATAATACTATTACAAAGTCGAACGCCACGTAATACCTACGTATAACAATTTAAACATTTTTTTTAAAAATTTTTTACGTTATTATCAATTTGTTTACCGTGTTTTTTTCTCGGTCCCAATATACTATTATAAGTTATATTAAATTTTACGTTCGTATATTTGTGTAAACGGGCGAATTATTTTTTTTTTTTTAACAGACGATAACAAATATAATAATATAATATAAACAGTTTCGTGCTTGGAGTATCGATGAATCTAATGTCAATTTTTTCCCACTGGATTATTATTATACTTTTTGTGTTGGTTCACGCGACCTAAAAGTCTCGTTCTCGTATTATCGTAATAAGTCAACCCTATGACGAAAAACCCTCTTAGACAATGGTGCGGGGCAGGTGTCTAGACAGTTTTTTTTTTTTTTTTTTTTTATCAAACACTGGTTTATAATGATTCCCTTATAGATAGGTTGGTATATATCGCGCTACAGCATGAAATATTACAGAGAACATAATACATAAATTATGTTCTTTGTCTTGCTGTTTGTATAATTATTTGTAAATGTAAAAAAAAAAAAAAAAATAATAATAAATAAAAAACTATGTCAATGTTTGTCGTATTGGTACACCAAAATGGTTTTAATTTTTAAACCACATATTAAACATACACGTAACACACGTGTGTATAAAAGCAAAAACGTGTGTCTACTTAACTTTAATATTTATCTGAGAACGAAAAATAAAAAGAGGAGCTGATTGCTGTGGAAGAGCTTTAGACAGGTCTTAAGGAGGATATAGTATTGAATTTTGATTAAAATTTGTATACAATGATTCATTACATTCGAAAAAACGATTTTGAGCGAATAGTTCATCAGATATATTTATTGATTAAAATTTTTACATATCGGAGCATTATTTCGGATCGAAAAATCGTACATACATAAAAAAAAGACACATACCCAATACATTTTTCGCTTCGCTCATCATAATCTGAAATATGTATATAACTATAATATTATACTGTTATTGTAAATAATGCGTGCGATTTTTATATTACTTCTGTTGTACAATATATACCCTGGTATAATAATTTTATAATAATAATAATAATATACAATTTTTTCATATTATTGATAATTAGGTATAGGTATACCTATTATATTATCTAATGTTATTTTTCGTCGGAAAAACGGCAATTATATTAAATTATTTTTATTTTGTCGTTACAGAAATAACAAAAGTCCGTGCCAGCCTGTTCGAAGTGAACGGCGTGAAGAAGGAACCGTTGGTGTTGCCGGAACCGGACGGCACTCCCATCACCATTACCGAAAAAGTGTTCGTGCCGGTAAAGGATCATCCCGAGGTAAGAATGCTGCACCGGAGCGTTTAATAATTTATTATAATCCATTTACATATTGTACGTCGTATAATATTGTATTATGCGTAATATAACATATAGATACACAATAATATAATATGACATTATTATTATTATTATGAACGTGACGTTATAGATATAAACCTATTTGACTACACTACTACTAGTCGTAATAATATAATATATTAATATTGTTTTCCTGGACGCAAAAGGAAACGTCGGATGTGAATATGTGATATATAATAATAAAATTCACGTCGGGCCGTGTAATAATAATAATAATAATAATAATAATAATAATAATAGTGATAATAATAATAGTAATAATAATGATTATGTGAATGTTATAATGTGTTTATGCATATTATTATCATATAGGTATAGCGTGACGTTTGTATTTGCGTTAAAAATAGAGAGAAATATATTGTGTCGCCGCCACCCACGCCACTGCCACCACTGTGGTCTCCGAGCGTATTATATACTTATTGTATATTATATTATATACGCGTACGTGCGGTGCCAAGAACTTGGGTTGCTCTTCCTTTGAGAACGCGTATCGTGTGTCCTTCTCTTCCTGTCCTTCTCTTCCTGCCCTTCTTTATATTGAAGTCCACAATGGGCGCCCGTCCAAAAGACCAAAACGAAAATAAAATAATATATTATAAAATGAAGTTTTTATTGTAAAACTGAACGAAATAATGAGAAAAAAAGCGTTTTGCGTGAAATTTTCCGTATTGTCAATGGACGACAACGGACAAAATACAATAATATACATTCGATAATATGATAATATAACCACGTCCTCCTGCTGAGAGGATATAGAAATTACGAGTAATGTCCTACATGGGTCGTTTAAATATATAACGTTATACACAATTTTATAAATAATAATATAATACATGTTAAATCGAAATCGAAGGATGACCACCAAATATCTATGGGATGATGAAATCATCGTACCGGTTTTCACGTTTTAATACATATATAATAATGAATATTGTATATTTTATACCTATTATACTCTTGTGTATCGTTATCATACGATAATCGGTATCATTTTATTATCTATAGGTATATTATATTATTATTTATTATGTACGTATGTGTTCATCGAGTCTTTTGTTCGATTTTTCGCCCGATAATGTGACCGTTCTGGTTTCTGGACACGAAATTCGAACGCCCTCATACGCGCCCCCAAGGTCTCAGTTCTTGGTTTCTCGTTTTCCTTTTACCTAGAAAAATCCGTATTTTATTATCCCGATAATATTATTTGTTTATTTATCACACTCGAACACATTGTGATTTTTTTCTGGGCTCTTCCGCCCCAAACGTATTCTCCGATGTTACATTATACATCCCTCGTGTGTGATGATTATGATGGTGGTCGCCAGTTTGCGTTTCCACAATAATTTAACGCACATGTCTGGGGCTCGTGTAAAACGGTCTTTTTCCTCCCGTCTCGCGACTTCTATAAATATCATCATCGACTATCGTATAATAATATTTATAACACAACCTCTGCAATACGCCGTCTTATATAACGTGCACGTGTGTGTATATGTGCGTTATTTCCTGTCGCTGTCTCGCGTCCCTCACCACCGCCTTCGCCGCTACCCTTACGAGTTACGACGGTGACGGTCCGTCGCTATAACTGGCGAGACGTTCGAAGAATTAATTATTTTTCTCGTACGGACTGGCGTGTTGCGGTCGCGTTCACCCGTATATACGAGAAGAACGCAGCGTCTCGCCAAATCTCGTATGGCTCTGCAATAGCCAGCGACGGCCACGTGTGCGTTTCGTAAAACGTAAAATAATATTTTAGAATGCGCGTTACATTATGATTATATTCTTGTAATAATATTAACTATAAAATAATAATTATATACGGTGGGAGACCTATTGCGATTATTGCGATCACCGCGGTCCGGCGGCAGCGGACCGCGCAAACAATGATCAACTATACGGTTTGTTTTTTTTTTTTTTGCGTGTATATATAACACAGGTATAATACATTAATACTAGTCAAAGATGGCCGCCGTCTTTATCCGAGTCTTTCGCAGCAGCAGCGATTCTAACAATCGTGCCCGGAAAAATAATAATAATACGAGTCCCCACGGCGAAAAACGCGTTCGTATTTACGTCGCGGTTGTTGCCGTAATGCAGTACACGTGCGGTTACCCTTTTTTTCCCCTCCGTGTCGGTTGATACGCGTTATATTATTATACAATTATATGATGTTGTTTATATTTTTGAATCCTATAAAAGTGAACGCGGCGAAAACAAATTTATATTAAATAAAATTATTGAACTTTGCATATAATATTATTTAGTCATTATTAGATGTTATATGTTATGTAATATTGCGTTTTCATATTTTACATTCTGAGCGAAACGTTTCTATGTGTGCATATACGGTATATAAATAATAAATATTATATCAAATATTTATATAAGTATTCTACAAATTAATTATATTATTTTTCTTTTTAAAAAATACACGGGAATAGCTATATTTTTATATATTATAATAAGAACGATCGTTCTGATAATTGCCACACGCGCGCGTCTGTAAGGACGACCGATCAAAGCGAAACGTCTGGGAGTAGAATAATAATAATATTATACTCGGATCAAATGTAATATTGATTTTATTTTTATTATTATGCACATTCTTTGACCATTTTTAAAACTGTTCATTATAATATAATATTACTATGTAGGTATTTTTCTTTTTTCAAATACCTACCTCGTTGGGTAATAAATTTAATCAATTCGTTATTTAGTAATATTTTAATGACTTTTATCAATACGCAGCCAATATTGTTGCAAATATTTATTTTTTATAATGTATACTTGTATTTGTACATATTATGGTATTATATAATATTATATGATGTAACTATCAGAAATAACTTTTAGTGTTTTTAATAAAAATTAACCGATCGCTTTGTAGCTACAATTTCCATCAGAGCGAATGAAATAATAATTGTTATAATAGTTATTGTTTCTATATATGCGAATTTACATGATAATATACTAAAATGACAAAAGAAGAATGTGAAACTATTATTATTATTTCATTTTTAACTTTAATGTCATATAGTTGTATATACCTGTATATTGAAAAATGTAATCTGGTACAGAACTTTAAAGAATTCGGTAATTTAGAAAATGCTATATCAAACTGAGCATAATAATAATATAATATTCTACAAAGAGGTTTTTTTTTTAGTAGGTTCATTGCTAATGCTGAATTCAATATTATATTAATTGTTATCTATAGTTCAACGTCAACGCTCCGTGATAGTAGGTACCTTTTCTCTTATATTAATTCTAAACAAAACTTTATGTTTTCACACGTGATAATTTTCTGTCATTTTATTTAAGGTAATACGAAATGTAAAACTCTATTTCATTATATAATTGGTATATTATATTAAATTGTATTTATTTGACATTATTTCGTTCGTAAAACATTTGATGTTTTTAATACCGATTTCGTGTGTATATAAAATAATAATAGCAGGAAGAAATAGGTGAAGTCTACCTGTAGAAATGTACTCGCTATTGTTATTCGTTTATATATGATTTCCGAATTCTTATTGTCCCTTTCTTACGGTGTGGAACATCTTTCATTATAGTACAACAACTGAACGCAATAATCATTATATTATAATTATGAATACGATTCTTAACCCAGTGCACAGGTTAGTGTGGTTACTACTGATGGTCATAATATTACATATACAAGCTGTTTTTATATGCGATATACTTGGGTGTAAATAATAGGTGAATCGGGGTAGAAAATATGTTGTATTATATTATACTTCTCCGGCAAACTATACGCGTTACCACACGTTACCACGCATTATTATACGTTACGTATAAAGTTACAACATGAAATGGGTTTGGCGCGGCCTTGGCGCATCCGTTATAAAATAATATTAATATATATATACGATATATATATAAAATGTGAACACTGTGATACACCCGACCGATTGAATGGGATGGTCCGCGAAAGACGTCGTGTGTCCGGAGGACGAGAGGATGTCCTTTAATGGACTGCAAGACGATGGTGCATGTTATATATATTTTTTCCCTATCATTTATTTTATTATTATTATTATTATTATTATTATTATTATATCATTTTTATTTTATTTGTTCACCACGTTTTTTATACCTCGTTTTATATACGCCGACCTAAACCTACCCACACGAGTCGATAGTGTGTCTGCGCGTGTATTATATAGAAATTATTATTATATATTACGATGGCGAATAATAAAATTATAATATTATAATAAACGCGAAAGAACAGATTATAACCGCGTCAATAATATAAAAAAAAAAATATATATAAGTACGAATCTCGTCATCGTCGTATCATTTTTTTATATATTTTTTTTTTTATTATAATATGTTTTAATATCCAACGTTTGCGTATAAAATATATTTATATATTTTTTAAGAACGCGGGCGGAATAATGTAATGTGTGTATTATATGGCGTTTCCAAAATGAGTAATCCCACGTTATTAAATTTCCATATACACATAAATGTGCATATTATATATATAGGTATAATATTAATACGTATTATTTTCGTCATTTAAATTGTCGTCGTCCACACACACACACAGATATACAGATATCGTATAAATATATATATAATATACACACATATGAGAAATGTTAAAGATCATAAACGTGCCAGAGAAAACACGAGAGGACCATATGGTCGGTCGGGTTCTTTTTTAGGATCGTGACAACGCTGAATATGGCCAACGAGCAAATGTGGCGCCCTCGCAATCTCTGCCGTTGACTCCACATCATCGTGCAGCAATCCTTATTATAATAATATTATACTGTATACGTATATATAACATAATAAGTTTCTTAATTTTTGTCCAAAATCGTTTTTTCTCCCTCCGCGTATATTATTTTAGTATTATTATTTTTTTTTTGCGATAATAATACGCAAGCTTTCACCGTGTTCGCGCATATGTTATATATTTATATTATATATAAGTATTTGCACTGTTATTTAATAACAATGTGTTGTATACAGGATGTACGGAATTTACGATTTGTGTTATTCGCGTTATTTTTCGTAATACTTCAATCGCCCTGTAGATATAAACATATAATATTATAATATACTGTTTACTATATAGGTACCGAGTATAATAATATATAATAAATAAAATATTACGACGTGTATACGCGCGAACAATAATAAGATATATACGTTCAAACGGTGACAAATGATTGTGTTTTCGTGAAATATACGTCGTGGTCGTGTGGTCGTGTACATCGTACATGACATTTGCATTTATTTAAATACGAGACGCGGCTAAGAAAAGTATAGTTAAATAATGTAATTATATGATAATGATTATGCATACGAATATTATATAAAAGGATCTTTAATCCTTTTTTGGCGTTATGCGGAGCTGTGTTTCGGGTTTGGCCAAAAACGGTTCATTAGCCCACGACGAAAACCATAATAATAATAATTATATATGAGGTAGTTTTTTTTTTTTTTTTATTTCATTGTGGTCGTCGCAAAACCATTGTTGTGATTTGTGGTGTCGAAGCTCATTATCATCATCATTATTCGACTCGTATTTCCATGTATAATATTATAATAATACGCGTTATATTATCTAATATTATTTAATATTTTTAATTTATAATAAATATTAAAAAATTATTTTATACTTTTAATATTATTTTACGCGTTCGTGTTTGTTGCCATTCGAATATTTTTCTTTGATAATAAAATATTGCTTTTCCTGGCACGTCTTAGAACTCACAGACGTATATGTGCGCGTACATGTGACCGAGAATAATATCCAACGTTCATTCGTAAAGATAAATATTACAGTCGGTAATTTTTGGCGATTTCACGCAAAACTAAGTATATCGACGTATCGCATTCACTGTTCTAACAATATATAGACGACTTTAATATAAGAAATATTTTAATATTTATCTCTAAAACATGCGAATAATAATTATTATTATGCTTTAGAGTACCTATAACTGAATAATAATATTGTAAAAATTAATATTGGGCGCGTGTGTCGAAATACAGTAGACTTAATCGTCCCGACGTATTTATAAGTTGTTTTGATAACGTTGGTAAATACACACACACATTCACACAACTGTAAGTAAATTAACGAATTTTAATGTGTATCATCAACATTTTTTTTCTCTTCATAATTGACATAATTTCAAAAGCAGCCGAGGTCGTCGTCCAAATTAAACGATCCGTGTAATATTAATATTGTTTTATCATACACGTTCGTATCGCGACGGCAATCAAAGTTATATATATAAATTACAATAATTAATTATTATTATTATTATTATTATTATTATTATTATTATTATTATTAT
>JAIUCT010000009.1:6119166-6234812 GCA_021307375.1 Tetraneura akinire
ATTATTATTATTATTATTATTATTATTATTATTATTATTATTATTATTAGGTACGTAATTAAATTGAATAAACGTGTAGATTATAAAAAAATAAAAATATATTATATTGTACGCGAACTTTTGTACGGTCGAACTTTGATGGAAATATATTATTTTGCCCACGCGTTGTAACCATAATAATTATATTACTCTTACTATATCCTTTTATGGGCAAAGTTTTGTTTGTCAAACGTTAGTTTTTGTGCCAAGTCGGCGAAAACATAATATATAGTACCTAAATAACAATTATTTCATTTATTACTCATCGTCGTTGGCGTTAACGGAATTCGATTATTTTATTATTGGTATAGGTAGGTTTATTATATTTGTATTTATTTATTATATTTTATATATTATTGTTTTGCAACGATTAAACGTGTATAGAAATCGTCGGCACGATGTCGTTTATTGTGGCGAAAAATGACGTATATAATAGAAACGTAATATAAAAATATGATTGATATAAAATAAAAAATATAAAAAACAACTCACGAACATGCGCGTTTATAGTATTTTCCACGGAATTTCATTTAATTTATACAATTTATTTTATTCCTCTCCCGCCGGCGCGTGTCTTCTTCAGCATTATTATTTTGCACGAAACACGCGTTTATTTAAGGGAGTGTTGGCCCACGACCATGTTATCATTGGGTGACATTGTATATCCATGATGTAATGGAAAATAAAAATAAAAGGTACAGTCCGCGACTACGTTTAAATAATATTGTTGACGAACCGTTGTTGTTGTTGTCCGAACAAAACAAAACTGACATAATTTTTTTTTTTTTAATTTTTATTAAATTTTTATTATCGTCGTCCTCGTGACCGAGCCGATGTTAAAAACAAAAATTAATAATAATATAAAAAAAAAAAAACCGAACGCGCGCTTGTGTCAATTATTTAATTTAAGTGACAACGATGCGAGAGAACGGACTCATCATTCTCGAATATTAATATAATATAATCACAAATGTCACAGTGTTTGTAGGTATATACGATTCGATATTTACGTATACTTTTTGGATAATTTTTATAATATACTTAAAAGTCGATAGTATTATTACGTTTTTTTTCCTCCGATTTTACGACAATTATTCGTTCGTTTTCCAAAACTGCAATGCAGAGGAGGACCGGTGGTGGACGTGGCGAAATTATTTATGTTTATATATATTATTATTATTATTTTTTTTTTTTTTGTAGTTTAATTTCGTCGGGAGAATATTGGGTCCACGTGGTATGACGGCTAAACAATTGGAATTGGAGACCGGATGTAAGATCATGGTCCGAGGAAAGGGATCGATGCGAGATAAAAAAAAGGTTTGTTCTACGACCTTAATATTTTAATCTACTCCCATCATACTGTTTAAAGTCTGTATAGAGTTAAATGTTGTATTTAATTATTTGTATCTAACATTATGCGTAATTTATTTGCTAACACACATTATCGGGAATTTTTGATACAGAATCGTAAGTAATCGAATGTTGAAGTGTTTGATAACTAAAATAAATAATCGAAATTGTGTCTCTATAGGAGGAACAAAACAGAGGTAAACCCAATTGGGAACATCTGAGCGAGGAGCTTCACGTTTTGATTTCCGTCGAAGATACGGAAAACCGAGCTAAACTCAAGTTGAAGAGAGCCATTGATGAAGTGAAACGGCTTCTCGTCCCTGTTAGTATTTAAATCGGTTTTTAAATTTCAATTTAATATTACCTTTGATTGAAATACAATAAATTCGTTATATTTGTAGGCCGATGGTGAAGATGAATTAAAGAAACGACAACTGATGGAACTTGCTATTATCAACGGAACATATAGAGACTCAAACGCCAAAGCCTTGGCTGCAGCGGGTAAATTAACTTTATAATTTATAAATTAATTATTAATTGTTATCGTAAAATAATAATTATTCACATATTTAAATATACATTTTCTAGCTTGTGACGAGGAATGGCGTAGGATGGCCGTAGCAGCAGCTGCTGAGACACAGCGACTGTTGTCACCACATGGCATGGGTGGTTTGGCTACAACTTTACGGCCTCAGACCGCTACACCACTGGCTGCACCGCTTATATTATCACCACGTATACAGACTGCTATTACTTCCAGTGCTGGAAATCCTGGTGCACCTCAGCTTTTATCTCCTGCTGAACATCATCATCATGCTGCGGCAGCAGCAGCTGCAGCTGGTCTTATATATACACCATATGCCGATTATGCCAACTATGCATTAGCTGGCTCGCCATTGATCACAGAATACAATCCTGCCGATCATTCGGGTGCGTTGTTGTTTGTTTGTTAAAAAAAAAAAAAAAAAAATTATACCTACTTACCAATACTACGTATATGATTGAATGCGCTTGGGAGACTGAGAAAACGTTATTCAGGATGAAAAATATATAAAATTACATTTAAAAAGCCCCTGTTAAAAGCCACTAAAAATTATTAGTTTTTAATAAGACTGAAAACAAAACAAATCAACACATACAAACCTAATCAGTATTTTTTTACTTTTCAAAGCAAACTCTGTTCATAAGATATTTTTTAAATTTTAATTTATTTTTATTATTATATTAAAAGAATGTTCGGCCAGATACATGCTAATGGTTCCAGAACTACAAGGGCTCACCTACCGTCACTGGCCAAATCAACGTTAGTACCATCCTTAGTATTTGGCCATCCAACCCTTATTTTTTTTATGTTTGTGAGGTGCTATCTTATTTATTATTTATGTATAAATTTAGGAATTAATTTTATTTCAATATTCCTTATTATTATTTTTTTTATTATTATTTATATTTTATTATTATTTATTTTGTTTATTTTATTATTATTTTTATTATATATATATATATTTTTTTTATTCCTTAATATTTCGCGCGCTTTTTGATCGAATTTACTACACAAAGCTTTAATTTTTATAGTAATAATTTATAGACATAATTATTTTAGTTATGTATTATTATATATATATATAATAAATATGTATATATTATATATTCCTTCTTAACTTCTGTTTCTTTTGCGTTTAGTTAGTTCGAATATTAGTCTAACTCGACTAAAATATAATAAAAACTAGGTGTGTACTAATAAATTTAATACGGTAATAAAATATTTTCCTAATAATTCTCCTCAAGTACTTCCTAATGAAAAATAAGAGATGGCTAAGAATTTTAATTCTAACCTATTAAAATAATATAATAACATTTAAATCCATCCTTAAAATTAATTAATATTCTAATGAAATTTATGAATTTTAAAAATATCTCCTATTTTCTTAGTCAATATTTCAACTAACTGGTTCAAGTTTTTACATTATATTTACTTTTTAGAAAATGTATAAGCCAAGGTGTGACTCTAACATTAATACTAAAGTTTTAACAATTATAAAACAAAACATTAAACATATTAGGACCCGAATTAACAAAATACTTGAGGGACCAAGAAGAACCACCAGACAGGTTTTTTACTCATTATAAGAAGACCATTACTTCTGACACCCAAAGTTCCTTAATTTTATAAGAATGAAATACCATGACAAACACTTTTAATATTTTAAATATATTGTTTGTGTTATAATATTATATATATATATATATAAATAAAAATACTCAGGCTGATTATATAATTAATGTTATGTATAATTTTTTTTTTATGATTGTTTAGTACACATCTATGTTTAGAATTTGTTATGAATATATTTACATATATAATATATATATATATTTTAAAATCATAATTGCTATTATTTTTGTATAAGTTGTAGGGGGTCGACGTATGTAGAATGGAACCTGGCTATTCAACGATGTTTTTTAGATGCATTAAAATATATTAATTTACAATAAATAAATAGAAATAATATGTTTATAGCAGGTGCAGCAGCCGCGGTTGCGGCGGCTCATGTCGCAAAACAGAGAAGGCATTTGACTCAGATCAGGGACCATCCATATCAGAGGGTTGGCACTTCGATTGTCAATTAAAAAAAAAAAAAAAATTAAAAAAAAGTTCTTTGAATCTGAAAGGTCAGTTGCTATTCGTTTTTAATTTAGGGTTAAAAATCATATTTTTAGAGCACAAGTATCAACTTTTATAGTCCCCGATTTGTTTCAAAAATTCATTGGCCCTTTGCGCAATTATTTTTATTTGTGCTTCATTTATTTTCTAGACCTTAATTCGGTTGTGATATTTTTATTATATTTTTTATTTTATTATTTATTTATTTTTGCAACTATTATATTTATATATTTGCATATAATAAATTATATTCAAATATAATTTATTTACATCCAATTTTATATGTTTATTCGCTTATTAAAATATCAGTATTATGTGTAGGTATAGGGGCTACCTATATATTAATTTGTAGACATAACATATTAAGTATGTTTTTTTATGTATTGTGTTCTAATATTGTATTTAACAGCTAAATCGAAGATAATCATTTATTGGTGAAGGTAGATGTGTATTAAAATGATATACAATATCAGTATAAAACATCCCTTTGTTGCACTTTAATATTTTAAATTAATACATAATATATTCAAAACCAGTAGAATAAAAAAAAACTTGCATTTAATTGATGTTTAATATTATAAAATTATGAACATGAAAGTTTTTTTTTATTTTACTTATATATAATATAATATAACGCTTTTCACACACTTGGTAGTAAAATTATACTAATAAGTAATAAATTGCAATAACTATTTAAATACATTCGGCGGAAAAAATTTATGTTTGTCACCGGCGTACTTACACTAATACAATAATAGAACATAATACGTTTAGCTGCTATATTTATTTTATTAAATATTTCAATACTAACATGTTTTTATTTATTTTTTATTTAACATCAAAAAAAAAAAAAAAAAAAAAAAAAAAAAGGCTTGCGGAGATCTAACATACTGGACCTTTATTTTAACACCACACAAAGCAGACTGCGGCCGAAGTGCGACGATTGCCAGACGGAACTATAATTAACAACTAAACAATACCATTCTGCGCACACATATACACTTTAAAACGCAATGTTGCACTTGAAATTATTCAATTAACCAATTATCTCTCTGTCTAATCATTTTCTTATAATAATATTTGTTTTATTTATATTATTATAATGTTTAATATTGTTTCATAATATTACAATTTAAAGAAAGACTAGTAATTTTTTTTTTTTTTTTTTTTTTTGAGTCATATGCCTTTAAAAAAAAGATATATGTATATATCATTTAAAATATTTGTTTATTTTGGCATTTATATTGACATTCATTATACATGCTTGTCATCACTAGTCTTAGTATTTTTGTTTGTTTATTTTTCTGAACACCAAATCACATGATGATCTAATAACAAAGTATACGACATTTAAAGATGTAAAAATAATTTTGAACAAACTATTTTTTAGAACTCTACTTATACAAATTTGCTTATTTAAAAAAATTAATAAAAAAATGATTTTTTTTTTTTTTTAATCATGTTATTATTTATATGACCTATGTATGTAGCGTGCAATAAAATGTTAATTTTTTTTTTTTATTATAGAAATTCAATTTATTGTAGAAAAAATTTTCAGTATTAAATACATTTTTAAATAATATATTACTATGTATAATAATTAATTTCATACGCCAGGTGCCAAAATCGACCCAAACCAGTTGTTCATTCTAAATTTTTTTTTATTTTAGAATTATGTTAAACAAATATTATAGAATTAATCACAATAATTTATTTATTAGTGATATTTATATTAATAATATATGTTTTGTCATAAAAATTATATGAAAAAAAAAAAATATATATACATATGATTAAGTTTTTATAATATTTTTGTAAGTACTTAAGAAGCCTAAATAATTTAGATAATCTCGAATAGGCTTATAAATATATATTATTATTATTATTATTATTATTATTTTGTTGTTTACGAATCTCAATTCAAAATAGTCGTGTTTTTGTTTTTTTTCTTGTTATCTTAGACGTTTGTAGTTAATATTATATAATTATAAAATAATTAGACATATATATATATTATATATGTATACATATGTGCGTGTGTATGTGTATATACATGTGAGTATGTGTATATCATAGTTTTATTTAGAAGAAATTTTGTTTTTAGTTGAGCACTTAACTGCCTCCCAAAATAATTAATCAATTTACTGCGGTTTGATGTATTTCAGGCTTATGTGCCATAAGGTAAAAATAAATTTTTTCACAATATTAAGATTTTTAATGTTATTACTGGATACGTTTTTATTTATTTTAAAATATATATATATATATATATATATGAAAAATAAAACATACTCTTATATATTATAATAATATTTTATTTTAATGTTTGACAAAATAAATTTTATTTTTATATAATATGTAATATAAAATATATTCAAGTTTATGTTTTTAGAAATGTACACGTTTAGGAGTTTCTATTTTAATCAAATTTATCAATGTTGCATGTAAGATTTTTTCAGATTTTTATGAAATTTATTTTATAAATGAAAATGTTTTGAGAGATGACACGAATAATAAAAAAAAAAAAAGCATGTAGAACAAAGTTTTTGTCGTTATTATTATTATTATTTTTTAATTCCTTTATTCTTATTGCCATGTCATATAATATAATTGACAGTTTATACACATAAAAATACTACGTGTTGTTTACTTTGTGTTACATTTGTATGGAGTCGTTAATGAATAATGATAATGTACGTTGTATCTAGGAAACGTAATAAAAGTACGTAATAATATTACATAAATATTATATAAGTACCTGGTGAGAATATGACGTATACTTTGGAACTACGTACTGAATTTGAACATATAAATTATTATATAAAAAGAAAATATCGTATGCGCATATATCACAAACTCGACGATAATAAAATAAAACATATTGTTTACATTTATATTTTATATTCAAATATATCGAGTTTTATATTGTCATTTTTCGAAATCAAATATTGACCATAACAATGGTTAGTGGGTACTTTGGTCTCAAGGAATAACATTATACGGGTATAATTTTTTTATAAATATATATCATAATGTGGTTTATCGTGACCACGAAGCTGTAACACATAATTAGTAAGAATAAATAATTTGGCACCATAACAAAGCTAAATAACGTGTAAACATATTTTTACCGAATCTTTTAAGTTTATTGCTATAAATTTTATTTAAGTCGAAGAAGTCGTATTCTAGTAAATAAATATTGAAACCAAGTTGTACATTTTAAGAAAGAAAATTAAAAGTAAATATTGATTGATTTTTAGGTAGTTATAAAAAACCTATTTATTTATTTATTTATTTATTACTTGTAAACAGCAGAGGGAATATTTTATGGAGACTGTGACAAATTACACAAAGGAGATTGTATTCTGCGTATTGCGTATAGATTTTGAGGTTTTTGCAAACCCCTCTGTATTTCATTAAAACAATCTAAAAACTACAGTCAATAATTTCAACACTTTTAGCATTCCAAATTTAGTTTTGTAAATGTTAAAATTGTTAATAAATCTACTGTGCATTAATCAGAATAGTTTTTACATTTTTTTGAGTAATCATATAAAATTTGTAAAATCATAAATTTAAATAATTAAATAATTTTTTGCATAATAAAGAATTTGCTTTGATCGATGCATAGTAAACTTGTTAGTAATTTTAAATATTTATTAATTTTTCAAATTTTATCTGTATAAGTATCCAAATTTGTGTCAGATGTGCAAATATTTTTTAATCATTATTTGAAATAATAATTTGTTATGTAACTAAATACAACATTTTATTATATTATAGTCTGAAACTAATTTATTGGTAATTAATAATTATATGTAATTAAATGAATTACAAAACTCTTTAAAATTGAGATGTTTGCAAGGGTCTTAAGTAACTTACAATTTTTAATATTTTTCTCCTTCATAACATATTTCAACAAAAATTAAATTTATAAAACAAAACAAATTAAGGCGTTTAAAGGTAAATTAACATGTAATCAAAATCAAAGTAACTAAGAGTTAAGTTAATTATACATTATTGTAAAAAATGGTTTGGTTACTTATTATAATAAAATTATTGACTAATTATATAAAAAAAAATTGATTTAATTCATAAAACTCATTTTTTGTTTACTTTGCTTTTATTATTCTATCAATATATAATTAATGGGTTTGCCTAATAGTATTTTTCAAATAATATTTTTAAATTTAATCCAAGAGAATAAATGTTTTGTAGATTTATACTTTAGGAAACTATAAGCTAATAAAGTAATAACTATATTATTATGAAGAAAGAGCATCCTAGTAATTGCGTATACTGGTAATTAACAAAAAAAAAAAAAAATTATTAATAAATGCTACTATTTGTTTTGGTATACACAATTTAATCTCATAAATTAAAAGAATCTATGGGATAATTTATAATATTCATGTCACAATAAATTATTGGTTTAAGAATTAAAAATTGCCTCCTGATGTGCACTACCATTATTCTACAAATGCTTGAACATAAAATGTGTGAACATTTTAAATTTTAAATCCATAGATTTAATCATTACGAATAAATGGATATTATGAAATTAAATTCTCTGTTAAGGTAAAGTAACTATAAAATTTTAAGAAATGTCTAATGTTTTATATTTATTAATAAATATTAATTATTTATATTATTAGTTAATAATAATACATAATATTTTATATACATTTGAAAAATATACTTATTTTATATCACAGATTATCATTTGTTTGAAAACATATACATGAACTATCTTCTATAATTAAATATAATAACAATAATAGTTAAAAAATACAAACTTGTTTAAAAAAATTAAAATAGTTAATTAATAAAATTAATAGTTCTAATATAAATAGTTCTTATTAAATACAAAAAATTAACAGTATTTTATAGTGCATAATATTACATTTTTTAAATAAAAATAATTTGTAAGTTAATTTTATTAAAATTAAAATCTAACACTTATTATAATTATTTCTAATATAAATTATTTCATTATATGAATAATTAATATGCCTATTATGTTGAGACAATGAATATACAAATAATACTACAGCCACAATAATGTGACAAGTTAACAAAAACCACATACTGAATTATTATAGGTTAGAATGATACTTTTCTATTTGATTTCGATTGAAGCTTGTGTGACAAACAATGCATTTAAATTTTTCTGTTTGTACACAATTTCTACATTGTAAGTGTTTGCATGGTAAACAATACAAATTATTATCTTCATTACAAATACTACAATGAACTTTGATTATTTTAGTTTGACGTTCTGCATAAAAACTAAAACTGCGTTTACCCACTGCACGTGGTATACATTTAACATTTTCATTATCCGCATGCTTTATTAGGAATGAATCAATTCTTCCTTTTAACTCGGGTACGGGCATCGGTTTTAAGGTAACAGTAAATGGTATACCAGTGAAAGGGTCACAAGGTGTACGTCCATACATTTCATCATGCTTGATACATTTTTCTACTGTTGACTGATCAACATATTTTCCACTGGGTAGAACCATAGGACAAGTCATTACTTCATAAGTAATTGAATCTAAAAAATCATCACATATACAAAAATCAGAAATACCAGAATTAGTTTCTGTAATTTGATGTGTATTATTAATTTGTATTTGTTTCTTTTTTGGAAATTTACTCTCTTCCCACTTATTAATTATTGCTTGTCGGATTTCTTTAGGTACAATAAATGAGATTTTCCCCCAAATCTCCAATTTACCAATTCCTGGTATTGAATTAACTGTTCGGAATATACGAACAGATAACTTCTCGGCTGATTTGATATGTCTACTTGCAGATATATTAAAACAACATCTATCGGAATTGTCTCCAAAGATAGACAAATCAGTGGAATTATTGTGAAATACAATTGTGTCTTTTTCAGTTATCATAGAACAGATCTTTTGAATATTATCATTACGTCCAGCAGATATTTGAAATCCTGAAGATTTTTGACCTCCTACTCTTGTACCAATTACCACGTACTTTATGTCAAAAGCAAAGGGGAAACAGATTGATAAACTTACAGGTGGCCGAATGAATGTTTCACACAGAAATCCTCTTTTTCGTAAATCTGCATCGGGCGAAATAAGATTTTCTACAGAGTAATCTTCTCGAGATATGCAACTATCATCTAATTGTATACTGGCATTGAAAATCGGATCACACACATTTATTATCTATAAATTCAAAATTGTATATCACAATGAAATTAGTAATTTTATGCAACTAATCACTTACCATTTTATAATTTATGTTTATATAAATAATAAATTGTTTGTATCGTTAACTTATTGCATAAAAACTATAATTAAAAACTAATATTTTTTATATTATGTATTATGAATTGTAACCATTATAACATTTAACTTATATAAAAAATTTATCAATTAACTACAGATATGTTCAGTAAAAATAATTAATTAATAATTATTAACATTTTAAATGAAATAATAAAATTTGTATTTTAACATTTTCTTGTTTTGTTTTTACTTTTACTCGCGATAACAAGAGTTGTTGTCAAAATGTCGATTATTGATAACCACAGTACCATAGAAACTTTTGAAAGTTGTCCGGATTTTTCTTATCCACCAGAATGCGCTCTGAACAGTTTTGATGTTATTTTTTTTTATTATGACGACATTAGTCTTTTTTTATTGGTTTTTTATTATTAAATAATTGGTAACCTATTTCATTGGTTAGTGCTAAAAAAGGAGTCATCTTCGCATTCATTCACAATTTTATTGAATCTCAGATTAGACTGAATGTACAATATCATAATATTATTGTAATATCATTTATGTTT
This sequence comes from Tetraneura akinire, assembly GCA_021307375.1. Classification (NCBI taxonomy): domain Eukaryota; kingdom Metazoa; phylum Arthropoda; class Insecta; order Hemiptera; family Aphididae; genus Tetraneura; species Tetraneura akinire. The sequence continues at coordinate 6,130,047 of JAIUCT010000009.1, forward strand.
TCATTTTGTAGGCAGGTATATAAAATGACTGTAGTTTGCATTCTGTTAATTGTATTTTTATTTTGTAATATCATAATTCACAATAAATAATAAACAATAGCTACATCAATATTCAATACTTATTCAGTGCCTATAAAATATAATATTATTTATATGTAACGTAGTGTCGTATTAACATATTTTTTCTGGGGAAGGAGAGATTTAAATTGTCCATCAATATACAGACAAATTTAATAATTATCTCTTATTAGTTATTACGATTATAATTTATAATGATCAATAATATTTTTACCTATGAACATTTTGTCCTAAACGTTATTGTGTAATAATATGTAAGTATATTGGTTAACAAAGTATATTAGGTTTTATTTAGAATGGTATTAATATAATTTATTTTAGAATAAAGATATTATTTTCCTTTTTAAAATATTTAATCCCCATTTTTTAAATTATATTTAGAACCTCCCAGATAGGTTCTATAAGGCCATTGTAAATGTAATATTATCATGGTTCATGGCTTCATGCTACGGTTATAGATAACAATTTTATCATTTATCAATATAAATTGTTTGCAGTTTTCCAACAAATTCATATTTATAAATTATAATATTCATAATTCACTTGTAGGAAAAGCAATAATTACTATTTGTTTTATTTAATTTTTTTCTAATTTTATATATACTTTTATCTTAAAAATGTCACTAACAATTGCGCAAATTCGTCAACATTTAAGTCACTTAGCAAATGCGCAGAGCTCTCATAAGGATCAAGTAGATAAGTGAGATCGACATTTTATGGATTTTTACTATTTCGTTAGAATATTTTATTTTATGTATGTAATATTTAATATTTTGTAAATTATATTTTCAGATATAGAAGTTTATTGAACAATGTTTTATCAAACACGGGTGATAATATAATTGAAGCATTAAAAGTGTTTGTTGAAGCTAGTGAGTGCATTGTGTTGTGTAGTGCATTTGTGTTATGATTCATTGACATTTTTTTTTCATGTTTTATTAATTTTAGTTGTCAATGAAAATGTCAGTTTAGTAATATCTCGTCAAATATTATCAGATGTTAGTACTCAACTCTTGCCAGATTTACCTGACAGTCAATCTAAATTATTAGCACACTTTACATTAGAAAAAGTAATATTATTTTTATAGTTTACATCATAAAACAAAATATTCCTAAATTACTTTTAATAGATTCAACCTAGGGTAATTTCTTTTGAAGAACAAGTAGCCAATGTTCGTCAACATTTAGCATCAATTTATGAAAGAGAAAAAAATTACAAAGAAGCAGCTTCAGTACTCGTTGGTATACCACTTGAAACCGGACAAAAGTAGTTATTAGTTGGCAAGTAGTATGCTTTTATTATTAATTGTAAAATTCAAATTTTTAGAAAATATACTGTTGATTATAAATTGGAAACATATATGAAAATCGCACGTCTGTTCTTGGAAGACGATGACCCATTGTTAGCAGAATCTTATATAAACAGAGCTTCATTATTACAAGTAAAGTTAAATAAAATAAAATCATGTAAATAATTTCAAAATATCAATTTTATTTTTGTTACTCAGACTGAATCAAGAAATGAAAAACTACAAATTTGTTACAAAGTATGTTATGCAAGAGTATTAGATTATCGACGTAAGTTTATTGAAGCAGCACAAAGATATAACGAATTAACATACAAGTCAATTATAACAGAAGTAGAACGTATGACAGCTTTAAAAAATGCTCTCATATGTACAGTATTAGCATCTGCTGGTAAGAAATGTGCCAAATGGATATTCAGTTTTCATCTACACTACATATATATTTTATTTTTGTTAGGTCAACAACGTAGCCGAATGTTGGCAACATTGTTCAAAGATGAGCGTTGTCAAAGTTTATTAGAATTTCCAATTCTTGAAAAGATGTATTTGGATCGCATAATTCGTCCTAATGAAATTTCTCAACTAGATGCAATGTTGCAACCACATCAAAAGGCAACAACAGTTGATGGTTATTCTTATTAACATTATCAATTTCATAGAGACATAGAATATAAATTCATATTAATTTGTAAACTATTTTAGGTTCAACTATATTAAACAGAGCTATTATTGAACACAATTTGTTATCGGCAAGTAAATTATATAGAAACATGAAAATCATAGAACTTGGTCGTTTATTAGGAATTGAACCGATTAAAGCAGAAAAGATAGCAGGACAAATGATATCAGAAGGACGTATGGAAGGTTCAATTGATCAGATAGCTGGTTTTGTACATTTTAAAAGTAATTTCCATGTTTGTTACCATTTGCCTTTTATATAAAACTAATTAGAGTATTAATATAATTTTTTTTTTATAGCTCAAAAATTGTTACCAATTTGGGATAAGAAAATTGAATCTCTTTGCTATCATGTTAATCATATAATTGAACTTATGTCAGCAGATCCAGTAACACGTGAATGGATGAATAAACACTTTGATGACCAAATGACATAATTGGGAGCTAAATGAATTAATTATTTTCCTGATTAATGTAAACAAATGTACTGATTAACTTCTTTTTTTTATAAAAAAAAAAAATATATATATATATATAGGTATATACATGCAAATGGCTATAAATTTGTTTTGTAAATAATTTTATAAAATATGCACCAAAAATAAAATGTTATCTATATATTATATAGTTTTGCTATTTATATTAATTATATAGTATAGTTGAACGTACGCTAGCAAAGTATTGTAAATAAATGAATTAATAAATATTTAAACGGGAGCAAAATAATATAAATTATATTTTTCCTAATTAATGTTAAACAAATACAAAGAATTTTTTTTTAATGTAGATATAAATATGCTTATGATTATGTCTTCTACGTGTACTGACAATAAGTTTTGTCTACATAACGTACGTTGAGTATAGCATGGATATGCTGATTATAAAGCAAGCTCCAAGCCAATACCAAATTTATGACCACCTTGGTTGAATTGACGGCATTCAAATAAGCTGGCCAATGTCAATGTAACACCTAAAATACAATATTGAACATAATAAACATAATCAATATTACGTATTATATTATACTCTGAATTTACCATCTTTGATTTTTAATCCTGATCCTAGAGACAATTGGCTCTTATTGTTAATTTTAGCACGCAATTTAACGTCATTGTTCAGTGCATATTGGGTACCAACAGCAAGGGATGAGTCATTGTTTTCAGATGACCAAGTTACTTGTAAACCTAAATCCAATTGGTCAGATAGTTTTTGGAAAACTGAACCTCCAAATATTTTGTTGTCATTACTATAAAAATATTTATCATTATTACACAAATTAAATTAATAATTCTTGTTTTACTTACACTGTTGTGGTGAATACAAATTGTTTAGCTACATAACTAAGAGCAAGGTTGTTGGATTGTAATACTTTGTCGGCAGTATTGTATTTGACATTGAAACCTCCCAACCAGCCTAAAAATAAATTAAATAAAATAAAATAAAATGATGTTAAATAAGCAAAATATAATTTACCATTGTAGGCGACTACTGCAGATGCGTTGATAACGGGTTTCAACGCTTTAAATTCAGTGTCCAAATTGACTGCGACAAGATCATTTTTGTATTCAGACTTCACTCTTACTACTTTAGACCTTTAGACAGAAGAACAGAAATAAATAATTTGATAAAATCATTTTACAATTTTATTTTTACTTACTGTTTATTACGGTCAAATGTACCATCAGTTGTCAATTTAACACCAGGTAATAATCCACTTATTGAAGCTTCAGTTGTCATTATATCATTTGTGTTCCATTTCTCAACAAAAGTGAATACTACGCATAATAAAAATAATAAAATAAAAAATTAATTAAAATGTATATTACCGTTTTCTCTGTAAATAAACGGTATAATCAAGAAGACGTAATACTTATTGTAACGAGTTTATAAATACATGCTTATAGTTAATTGACGAGTTGTGAATAGTAATTGTACGGAAAAAAAATAAAATAACAACTTACAGTATTTCGATTTGTTGACCACGTATTTGCTTTCCAAACTGGCGTTCACGGCGCCGGTCGTCAAGTGTTGCGTACCGCCGGCTTTGATTTCTACATTTTGCTTTGTCTTCAGATCTAATTTGAGCACGTCAAACACGTAACCGGTGTTGAAAACGTCGCGTGCGGCTTTGCCGAGATCACTGTACGATGGAGGAGCCATTTTGATCGTTGAATGAAAAGCTGTTGGGACACAAACGAAATATTTGAGAAAAATGAAACAATGAACTTGAGATTTTGGTTAGTAGACGTCAACGGGGTGGATGACGGAACGTGTGGGGGAAATGCAGTTCACGGACTATTTCGCACGTTCAGCCAGACATTTCGGGTCGGATCGATTTACGTTCGAAATTCAATGTTTCACTTGAAATAATATGTTTGATTAACGCAGAACTTACCTTGGATTTGTCTGGAGGAAATTTATGTGGAACACGGGAATAGCAAGAGCACAATGTAAAAACGTGCACGACACGAGCGGCGAACTGGCGAAGTGGCGTACAAGAAGTAGAACGAAAATAAAAATAATATGAACTCTCTGGTACCTGTGATACAGAAATCTGCACAGGCGTTACCGGGTCACGTGATAAGATCGCCGAAAACCGGGAGAAAAAGAGAATACATTTTCAGACCGTATTGTCGGTAAATAGCTAATGTAAAGTATTTTTGATCGTTCGACTTACAAAAATTTACAGCATAATTATATTAGAATTTTATTCATTTTTATTCAAGTAAAATAAGTAAAATCGAGGTAATTTTCGTATATTTCGTATAATTTTTTGTTCATGGAACAAAAACCGAGAACACACTCGTCCAAACAGCTGTTGTTCATGTCAAAGTTAAAAACCGGGAAAAAACATTTAACATATTAAATTTTAATTTATAATCATTAATCTGTGCGTTGACTTTTTACAATAATTATTTAAATTTACTTTATATTTTATAGTATAATCTATTTCTATAAGTTCTTTTTTTTTTTTTTTTTTTTTTTTTTTTTTTTTTTTTTGTAGTTTTTTTTTTACAATATTCCAATTTTCACGAATAGCTTGTGATTCCGGTAGAGAATATTATCTATTAAGATCATTTTTCGAATTTTTCAAAATTGACTTATGCGATACGGAAAAAGTACAAAAAAATGACAGCATTTTTGACGAAAACTGAAATTCCGATGAAATAAATTTCAATTTCTTACGATAACTCAGACAACATAAACTTAGAAACTTGAAAATTTGGATGTTCAAATAGGTAGGTACGTCAATACGTCATTGAATACATAAATAGTACCTATATATACGTGATAAAATTTGAAATGGTTACGTTAATTATATGATAAAATATAGAACTTTGAATATTTAATAAAATTCTCATTTTTATTTATATAATGTTTGGTAAAATTGTCAATTTTGAGTTTCTAGGTCTGAAAAATTCACTGAAAATTATACTCACATGTTGCTTAACATGTTAGTATGTTACCAAAATAATATAAGAAAAATCTCACGTTTCAATTTTTTTATAGCCGTTTAAAGATGATATTTTTAATATAATCGAAAATCTAGGAATCCATATATTCTATATTTTATATGTATTCTTCTTGTTATTTCTCAATAAAAAAAGTGCTTTTACAATAATAATTAATAAAAAAGACAAAAAAATTTAATTATAATATTGAAAATATTGGTTAACGTTCCAAAATATTAGAAAAATCTGAAGTCCCATTTTTTTTTATAGGTTGTTTCAAATGTGTTGAAATTTTAGTAAAATTTATATTTAAAGTATTTATGCGGATTCTTCTTATTATTTCTCAATTTTTATAAAAATGTTAAATAAAATTGATAAAAAAATGTTGAAAATTTTATTGAAGCTCGAATTCATATTACTCAGACTCGGTTACAAATTATTGTAAATATTATATTCTTTTTTTGAATAGTTGTTTAAAATATAAAATAGAGCTGATAATGCTGTTGAAGGTTGAAGGGATACAGGTGTAAAGAGGATAGGTTGTTTAGAATTTTGTTGAGTGTAATGATTTATTATTATATTCGAAAAACGATTTTGGCGAAGTAGTTATTGTCAAATTTGGGTATTTAGGTGACTCGTCAAGATGTTTTATAGGCATTTATATTGAACGTAGAGACTATATGAATGTAATTATGTAAACATTACAAACAATACATATTTTATCTGAAGAACTTAGCTCAAAATAATTTCGCAAATGTAATGATTTATCGACTTATCATTACATTCAATTTTTAATCAAAGTTCAACACTGTCCTCTTTACACCTGTAACTCTTTCACAGCAGTATCAGCGCCATTTTTTTTACAAATATTAATTAAAATAATATCAATTAATATTATTTTAATTTATAATGCAAAATAAAATATATAATAATAATATTAATAATATAATTATGTATAACATCGAATAGACGGAGCAGAAATAAATCTTATTATCGTTTAACTATTTACTACTAGATAGCGAAAGAGATTTAAGCTTTATTGTGTATTAAATTTTAAATCCAATAAGCCAGTTCCTAGTTCATGTTCATATTATATTATTATGTTCTTGGTTAAATTATTAATATTAAAAAATTATATAAAATTACCGAGTTTTTGAGTAAATAGGTACAAGTTATTACGTTAATGAGTCAGTTGGAGAGTTTTTAAATATAAAGGAATATAAACTAAATAGTTCATTTTAAAACATGTCCTAGTGGTATAAAGCTTCTTAATAATAATTGTATAACAAAAATTAAAAGGACTAACTTTCTAAAATTTGATTCTTAATGTGCTTATGTGTATGGATAAAAGTATTATAATATGTATGATCTCTTTAAAAGTATGTAGGTACGTTGATCTATTTTGTGACATTTTATACTATTAATATTTTCTAATATGTAATATTTGAAAAAACAACTTTGAACATACCTAATAATTAATAAATAAATAAATAAATCATCTAACACTGCATTACTCAATATTTTTTTCTGAAACAATTGTTTCTTTAAAATACTCACGTTCAGTCACGGATCCAGAACATTTTTATGGTGGGGGAGAGGGGCATTTTATAATTTTTTTTTATAATTATTCAAAAACTGTTTTAATTTTAATACCATATAATTATATTATAATTATACAAAGAATAAATGATGAAGTTTACATGTTGGTACATATTAATAAAATGAAAAATAATTAATTTATATAGAGCAATAATATATACGGAGATTCTCTACCGAAGTTATATCCCATTTGTGGTAATTGGATCAATAAATTGGATGGTTAAAAATATGTTTTCATATTTTAAAAAACTTAAAAATTACATATTTATTGTTAAATCGTAAACTTTGAAGGTGAGTAAAAATAAAAATGTATCATTTTATTTTCTATTGAATGTCAAAATATTTTATTTATAAATTTTATAAATATCTAATTCATAAAATACATAGAGTGATAGAGTGTATGAATTTTTAGCTTAGTAATATTTAAATAAAAATTGTATACGATATTATTTATAATATTATAATAAAAATATCATATTTTTCGATTTCACTGAAAAATTTAACTTTAAACAGTCATTATTAGAGAAAAAAAATATAAATTATAATTTACAATTTACAAAATATTTTAGAACTAGACAAAGTAGGTACATTAGTAATATATGAAGTTGATCGTTAATAATAATTATTATAATACTCATAAATCATAATATATATAAATTATTAATATTATATTTATAATAATACTTTTATTCAATTTTCAACCCGTATAAAACCCAAAATTGTTAATTTTATTAATCATTATTAAAAAAAAAAAAAAAATGGTAATTTAGGAAATGTTCAAAGTTCTATATTTAGACTTAAAATCAATGTAATTGGTATAAAATTTTATTTCGTACGTGAAAATATTATGACGATAATAAAGTAATAGTAATACTTAATTGTTCAAAATTAAAGTTTCTGCAAATTTGACCGTTTTACTATTTTAAGGAATACTATTGGGAAATTTAAAAATGACCCGAATAAATTTATTAAATATTTGCAATTCTCTATTAAATACAGTATATTAATAATTTTATTACAATTACTAAATAAAAATTTTTTTTGTTCAGTTTTAAAAATAAAATACACATTATAAAACTAATATCACATTCTTTACTTCTCTCAAAACCTAAAAGTTTTAATTTTATGGAAAGATGTTATAATTTTTGCTATTGCATGTATTTGCTTGAAAATATTAAATTTATAAATGTATTTTTTGAGTAGTTTTAATGAACTACTATTTAGTACTAATACTAAATTTTAATACTAACTTTTAATACTAATACTTCTATAAAAAATTTAAATGTTCAAAAATATTATAATAGTAGTTTATTTTTAAATATTTAAATACCTACCTACTAAATAATTTTTATTTTATAAATGTAATTTTGACTTTTTTATTGATAATAATGAAGTATATTTTTTATAAGCTTAGTGTATAATTTATACATTTTAATTATGTTTTTGAGTTTGATTTTACAACAATTTGTAAAGTTAATTTTTATAAATTAATAATTATAAAAAGATGGAGGGAAGCAATACCTACCGAAAATTATATTTGAAGAAATAATTAAGTTATTTGTTTAATTAATAATATTAATAATGTATTAAGTTTATTGTTAATATTAATATAATAATATAATATCTAGTTAGTGTTAAGTAAATATATTATCCAGAAGGAAATGTTTGATTTTATATTCTTATAAATTTCTCTATCTATAAACTATAACATTTATTAGTTTTAAATAATTACATAGAAAAATATAATTTAAATATATTTTATTATTTTACAATGATACTTAAGATAATGACATATTTAAATTTTCAGTGAGAATATTTATTTTGATCAATATATATATTTAATTTGTGTTTCATTCATTTCTATTAATTAATCACAATTCAGATATTATTAAAATTGTGATTTTCTATTATTATAATTAGACGTAGTTAAATAAATTGTATAATAATAAAATATTGTTTATAAATATCAAATTTTTTTCAAATTAACAATATTTAATTAAATTTTTTAATTAAAAAATGTGAACATAAGGTTCTATCCATTTAAAATTGATTATGGGCTTATATGTTATACAGATGATCCTCTTATGAGCTTATACTCGTATGTATTTAATATGATAATTAAAATTCTAAATTGAATTCTAAATTTTGTTTTTACTGATCCAGATATAAAGAAAATATACTTGTCTATTTATGGGAGATTCTTTATCATTACATTAAGATAAATTATTAGAATTTTTTAAGTTAATTAATTATTCATTATCAATATTATTAATTCCATTTATATACAATGTAAAGATACTATACCTGCTGTTTAGATAGAGGTTAGAGAAATTACATCACGTTTCGCGTAGATTGGATTGGCAAAATATCGTCTTTATCCTGTTATTCCTTAAGCCGTTTGTGAGTAATGGAGAAACAGGCAACGTCCCAAATGCTCGCCAAAACTTAGTAAACACTTACCCATTTATAATAGAAATATTCAATTGCCTCAGTTGTAGGTAGAAAGTGGTTATTGGCAACAATGATAATATTGTCTTGTATGAAATATTATATAAATACAAAATGTTTATACCTAGTTGTAACTTAAGAAAATATGTTTTTATAAAATAAGATAACTATATAAGGTATTAGGTAATAATAAATTGTAAAATTGTTAACTGATAGCTTTTATGAATTGTCTATTTAAAATGTTTTATTTAATTCTTGTAGTCTGGTATAAAATATTTAAAACTAACACTGTAAAATTATGCTGATCTTAAATCATAAAAATAAAAAATAGAAATATAGTTGTAGTTTAGCATACTGGAATGGTTTAGACGGTTAAATGTTGGTAAATTTAACTATACAAATGTTGAAAAATGATTTATAGCATAAATTATATACTATATACAATATAATCGTATAGTTAGGTAAATAGTTCGATTTATTTATTTTAATTTAATTTCTCTCTTATAGATTTCGGAGTTATGGTGGTTTAATAAGTAGATATAAATAACAATACTACATCAATATTTTATATTTGTTTTCATATCAAAAACGATACAGCGTACGTAGGATTTATCGTAGTTATAAAAATGTATGGCTAATGGCTATAAATGTATATGTACCTTATTATTATGTTGTGTATGATGTCATTGATGACTTTGAATTTTTGGGTTTTAAATTTTTATTAAAATAAATTACGTTAAAAGCTAAAATGATAATATGTAGGTACCTAAATAAATATTTAATAATGATAAGAAATTTCTATACGAAAATAATTACAATAAATTAATTCTACCTTATAATGCGTTTTACCTTATGGCATACAATATTATTTGTTTATTTCGAGAAGAAATTATAAGGCCTGTTATATTTATTTTATCCGTTTAACAAGTATTACCGGTTTAAGTTTTGTTAGAGGCTCTCAGAGTGGTATAAACGTCCGAAATGGAATGCATTTAGATATATGAGATATATGTAATATGCCCTGAGCATAGTTGAAAGCCAAGACGCGCATCTTTCTCACCCTCCCCACGGGTGCTAGTCGGGGTTTGAGACTCTCATAATTTAATTTCAGAATCCAAACGTACAAATTCAATTTGGCCTGTTTCTGGAACAATTCGATAGTAAACTAGTGTATATGGTCGCCCCTAAGGCTAAACAACCTAACCTTTAAAAACCGAACAATTTTCAGACATAACTGATTAATGTTTTTCTCTGCTCTTCTGCACTTTCTAACGTTACTTTCCCAAACATCTTAAAGTAGTAGTACCTACTCGTGAGTACACACACCTCGTATTTAATTGAATTACAACACGCTGCTCTCATTTACCGCTTTGTTTATGATTCCATACGTGTAGTATGTCATGCAATTAGATAAATATATTATACGCAGCTGTCAGCCTCTATACGACATAATATAGGTAGGATCGAAATGTGGATGATTATGATAGGATTAGATGATATATTTAGCTATAGAGTAAAGTATAAAATTTATCATAACAATTTTGAACAGTAGTATATAACAAATGACTTGGATGATGATGGAAAGGATGTAAAATGTGTTAGGTTTGGTAAGTATTCTATAGGATATATTTTTTTTTTTTGACGTAATTTTTAGTGTTAAATATTTTGTTATATTGTTACTCTTAATAATGAATCCTGTGAAACTTCATCTATTTTTTTGAATAATAATTACGACTTAATTTCTATATTTACAATTTGTAAACGAGTATTTGGGTATATATTTATTGGAATGCGGTACATCTAATGAGAAAATTGATGATGGAATATTCGACATATATTAAATCCATTTTTGAAGCTTGGGGTTGTCATGAAAGAGAAATAGGTCTACGATTTTGAAAAAGATTAAAAAGAAGAGAAAACTAAAATAAATAAAAAACTGTTATAGACCTCTTGGGATTTAAGAGGCTCGTCCAAAAGAGAATATATATACTTTGGGAACTTTAAGGCTGTTTATTAAAGGTAAATGAACAGCCGTTTATTTTATGGTTTCTGGGTGACATTAGCATAATGATTCCCGCGATAGTGCGAAACAAAAAAAACAGGCAACGTAGAAGTAACAAAAAAAGTGTTTAAATCCCAGGAATATGCTAAGAAATTCTGTAGGAAAAAACCGTTTTGAGAATATGCGCTTGGGAGTACTTCGGTACAATGAGGATAATTCTTGGATTAAAAAAATGTATAATTTATTTTGACAAATATAAAGTTTTCTCATTAAATACTAAAAGATAGATGTCATACGCAATTATTTTAGATCACATTGATGGTTTACTATGATATTCGCGGATATTTGGCTCATTATTAGTGTTAGTGTCTATTTTAATTATTAATTTGGTAGGTGTTAAATATGTCTATTGGGTATTTGAATTTACGAATTTATATTATTATTTATAATAATTTAATTTTTTTTTTTATACATAATATTATAGACACTAAAGAGGGTAAAATCAAAAATTAAATATGTAATAGAGGGAAAAACTTTTTTGACAGTATGACACTTGTATTTGTTAATTTTCATTTTTAATGGTTATTTCAAACATTTTGCATTATTTTGCATGTATAATATAAGGGGAATTTTAAGTATACTGTAATTATTTTACCGTCGTTACTCATTAGTCATTATACTAATATTTAAAATTTTAAAACGTCTTTGTTTATTCATTATTAATTTTTAGTAATAAACGTATTTCGTTATTAAAATATTAAGATACAAAAATATATTAATATATTATTAATTAAGGAAATAATATTAAAATGAAAACATGATATTTATAATTTGTGTAAATTAAATATGAAATTTTAATACGATTATAACATTTTATATCGTCATTATTTATCATAGTATGATGTGATAAATGATAATAATATTATTAACTTAATTTGTATATACAAAGTATATATTATACTATTATATCATTATAGGTAAATACTCATAATGTATGAAATGTAGGTATTAAATTTTAATCAAATATAAAAATATTATGTATTTTCACCGTCTTTTAAAATTAAAGGCCTATATATAAATCGTACGTGGGTTGTGATAGAGAACACAGAGAAAGAAAAAAAGAGAGAACTTATCGACTCCATAATAAACCCTTATGGCCTATGGCGGCCATCACTATAATATAATATTTACGATTTATTATTATTTCGAAAAACGGTCAAACACGACAAGTCGTCGAACAAGAGTCGATTTAGCCGATTTAGGTACCTATACGTAAATTTTTATTTCCTGACTCTCCTGAAAACAATTTATAGGTATTTGTTTTGTTTTTCATTGTGTGTGCAGCTGAAAACGTCTCGTTGGAGTATAGGTACATATTATATTCATCGGAAAAGCGTTTCATTTAGCCTAGTAGTGTTTGTAATTTTCCAATTCCAACTGTTATCTCGTATAAATTCACCGTCGCGTCGCCGTTGCAGTATAATAATACGAGCCCCGACAAGGCGACAACATACCGCGCGCCAGTTTGCAAACATACTTAATTAAAGTTCTCTTCACGCGACCGCTGCATTCCACTGATTAACATCATTATTATGTTCATAAACAACCGCATCACACGCGTTTTGCGTGTTGCTATACGTATTATTATAGTGTATACGATCGAAATATTCGAATACGCGTCGACGGCAATTTTCTCGTTCTGAAATAATATTATTATTTAATAATATTATATTATATTATTACGTATGAAACTATAACGCGCGAGTAGGGGTGAAAACGAGCAGGGTGGGAATATCGTTTTCGAGAACTTAACGATGTAATAATATTATAACATACTGGTAGGTAACTATTATTATTTATTGTCTTACAAAACGCATTTTTAATCGGGTGAGAATAATTTCAAATATCGATACGTAGTAACACGCATAATATTATTATATCGACGACGATTGATCAGACCATACTATTTCTGCCCGGCCGAGATGGGTAATATAATATTATTATTTTTATTATTCTCGTCGGCCGCGGATACGGAAATCAACGTGAACAATAATATTATATATAAATATTTTTTTAATCGTATTGTCTTTTCAGCGTTTATACTTCCGTTTTTATCATTATTAATCTTATAATTATTATTTTTTCTACGGTAATTATTATTTACATCCGTATATATATATATATATAGTCGTTAACGGTTAGAGAGGGTCGAGGGGGTGTTTTGACGGGGATTCATTGCCGTTTCAATAAACATCGTACGCGCGCAAAGGAACCCGCGGGTCTTTCCACGAGATCCCTTTCGCGACTATCCTGTCCAGCCCCCCCAAGTAAGTATTTAATGACCCATCCTGTCCTTCCGCATATGCGTGATGATTAAATAAACCGGTAATTGGTCGGGAAAACGCGAGGGATGCGCTATGGTATATATTAGGCTCCACCCGTCGCACGATGACCGTACGCGGTTGATATACCTGCTATAATATATTATTATACAGGGCGACCGGAATTTCGCATCATGGGCCGATCACTCTGTATGACGTGCGTGTGTAGTTGGATCGCGTCGCGTCGCGGCCCGATCGAGGCGCGTGCCGAACATCATCGCCCAGTACCGAAATCTTCGCGCGCCGGCCGGCGAACCGCACGATTAGTGTGATGCCGACAACCCGCGCGAAACGTTCCCCGTCGACGTCGGATTTGCCAATCTCAATTTGTCGATCTCGATCTGAGCTCCGATTTTATGACGAAACAACAATATTATAATAATAATAATTATTATTATTATTACTAATATATCGCGGTCGTATTGATAATTATTTTATTTTTTTGCTCATTTCGGCTGCACGACTACCGGATTTTAAGATCGGTACAAATTCGTTAACAGGTATTTTATATAATATTTATAATTAAAATTTTTTTTAACAAATAATGTTGCTGTCTTTAATATTATTATTTTGTCGATGCGAATATCATATATTATATCTCATGGTATGAATATTATTTTTTGTATTATATATTATAATATACGTACTTTAAGTTAATATCATAATATCTCACTAACTCATTTATTAATTATAAATTAAATCTATAAATTTTTTTAAAATTATCCATTTAAGTCAGTAACTTAATTATTATAAATTATTACAGTATATTACGTAAATCATTTCTAAGGGTACATTAATAAAATAATCGAGTCGTATTGGTTAAATGTATTATCGTTCAAGCGATTTTTTCGATTAGTCAAAACTTATTTTCCTGAACTGAATAACGAGGGTATTTATATGGAACGAGAGAATATTATTTAATGTCAATAGATTTTTTTATTTACATATATGTAATGTATAATTTTTTATTTATTTTTGTTCGATAATAAATATACGTACATAAACTTTTAAAAACTTATCCGGAGAAAATAATAATAATCGACAATAGTGAAATATATTTTTAAATAAAATTGTAAATTAAAGTATTTTTGACACATGTCCTTTTGGAACTTACTGTTTGATAGAGTTGAATATATTATAAATCAATACAAGTTATAGGTACCTAACTTTAAATAGTACAAATAAAATAAAATCCGAAATGTTACAAAAGAAAATATATTAATGTACCTAGATATGTTTATTACATTTCGAAAGAAATAATGCGATTTAAAAGATAAATATAATATGTCAGTTAATATATATTCAATTAAAAGTATTATAATATAATATAGTGATGGTTTAATAAATAATAAAATGTATAAATTATTATCAAATTATACTAAATTTTTTTAATTTTTTTTGTCAGTAGATTCAGTTTTTTCTCAATGCAATCGTTGATCATTCAATGGAAATGGAAATACTGGTCAAATACACAGTCTGGAACCTGATAGTCTATTTTTGCCTTCTCAGTACACGTGAGTTTATTTAATTTGTTTTTATACGTACCTACGATAACAATGTGGTTCGATTTACTTATTTATGTAAGTATAAATGCTAGAAATATTTTTAAAGTGTATTGTATACGTCATATATTACGTTGGTACTAAACGGATATTAAAATAATTCAAGACGAAGCATATGAAAAATATATGGCTGACTATAACGATATTGCGTGATGTAGGTATATATATATGTATATATGTTTTCATTATTTTTATTAATGCAAATTGAACAGTCGAAATTCAAACCATTACGCGATGAATCGTTAAAATTTTACGAATATTCCGCATGCAGAGTAAGTATGATATAATATGTAGCTAAAAATCCTTATGCTCTTTTTACATAATAAAACGGGCTCGTTTAAACGTAAAAAAGAAAGAACAATGATAATAAAAATAAAAATTACCTTATAGTATAGGTATGATGTGTTTACTATACCTGTATTATATACGAAGACTTTATTTAATATTTAGTTGTGCGTTTTGTAATCGATATTTGTAATATTACGTTTCTCCATATTACATTAAACAATAAATACAATTTTTTTAAATAACGATTATGCATAACTTAACATTTATTGTTATATTTTAATAATATTATGTTATAAAAATAATATTAATTTATCTTCTCTAGGTATATACCTACTTATTTTAATTTACAGAATTTAATAATTATAAGTTTAGTGTTTATAAAATATATCAGCATATAATACGATTATAATTGGATTTTAATTAATGAGTACAATATAAAATTAAATTAAATTATAGTGAAGTAATTAAACATTTATTATTTAGGAAGTTAAGTGATTTACTTTACTAAATCTATACAAGTGTTTATCATAGATACTATTATTCATATAGTGATTTATATTTTTTGATAGAAACGCCGTCTTAATTATATTAGGAGGTTAGAAATTACATAAAAAAAAGAGTTAATGCATATGAAATTGCATACTGGCAGGTAAAAACCACTAGTTGCGTCTTTTGAACTTTAAATGATATTATGACACGCAAATAAATTTATTAAGTGTAAAACAAGTACTTCTAATTTGTAACATTAAAATATAAATATATTTATTGCATATATGAACATATAATTTATATATTAATGAGATTTAGAACAAGCATATATAGTTATTTTAATATAATATCTTAGTTTTTTTTTTTTTTAAATTAAGTTCTCTTATATATAAAGTAATTTATATCTTGTTAGAATTAAATTATTCGCCTGTTAATTTATTTGATATACCTATTTGTATTAATTTATTAGTTTCATTTTCATATTATGAATATATGTATGATTAATAAGTTGTAAAGTTCATATTTTATACAGATGACTATACTATGTTAATGTTTATAATATAAATATTATATTATATATAAAACTTTGTTCAATGTTAAACTTCATTATACAATTTTAAATAAAACATTAAAGCTTAAATTTAACACACGTATCTCGTTATTGTTCAAACGATTTTCTTAAATTAAAATTCAAAAGAGATACTTTGTAAAATGTTCACAGATTATAATTATTTATACCTAACTTATAACTATATATAGTATATGAAATATTATACTAACATTTCAATAATGATTTAAAAAAAAAAAAAAGAATAGAAAATGGAAAAATACTAAAAAAAATCATGTTCAAATTTATATTCATAAGTAATATGATAATAATTATTTAATTGTTAGGAATCTTAATTTATTAAACGATTGAATTACTTTGATCATAAGTGATAAGTCGCGAAATCTAAAATATTCGGAAATATACCAGTTTAGTTTACTTTAAATAACACTTAATGTAATAAACTATTTATTTTTTGATACTTAATTTTTTTTTTATTATGGTATTGTTTTTCTTATTAGTTTTTACTAATTTTCATGTTCATTTCAGTAAAAGTTTTACATTTTACAATAACTCTGATAAAATGTTTTAAAATAATATATAAAAATATAATATGCTCAGGGATTAGTTCGTAAAAATAATTAGATTTTTGAAGGGAAATTTGCGCATAAAATACTGAGTAAACATAGTTTCATTTTAAATGCAGCAAGTTGGCAAACAAACAGGGAAAGGAAAAATCGTTTTGAAATCCTGTGTTTGCATGACCTCTCTTGGGTTCTCGTGATGGTAACCAATCATGTTATACCTTGTCACTATTAATTCACTTATGTTCAGATGGTGTGCCTACTTTTGATGGAAAGGGTAAAATAATAAAATAAATAATGTTAAAAAAAAACAATAGACATTTATTACAACAAAATATACACACACATACACATGTGACCTTTCTGCGATATCGCCAAAATACCTTGTCTATTTGTTTAACATGTTTCCGTGACATAACATACATATACATTTTTTTTGGCAGAATTTTTGTATTTGAATAATACATAAACAACAAAAAAACGCTAGACGACAGTTTTAAAGAAGGGACAATAAATGTACTATAAATAAGACAATAACATGAATGATTTAAAATTTTCCCAGTTAGATATTTATTCGTTTCTATCATTTCTATTACCTATTTCATTGTAATTTTCTAGTCGTTCTTCAGACAGAATTTAGTATGGAATTTGATAATATTACATAAATATAAAATCTTACTTTTGTATTTAAATTAATAGCGAAGAATATATTAAATTTTTAAAGTTATTACTATAAATTATTATAATGATTATTATTTTTTCATAAGTACATATACCGTTATAAAATATGAAATTATTATCATTTATCATTTATACGGACACAGAAGATGAATCAATTATTTATATATTTTAAATTTTATTATCAAAAATAAAGACATAATATATAGATTATAATATTGCATTGAATACGATATTAACTCTCAATATAATATTTTGTTTAGTTACGTTACATTGTTTTATACGTTCTAGTTACGTAAATTTAATAAACAATATTTTAAATTATTAATTTAAAATGGCGGTCAAGAACAAAAAGGTCAATGAAAACTTAACACGTATAGGAAAATTGTTGGAATCGTCTGTATATCCATCTTTGCTTCGTGTGCTTGATGAGGCGGATAGGGCGAATGCCATCAGTTACAATCGTAAATTTCGGCAAATATTCATGAACAGATTTGCAGAAGATTTATGGTATAATAATCCGTTGCATCCAGAACGTGAACGCACGTCTGTTTGCAATATGCCGTTTTCTGTGGTTAGTAATAGTGGTGACGGGCTACGAACACCAGAAACTTTTTCTTGGGGAATGACTCATGATCAAGCGGCCACTATTATACAAGTATTTTATTACATTGTGATTTTTAAACTAATTTTATATGGGTTTTATAATTAATTATATTTTTACCAATATTTATAATGTATAAAGGTATATAATAATTTATGAATCATTGGCCAATTGAAAATTTGAGTTACAAAAGTTTCATTTATAAATCCATATCTATATCCATATTATTGTGATAATATACAGGTATAAAACAATTCGCCGCAATAACGGTTGTTTTATAAATATAATGTAGTTTTCTTGTAGGCATACAAGATATATATGAAAATTTGTGTTAACAAAATAAACGATTTCTTTTTTTCCATACAATAAGATAATGCAAAAATATGTATTTATCATATTTACACGTACAGGAATAATAAATTATAACAAAAACAACACCGTATATAGCACCTATATTAAAACAATTTTGGATTGTTTTCAACTAAATTTTATTGTTTTCACATATTTATTATTCATTTTGTTCGCTCGATGAGAATTAAACTATGGAATGTGGGTCGTACAATAAAATATTAAATTTATTTTTTCAAAAGTTAGTAGAATATTACACACACACACACACATATATATATATATATATATAATATTGTATATTAAATAATATAATTTTTTTAATCGTATTTGTAATTATTATTTGTTATATAAAATAAATTGATCAATAGTTGAATTCATTTTTCATTTTCCCCCTAAAATTAAATTTATCAAAATCATGATAAACTGTTTGTGCAGTCAGCGTATCGTGCGCACATAGTCCGGATACAGCCAGACGTGGCGGAAATGAGGGCTTTCTGGCGGGCACTGACGACCAAAGACTCATGAGTAGATGTGAAAGTATATTGACGGCTGTTATCGACTGCTGTTGACTACAATAAAAATCAACGAATTTAACTGTACAATTTTTTCGGTTATTAAATATTCTCGATTTTTCGAATCATTACCATTGACACGCAAGTAAATTATTTTCCAAATCATAATTGTGGGGCCATAATGCAAAACGTACTATTGGTATTTTTGCCAAAATTGAGTTATACATTGAATCATATGTTTTAAATGACGGCGGATCGATTGGCGTCGTCAGATTGAGTCAAAACGAACTATTTCCTATAGATTTTCTAATTTTAAAATCGTGAATTTGTTCAAAACGTACTATTTGCATAATATAAATTTGTTCAAAATGCACTATTTACCCAATTGATCAAAACGTACTATTTCCTATAGATATCACAATGAAAATTAAAATAAATTAGTTAAAACGTACTAATTACATAGATTATTTCAAAACGTACTATTTCCATATTGATGCAAAACGTACTATTTCCTCTGTGAATAGTATAGGGAGATAAATATATCCATGCAAAACGTACTATTTCCATGAAAATTAATTTATGACATTTTTTATTTATTATTTTATTTAAAATAAATAAATTAATATAATATTTAGTTTAAAATTTGTTTTTAATTTTAAAGTAATGATAACACAAATTATGATAAAAAAAAAAAATCGTTTATAACTTTAATATCTTATTATTTATTCCCGCTTAAATTTAGTGATACCCTGATTACATATAATAATATTAATATTTCTTATAAACAATAATAAATGAATGCTTTATATTATACACGAAAATGTTACTTTTTTTTGTTTGGTTAGGAATTATTTTATACTTTATTAAGTTCAAAGGAAGTTTTTATGCTTTTTTGTACCGAATGTTATTTTATTAAAGTATATTTTATAAATTAAAATATAAATTAGTGCAGATAAATAAAATTATTATATTATCACATATGAAGTATACAATGAAAAATTTTAATTTTATAAATAACTTATTAGTAATTTATAAAATTTATATTTTTCATTGTATACTTCATATGTGATAATATAATAATTTTAGAAAATTTTATGATAATAACGTTATAATTCTTACATAGAAGACTATATTATTTTATTATAATTACATTTTTTGAAATAATATTATTTTAATATTTAATCCTAATATCCAACTTTGTTATTATTTTATTTTTATTTACTAATGTTGTTTTAACATACGAGTATTATATTAAATTATAGTCTTATTATTTCAATAATATTATAATTTTTAGTGTACCTATAATATTACGAATATATATAGTACTAGTACTAACAATTTTTATTTTAAAATTAAAATTGTTAGTACTTATTACCTTAGTAGTATTTATTCATGAAAAATATTTTAAATTAAAAAAGTATTAGGTATTAATTAGGTAGTTTTATTTTAAATATTTATAATATAAACATAAAATAATGAAAATAGTAATTTTGAAAAATTTATAGTCAAAACGTACTAATTCCAACCATCAAAGCAAAATGTACTATTGGTCACAAATAGTACGTTTTGACCCAACTTAATATTTTAAAAATTAAATTTAAGTATAAAAAATAAATTTTAAAGAACTTTTGACTGAAAAATTTAATTTAACAGATTTTTATCTATTTTTAACATTTTTAATGATGTTTCTATCTCAAAAATCCAACGTACAGTAAAAAATGTGATTTATTGAAAAATGGCTAAAATTCCAATAGTACGTTTTGCATTATGGCCCCACAATTTGAACATTTTGTTAGTTTTAAAGGTTTTATAGACCTTTCATCTAAATATATATATATCATGTATATAATTTTGAATTTTCCATTCCCCCTTTGGATTTGTTGACCTTTTCATTTCATTCACTAAATTACCAATATAGGTCTTACAACAATAACGGTCACTCGGGACCTGTAAAGAGTTTCATTTCACAAGGAGTAAGGACAGATAGGAGAATCATTCGTTATGTTCATTGCCCATAGAGTGTAATATAGCGTATTATAGAACATAATATAATAGTGTAATGCACTATTCAAAACGCTTTTATTATGATATAATTCACTATGACGCCATAATAGAGAATAATACTAATAAAAATATAAGTGAAAATCGTAAAAGACGAAAATCGTACTGCTATATAGTTTATGTGTAATCGTCACTAGTAAATCATACATTTTTATTACAATAAAATCATAGTCATGTTATTTAAAGAATAATTATTTTAATTTACACAAATTTATGTTTAAAGTATTTCATAAAAGCTTGACTGTTTTCATAAATGACATTATCTAAAATTAAAATTATTTGTTAGGTAATCAATTGTATAATAATATTATATATAATACTCGTATGCCATTTGAGTTTTTAACTATTATAGTAAATAAATTTGTTGTAATAAAATCTTTCATGGAAATCACTTTACTATCGATCAACTGAAAACTGATTGAATTTTACAAGTGAACGAACAATATTTATTACAGTATGCAGTGGCGGCTCGTGCAAGGGGGCACACGGGCACGTGCCCCACCTAAAATATCAAATAAAAAAAATTATAAAAATTGAAATTAAATAAAAATAATATTAGGTATAATATTGGTAAATGGTATAACTTATCATATTTTTTAAAAAAAATACAGATATATAATTATTATTCATTTAGAATTTAGATATTTTATGGAAAATAAAAGTGTATCAGGCGGCGGGCACATATTTTTTGTGCCCGGATCAACCGTATAAAATTGTATACGAGTCTTGATTTATTGTCACAAATCATATAGCAAAATCGGGCACACACGAATTGTGCCCGCGAGTTCTTTCCTTTCACGAAAACTTGGAAATACCAGTCGTTTATCTTTATTATCATAAAATAATCAATATCATCGACTTCCTGTCGCAGTCTTGCTATCTGTACTTACCTGTATAATAATAAATTATAAATGACAAACATTTTTAATCATTATATTATTTGACTATTATATTATAAAGTACCTACAAACTAAACATTCACACTCTTACGCATAATAGCAACTATTTTATATTTAAAATTGATAATGATGGGGAAATAGGAAAAATATTTGTGCTCCACTTCTATTGAACCCCACGAGCCGCCACTGACAGTATGTCAGTATTTATTCATTAAAAAATAAAATAATGTACCGAGATGACTATGCGATTATTTTAATTTTTAAAATTGTGCATGTTTAATAGCAATATTATTATAATATATTGTTTTTTTCGTGTAAATATTTATAAGACATATTAATATTTTGTAAATATAAATTTATTGGCAAAATGCAAATGAAAGTCACCCCCTATAGTTCTTTAAATAATAATGTAAGGTTATCGTGTATTGAATGGGTGTGAAAAATTAAAAATTAAAACTTATATTAATATATTAAAAAATGTAGGAACGTAAATAATAATTAATTATTATTCAGAGGGGTTTAAAAGCAATATATTATAAATATTAATTATTTATAAAAAACAATTAATTAGCGTTTCATGTGCAATTTTGCAATTGAACCCTTCATATTCCCCATCCTATTCGTATGCTTGAAATATGTAATAGGTATATAATAATAGTTATTAGATATACACTGAAAAGATTCAGTCTATTTAGTATCTATTTAGATAATATTGCACATCTTTTTCGAAATATTTAACTACCTAATATAACGTAATATTAAAATAGGTATTTAAGAGTACCTATACATTTATAAATATTGTCATGTTGAAGATTACATTACTTAATATTAGATGTATATTATGTATATATGTATATATGTTTAATTAATTAGATGTATATTTTGAATAAATACATTTGAAATAACTATTATTGTAATATTTGTTCTTTGTTTTTGCTCCCAAAGTTTTTGAAATCCGCCACTCTTAATTTTATTCTTCTTTGCTAACGCCATATAACTTCATTTAATATTTTATATTGTATTATAGACGAAATTTAGAACAGTTAAAAATTCGCCGAAATTAAAAAATCAATAAAAACGTATTATAACATTTATTTTGCTCATTAGCCCCTACTTCGAAAAAAAAATATATAAAATAACATTTTCACTTTTACAGCCGACTCCCTCTTTTATGGACTTCCTCCTTTCCACCGTTCATATTGCACTCATTACTCATATACCAATACTCATGTTATTGTTCCACCCTTATTTGAAGACGCATAATATACAACATGACGTCTCAATCCATATAAATTTCTTTCCGTTTTACACGAAACAGTTTTGCTTGCGAAATATCGCGTATTCTCGTAATAACATTCGAGGACAGCAGTGCTGTGTATGTAAATATATAATATGATGATGATAATAATAATAATAATAATAATAAGAACAATAATAATATGCATACTGTATATAGATACCTCAATACCTGCATGCCATTAAAGCGTTGATTACACTCAGCAACGGATTGTGGGCACGCCGCCGTCGCGCCGTTCATCGAGTTATGGTAAACAACAAAACGTTAAACGTCAAATCCCGCCACGGCGGGAATGAGGGGCGGGTGAGAGGAGGGCATTCAGCCGTCACGCGACATCGGCGTAATAATTTCGTGATGTTAGGACGAAGGGTTTGGAAGGGCGGCTTAGTGTTTCGCGGCAATTAACCCTAAACTGCATTATACATATACCTACTTCCTACTTGCCACAATCCCTAAATGGACAACGAGCATATAATATACGCTTACGATAGTATTTACATGTCGGCTGAAGGGCCACTAACAAATCATCAACTTGGTGGTGGACCCGTTATCGACGGCGGCCGGTAGACGACGAAGATTTTTCGGCGGTTATCTTTTTCGATGGATTTAATTTTAGATTTTTCGTTAGGAACATCGATGGAGGGACGGGAAATTTTAAATTTTTCGGAATGATGGCAAGCAAAAATATAATTATTATTTCAACATTTCAAGGGCAAATTATCTAAAAAAGATAATTATTTTTACGTTTGTATACAAATTTTAAAAATTATTATTAGACTACCTTCGTAGAAGATGGGTAACGTTTAATCGCTAAAAATTAAACAAAACCGTTAGGCGATTTATAACAGTCGTGTATAATTATAACGTATAATAATTTTGTAAAAACTGAGAAAACGATAGGTTGACAAAAATATAATAATAATATAATATTATGATGAAATTATAACGCGGTATGCAAAATGAAATACTCGTGATTTAAAATTATATGCAATATGATTATAATTATTAAACAACTATATGAGTGGTGAATTCATGTCTGTAATAAAATAAAGATAATTATTAATTATTACTAATTAGTAATATTTAATATATTTTATGAATTATTTTGAGCTTCTATTATAATAATTATTATTTTACATGATTTCATACAATGTTATGCGAATAAATAAATGTACGTAATTATTAAATGATAAAATGATTATTAATATTATACTCGTATATTGTTATTATATTATTGATAGGTTTAAATAATATTTGTTAATAAATTAAGTATTAACTAATTTGATAATAAGTAAAATATTCTGATAATGTACGATTTAAACGTAATATAGTTTAATAATTATTAGACGCACTAGTATATTATGTACATCTACACGAACATATAGTGAAGTAGGTATTAAAAACCTAAACCTTCAAACCTATGCACAATGCACATAATTAAGTGATTATACATATTATGTAGTCTGTACTACGTATTTATTAAATTAATATTAAGTGATCATTAAAATATTTAACATATTCGTAGATACATATTTTATTATTAATAATTAATGTTATTAGTACCTATAGTTATTAGTTGTGAAGTTAAGTATTCAATTTTGTACGTCCCGTAACCTGTCGATTATTTATTTTCATCTTAAGTTATTTTTTATTCAAAATGTTATGTTTTATCATTTTATGTAAAATTATATTGAACTTTTACAATGCAGGAGACAGGTAATCCAGTTAGATTTATTGTACTGAAAATGATAAGCAAGAGAGTTTACATTTTGGCACGATTCTTATTAAATATTTTGAAAATTTATATTATTTAGAATTCGATCACGTGGTATAATAGTGTAATATTATTAATTTTTAAGGATATTATTTTACTAATGGAATTATTTTTATATGCTTGTATACACAATTTATAAATCCAAATACGAGTAATAAAGGTACTCTTTATTTATTTTTATGTGAATATTTCATAAAGAATTATTAAATATTTATGGAAAATAATTTTTATTGCATTGGAAATCGTGATTTAATTATTTTGACCTTGTAGTTAGTTACCCAACTTTAAACATATTATTTTTTTCAATTTACAATTTAGACACGAAGTTTACAGACAATAGGTGAGAATACAGTGTCGACTCTGATTTAATTATTTAAATTAAATAATTGATGGACAATGAAACAATTTATTATAATGTTCATTTTAAATTATATAAATAATAAATGAAACGTTATTTAGCGAATTGAGATTTGTTAACGAATTTTGCGGTTACACGGAGAGTAAATGTACGAGTATGTTTTAATTTATTTAGTCTTATAATAATATATCGTACTAAAATATTATTGTAGTTTCACGTTTAGAAAGTTAAATGCCAAGTTTTTCCACATACTTATATTATAATATTAATTAAAATATTTATTTATTGCGTATCCGTGTTGTATATTCGATTAGATTAACAGTTTAAAACATAAAATGATAACTTTTTACGCAATATAAATGCTTCCAACCCGTTTAAACTCTATATTCAGAATAAATACCAAAACATAATATTGTAACTATACGATAACAATAATTACTGTATCTGTACAATAATACTCGATATAGTTTATATTTTTATTCTTTTTACATTTAGGCGAATTGTGGTATATTCGGTTAAATAAAATATACTATTAGGTTTGCACGATAGGTACGTGTTGTGTTAGTGGTTATTGCTTACGTTGTTATATAGGTATATATTAGGTATATGATTTAATCGTTCCGTAACTATACATGGACCGTGGTTAAAATCATATGGATAAAGAACGGAGGTCCGGTCCCGTAAGTTTTGAATGTATAATTCGTTGTGCCACAGCTTTTCGAAAACTCATTTTCACGGTTGGGCACATTTTTTTAATCGAATTACGCTTGTTGCCTTTTTTTTGTGCTAGCGCTTGTGTTCTGCGTAATAATATTATTATTATGCATACCTACCAGATTTTAATAAAATATTCGAAAATTATATAATTTTTTTTTTTTGTATTAATATAGGCATTATAAAAAATGATCTAGTATACACATAATATCACAATAGAAGTAGTATACGTTTTCATATTATATTATTTAAATATTATTTATACATTTACAATGACATTAATTGTAATTATAATTATTATTATTATTGTGCATACGAGGTTAAAAAAATGTATTATAAATATTTTATATTTGTTGTTGTTCGTACTATATTTTTATGCTCATATCAATTTTATAATATAATATAATCATTTATAAGGACGATCAGATTATTCTTGTAATTATTTTTTACTGCAGGATTTTTTGATTGTCTTGTATAATACGTTAACAATTATGATAATGTCTTGTAAGTTGTAACCCGTGTCGGTCGCATAATTGCACACTACAATTATTACAGTCCTTTCGTTCGTTTCCGTAGTCGCGTGAAATTTCTCGCCCGACAGCGTTTGTTTGGACGGCGGTTTTGGCAAATAATATTTTCGTTTCGGAATGCGAAGGGGCGATGGCGTAACCAAAGCGGGGTTCAGCAGGGGTCGTGTTATGTTGCGTGGGGTGGAAAACTACGCAGACAGACGCCAAGACGGACATTAAAACCCCAAGTCCCCATGCCGCTACCCGACGGCGCCGACGACGTGGAGAACGATTCGCGGCGCGTTGCGTCCGGACGGATCGCAGCGGAAAAATATTCGCTGACATTTTGCGGGGGGAAAAAATACCACTTTGTATCGCTTGCGCTGTCCGAAAAGAACGGAATGACGTCAATAAAACGCTCTGAATCGCGTCATGATAATACGCAATAATTGTGATTCTTAAAAATTGCACACGCCTGTCGTCTATAGATGAACATCAATTATTTTTCGTTAATTTAAAAATTAAATTTTAAATTTTAATTTGGAGTTACAGCAGCACGTTTTACAATATACGTCCTCCTTAAAAAAAAATCATAAGATCATAATGAAAACTACGCAAACACGAACATAATAATTCTAAAAGTATCTATAATTTCATATTTTTAAATTAAATATACAGCCGTTTCTATATATAAGTGTACGAGTAATAATTTATTGTAATATATATATAATATATGTCCGTCAAAAATTAACTTTTACAATTTTTTTAATTCAACCACGAACAAATTTTCTACTAAATTTTAAGTGTTTTACGCGAACAAAAATTTAAAAATTAACACAATTTTTTTTTAATACGTTTGAATATTATATTGTAAATATAGAAATGTAAAATGCATTTTCCGAGTGAGTACAATTTAAAAATATTGAGATAGAATTTTTTTTTTTTTATCTTTTTTGGAGGTACGGGTAATTATGTGGATAAAAAAATTATACGGTCTAAACTGAATAGTAACGAATTTATGCGTTTTGAATTTTACGTATACCTAATAATATAATTTAGAAATGACTGTCGATGATGATGGCGTGTTGTTCTACTCGCGTAAAACATTTTTTTCTTTCCATCGGGTACGTTATTATTTATTATATAATATAATATAATATAATATATAGATTTTAATTTTAATATTATATTATATATTTATATTTTCTACGTGCCGTGTTTTGGACAATATTCGTGTACTTTATGTAACGATGCGTTTATTATTGTTACGTATTTTCGTGTATGTTCGTGCACAAGAGTCTTTGTTCATTCCAAACAATTGGTGAGATACGTATGTGCATTGTTTTGGTTCTACATTTATATTATGTAATATTGTGTGAGTGATAATACTTGTAGTACGTTTAGTTTGTGAGTTAAGTTATGAGGAGATTACATTTTTCCGGTCTGTTTTTTTTATAACGTTGTGTTATTTGTCTTCAACGTGTAATTGTATACCACCTATACAGTTTTATTTTCAAAACTTTTTTTTTTTTATTAAAAAATAAATTCGATCGAAAATAAAAATAACATGCCGGTTTTGAGTAGCATTAAACACGTTAACGATTAAAAAATGAGGTGTTTCGTTAATATGATAAGACTGTGGATAAATTGCTCAATTCAAAATATTTTATTGTAAATAGTATCACACAAAATAATATAAAAAAAAAATAAATAAATAAAAATAAATCATATTATATTGAATTCATTGTTATCTCTACGTGTATTTTCCTTTTTTAATAATAAATTATAATCCAATATTTATATAAATTACTAGCTGAATTACACGGCTTCATGTGCAGTTTGTGCTTTCTCAAAATAAAATTATTAAATCAACACACATTGTTTTAATGAAGAAAAAAATTTATTTTGCTTAATTTTATCAAGTGCTTAATAGTAATAGCTATATTATAAATAAACAAAAATAATAAAAATAATATTTATAGATGATTCTAGTGATTCTATAAAAATATTATTATTAAAAAATTATCCTATAATTATAATTATAATTTGTATAATTTAACTTTATTTGTGAACATTTACAAATGGATTTATACTTAGTTGCTAATTTCGAATATCACTTAAATCAAAACCTCTTGGTATACCACAAGTTTGGTTTTATTTTGTGGATTTGGGATTTATTTTATTTAAATAAATTATACACAAGTACTCAACAATAAATATCGTAAGAGTATAATGGTATTTGGGTAAAAATTTCTTTTTTACGCTCACGAAGGTATTTGGAAACAACTCTGTGAAAAAAAAAATTGGAACAATATTAAAAATAGTATTGTCATAAAATTAGAATAAACAAAATACAATCCCCCTTTCCACCTCCACTCAGTCAAAAATAATGAAAAATTGGGCGACGTAGTGACACTCAGGAAGGTTTTTGGAACAACTCTGTGAATAAAAATTGGAAAAATGTTAAATAGTGTCGTCACAAAATAGGAACATAAAAAAGTCCTGTTCTTTTATATATACCTATAAGGATTATTTTACGATTAAATACATAATACGTTGTACCTAATTGTTTTTGTTATAATTGAATAGTACTTAAACATATAAAATATTATATTTTGTATAGGTACATAGTATACAATTTTATTTTACTTTTTGAAATTTATTAAAATTTTCATATGATTCGTTGCATATGTGGAATTTTTTACAACTATCAATACTTATAGTCTTTATGTATAGGTACACTTAAAGTTATTGGTGTATTTTAGAAAACTTCAGCATTAGTGCTAAAATAATACTCGGGTTTAAATACTTGTTGGCTAACCTGTTGAGATTTGGCACACATTTGAAATCAGTAAGTTGAATTTAATGTTTATTTATTACGATCTGTGTAGAATATTATTTTTAGTATAGTTTTACAATAATATTACAATTATAATAATTTAGATATTTTGAAAAATATTGTTCCTATCGTATTTTAGGTTTTATTTTAAATATTAGATATTATATATATAATACTTATACTATATAGGTTTAATTATTAGAAATTAATTTAGCTGCGCAGCTATATATAATATAATATAGCTATGTATACACGAACCTAGTAATTAATATTTTTGTATTATTACATTATTTTGGTTAATACTTAATAATCTCATAATAAAATATTTTAATTATTTTAAATTAAAATAATTATTTGGTGGTTTTTACTATAATTTAATTATATAATTAATATAAAAAATTAAATATGTTGGAGTGATTTAAGTAAAATTTGTTTTATTTGTAGATAGTGTTAGCTTTAATTCGCGTTAGTACCTATCTACGTTCGATATACATTTATTGTTTTATTTATTGGCTTATTGTACATGCGTTCTACGTTTGAATACGTTTATGTATTGAATTTTTTTTTAAATTCATGAGCACACAACAGAACAGTCAACAGTGTATGCCTTTTGAGGTAATATTAAAATCATTCGAGATATAATATGGTTCATTTGATAATTTATTATCTAATGTTCTATGAAATCGTTTATTTTTACAAGTAGAAATCCACGATGAATCATTTGGTACAAGAAATTTGATTTTAAGTTATTTTACTTTTCAAATATAAAACACGACATATAATATGTTTTGTATATTACCTATACTTAGTTATTATTTGTATTTATTTTAATGTTTTGAAGTTGAATTAATTTTCGATAGGTCAGTAAAACAATAATTATATAATTATCGAAATTGAATAGACACCAAATATTTATATATAATATATATATATATATATTATCAAATAGAATACATTTTTGTTATGAATGTAGAACTGAGGTAAAACATATTATTATGCAAAATTATTTATTTATTATTATTTGTTTAGCATTAGCAGATGGTATGATACTTGATATATTGATAAATAGAAAATAATTTAATACTTACCTACTTCTGTTTATTTATTATACGAGTTAAATCTTCAACTTTGTTGGTGTTAACATTTTTTGTAAGATTCCAAAAAAAAAAAACTTTAATGCTGAGCATTAAAATATTGTATAAAACAAGTTATGATTTCTTTTTAAAAATGTGTATGCTATAGTAAATGTATATGCAGTTTCTTTGAAAGAATGATATAATAACTTATGATAAATGCTATTTTTAATGTAATTATCATATATAGTAATTAGATTAAACGATAACCTTAAGTGATTATATTATTATTTTATAAAACGTAGAAAAAAAATCAGTAGCCAAGGGAGATATTATACGTACTATATCCCCTAATTAATATTCCTGTAAAATATACGCCATTTCTCCCGGCAATCGGATGACGAGGTTTAAATTAAGTATTCACGGTTCGAGAAAATAGTTGTAAGCGTTTTAATTAAATTAAAAATAACACCCCTACATGTACGAAATGTTATATGGATGATATCATTTTTATCGTGATTCAGCGAATATCTTCGAAATTATGAAAATTATTCTTAAGAAATGCTTTCACCAATTATGTACCTATTTGTTTATAGTTTTAATATTTATATAAATACTCAAGTAATTATTTGGAAATACAATATCAATTTTGATTTTCGAATATGACAATTAGGTACCTACATTAAATTAATAATTGCATATTTTGTAAGGAAATTTATTTACGAACCGGATTTTAAATTCAATGAATGTTTTACATTCGAATTGTTGACTAACAGTGTTGTGTATTATAGCTAGTGTGAACATGACAAAATAATTATTATGATTAATCGAAATATATATTATAAATTATAATATTATATTCAACGGGAAGAGGATAAAAATAATTCTTTATGCTATTTTTAATATAAAACTATAATGTATAACGTTAATAAAATTATAAATTATCAGTCGATATATACGAGTATAGACACGATGTTGCCATAAGCATTTTTATCATATCGATATAAATGTATTAAAAAATAGCTTTCCATGTACGTCGTCATGATAACATTTACTCTAAAATACTTGTTCGATGATAGGGAAGTAAAATAATTATTGTTTAGTCCCGTACACTAGTCCTCTAAGATTGTCATGTAAACACGTGGGTAAAACGTTATAGGTTAGGGATGGTTGTTTGTATATAATGTGTTACGGTTTGAAAATATAACCGCGACCGGCGTGTGCTCTGTCCGATGACAGCTAATATAGCCGGTCCGACGTGCATTAGTTTTACGCGCGTCCCTCTTGCATTTCTTTTTTTTTCAACCCCTCTATACGATATTCTTGTATAAATACACAACGCGCCCAAAGCGAAATGGCTACAAACAATTTAATAATAATAATATTATACGTGTATATATTGTTCGTTGTCTATAGTTTATTCGGTTCGACTCGTTAAACGATTTCTCGTCGTTCGCAACGAGAGATCGTATAATACATACGACGACGACAATAATATATTATTGTAATAATGTATACGGCCTCGTATTGATTTTGGTCGCGACCCCGATGTGGTCCACGACGATCGTGTATAATACCGTCATATACCGTCTCGGTGCAGATTTCTGACTGATTTCTACCCCTCGTGTCGTCCCGGACAAAGAGTTAATCACGCGCGCAGTTAGGAATAATATTCTTGTACGCCTAATGGTGTTCGAACAGGACGCACAAATTACCGAGGTAGACGACACACTATTATTATTACCAAATATACTTAGAATATGGCGTGGTGTATGTAATAAACCTAATTTCATTTTGTCCTATACGAACAAGAAAAACACGTGGTTTTCGAGCACACGAATGCACCGTGTAAGAATAATAATAATAATAATAATAATAATAATAATATTATGTGTGTTAGATACTTCGCCCTTGTCCGTCGATCGTGTTATAATATTCGCACGTGACATTAACCATATGTGTTATATGCTCATGGCGTCAGAGAAATGTTTTGACTTATTAACGCGCTGTTATCCGAAAAGAAAACGCACATACGCACGAATACTTGACATAGAAACAATTCGTTATATTATAAAATAGGTTATATTGATCATTGATCAAAGTAAAAAAAAAAAAAAAAAAATGTATTATAACTTCCATCATTATTAGGTATAATGACTATAATGTAAATATTTTCATAATGTTTTGAAAATATATTTGCAATAATTCTTAAATGGAGTTTCAATATATTATTATTTTACTTAGGGATCATTCGATTTAAATTGTATACCTATATCATTGAATTGGTCTGTATATGACGATGTGATTTTATTATAGTTTTATAACGCAAAAGCAAATCATTACTTAGAATAAATATAATTGAATTCCTATTATTGATGGGCAAGTGTAAATTGAATTATGACGTCATGGTTATATTTCGTTTTATTTTAATAATTTGTACGGCGAGAATATTACGACATTAAAAAAAACGTTGCTATTAGTCAGTGAATCAAGATCAATATTATTAGGTACCTATTGAGAATGAAGAATAATACAAATTCAAAAATATTCTTATCGTAAATGTAACTGTATTCTATTTGTTTTATGTACCTATTCATTATGTCAGCCTATCTTTATTGACTAAAATCATTGGGGCATTATATTAAAAAGATAAATTAAGATTGGCATACAAACATTTAAATTTTTTCGATTTTTCATGTAAAAACATACCTATTGGTTATTTTCAAGATAAAAATTACTAAAGAATATTTAAGTATATTTCCATATACTTTTAAACGAAACAGAAACGACTATAACGATGGAAAAATACATACGAAACTGGAAAATTTAAAATAATACTGAATGAAGAATTATCATTAGGTAACACAGAAAAAATGTGTACGTGGAAAACCTTAAACTTACTTAGAACAAGAGTTGTTAGGACAAAGGGCAACCTTAAGAAATGGGGATTTAATTGACGGATCAGCAGACTGTGATGTGGGAAGGAAGAGACGACAGAACACGTACCGATATGTCCTCGGAATCCAATGATACGTTCCTACAAAGATATCATTGTAGCAACAGACGTAGTCATAAATGTGGCCAAGACACGGAAAGGGAAAATTTAACTTCAACGAATCTTTAACCTTTGGGCACGATAAGAAGAAGAAGTAAATAAAATTAATTTTAATGTTCTTGATCAATTGATTTTATAATAACAAAGCTGATTAGGAGTATCGTATTATTGGATTATTTATTGTCCATTGAGTAATATTTATACGACGATATTTTAATTTAAGTAATAATTTCAAATTTTATTATTGAATATTATTAATATACATTTAAAATTAATTTACTAAAATTGTATCTAAAAAGGACATTATTAGTTTATTATACATTTTACATTTAGGTATTTAATATAAAGTATAATATTCAGTTTTAATAATAGTATGTTATTTAATAAAATTCTAAAGTAATTATTATTATTGCTAGTCTGCTTTAAATGAAATTGTTCTTTTTTATTTGTTATTCTACTTGTACATTTATTTTATGTTAACTATCCGCGCAATTTCGTTCGCTATATTTTTAAATTAAATATTTTACACATCATTTTTTATTCAGCTGAAGGGAGTTTTAGTTTTCATACAACAATGTTTTATTTTACAGAACTGAGATGTAAAAGTGAGGGAGGTGTATTCATTTCCATATTTTAACCATTGATTCTGAATCAATAAAAATAAATAAATGTTCATGAGTTTATATATATATATATATATATATAAGAATATCAAAACCAAACCAATGGGCTTTTTAGGCTTATAAATATATTATATTATTATATATATCTAATTCAATTATTTCTTTTGTGTATGTATTAGTATATTAAACATTTATTATACTTATATATAATATATGAATGAAGATTATATTATGTAAATTTAATATTAAATTTCACAAATAAGAATAACGTTGTTATACTTGTAAAATTGATCTAAATCGCATTGCAATAAATTATTTGGAATTTTTATCATCATAATATACAATACGTATATTTAAATTATGCGTCATTCTACTTTTGTGTATTATTTTAAAAATGATAAATTTTGTACACACATAAAACATCCAATTACGTTATAGTTATTAATTTTGTAAATCTAATAACTGTAATAAGTAATAATATGAAATTTGGCGTTTCTGTTTGCAGTTGATTGTACCTACAATTAATTTTTCTTTAAAAATTTAAATATTTTTTTTTTTTATACAAACATAATTTAAATGAATATATTAAATCATTTTATTTTTTACAATGTGTATACACGCGTATTACGTAAACGTATAGAATTATCATTGACCAACAATAATATTATTATATTGAAAATTATAATAATATAATACAGGTATACGTGAAATACAAAGCTAATTACATAATGTATATTATTTTAATTAGTGTAAATACTAAATTTATTAAATACAATTTGTAAGATAATTAAAATAAATTTTAACGTTTTTACCGAATGTATAATGAATATAATTATAATAAAGTACTTTGTAGTAATTTTTGATCGAAAAAATATTCATACAGGAACAAAATGAGTTGATTACATTTATATGATAATTTAAAATAATAATATTCGTTTTTTGCATAAAATATGTACGCCTGTACCTATATGTATTTATATAATGAGATATAATTGTTAAGTTCAATAAAAAAGACTATTACATAATAAAAGTTATATTTTTAATGCTAATTTTTAAATAAATCCTTAAAAACCTTAACTTCGTTATATTTTAGCGTATAAGTCACTTTTTTTTTATATATATACTTACTGTAATTTACTTTTCTGTCCGAAAGTCGTAAAACACTATGAAAGTATAATATATTATAGAATGGACGAAAGCTTAACAAGTTTTTTTTTTATTATCATAACGTATATTGTGAAAATATAAAACGATTTTAAATATTTTGTACACGAATTTATAGAATCGTATTACCATTCATGTTTATAAAATATAATGCGCGTTAATCGTTTGGTGCAAGTTGTAATATGTATTTATATAATACGATTAGTATTTTGTTTCGTATTCTCTAGGACTTTGTTTTCCACGTGAAAAATCTTATTTAGAGATTTAGATAACGAATTAAAAAATATAATTTTTATACCAAACTTTTCATTTTTTTCTTTTTCTTTTAGTTTTATTGGAATTTATATTTCAACAAATTAATGTGTCTATATTTTATTCTAAGTTATAATATTTCCTCGTAAGTTCATAGTACTCATTTTTGTGATGAATATATTTTATCTCTTCACACCACGGTTCGGAAAAATATTTTATTTCCTCCTCAATTATGTTTCTGGGAATAATTCAATTTAATTCGAATTTATATTAGGTACTTAAATGCAATAAATTTCTGGAAAAATTGTTATTTTTGTTTTAGAGCGCCGTTTTAAATGATTTTCGGATGGTTTTTGATAGTTTATATTTCTATTCTTTTCTTATATATTGTTTTGTATCGTACCATGCATCGACACATTATTGTCGCTTGTGAATTTTAAAACGCTGCACGGTTTTTGCTCGTAGTTTGGAATTAAATGCCCAGAATCTATCATTGAAGTCGAAACATCGTGCGTTACAGTTTCTCGAGGGAATGAAAAGCCCTCCCGGGGGTAATAGCAGGAAAACGACCGTACTGAACTTATTACCTTTGCAATGCACTATTATTAATATTTTTGTATTCTTTTAGTTTCTCGTCATCGTGTCCAATTCGAACGGCGCGTTTAAAAAACGTTAAAGCGGAAACTATAACAACAAGACCTTACGGCACTTTGTTTATGATGCAATTCGTCTGCATCGTTGCGGCTGTCCTCCGCGCGTTTTTCGATCGTCGTGTTCGTGGACCGCGTCGTTAACCGCCGTCGCACAATCTTTCCAGAGAGGTTTATTCTTATTGCGTACATATTATTATTATTATTATTATTATTATTATTATTATCTTTATTCTGTTTCTCTCTTTCTCTCAGCCCGTCGTCGCCAAACGAATCGCGTGTTTTTCTTCTATTTCATTTCTTCTCCTTTTACACCTCTCGCCCAACGCAATCGTTGTTTTTATTATGACGATAAAACATCGTTACAACATCCGATTGCCAGATTGAGGAGGACCGGGTAGGTGGTTGGACGACGCTGAGCGAAAATAAGAACCCGATTCGGATTACACGTTATACGGGATAAACCGCCATCGTAATTTTTTCGCCTTTCTTTTTCCCTTTCTGTAATATCGTTATTATACCATTATTGTCGTGTATACCCGTGTTACCGCGATTTTCGTTAAAAACATATCGTGTGAGTTTCAAAATAATATATTATATACCTATATTTATATATATATATATATATATAAAGGCCAGAAAAACGTTATAATAATTATTATATTTATGGTTATTTTAAATTTAATCCCGAAAAAACATTATATAGATATTAGTTAATTGTTTCTTCGTTTTAAATTGTTTTTTGTATTATTATTACATTACAATGTTATATTATTAAACTAATAAATTCAAAGAGAGTTAAAAAGAAAATTAGACAAAACGTTATACTTATACTATACGTATATATAATATAATATAACATAGTGACGATTAAATTAGAAAATTAAATTTATTTTTTAATAAAGGGGAAATAACGAAATTTGTCTTTTTTTTTTGTCTATGATTTCATTGGGATGGGATAAATAGAATATAAGAAAACTGAAATATGGTGAATCGAATGTGGTTAACGTTATAAAAATCAAGTAAAGAGCGAATAATAATAATTAAATTTAAACTATTTATAGTATGTTTTTATTTTT
Organism: Tetraneura akinire; assembly: GCA_021307375.1. Classification (NCBI taxonomy): domain Eukaryota; kingdom Metazoa; phylum Arthropoda; class Insecta; order Hemiptera; family Aphididae; genus Tetraneura; species Tetraneura akinire. The sequence goes on from JAIUCT010000009.1 coordinate 6,167,954, forward strand.
ACAAAATTATATACATTTAATTATTATGTTTAGAATTGTATTTCTAAGCATTTTTTTTATATTATAATAATTATTATGAAATAAATGCGGTTAGGTATATGAAATATTATTTTTACAAATAGAAACAAACTTCGATTAATTAGTAAAACGAATGATGCTCGGAATGATGTATATATTATAATTAACTTTATATATTAAATTAATCAATGTACTTCGATGAAATATAATATGTTTTTATTATTTTCTTCGTCGAATAATATAATATTAGTGATTACAATAGGTATAAATTTTGAGACTTTCGTTCGGTTTTTCAACTCTAACTTTTAAAATCCGACACAGTTCTATATACGTATATTCGTACGCCATATTATTTAATAGATGTTTTTATCGACAATTTTGTGTACAATTTAATATTTTACATTTTTTTTTAGCTCGTCAAATGAATAACGTAATTCGTTAAAAAAAAAAAAAAAAATAAAAATAGTTTGGATTCGCAATGTATTTATTATTATATTATAATAGAAAAAACTTATATACCTAACATGTAATGTGTGTTGTGCAGTCCAATACACGTAATAATAATACAATATTTCAATCGTTCAAAATAGTTTTTCGGATCGGATATGTATATGTATCTACACAGTAATGTCTACAATGGATAATATAATATAATGCGATTTAAACGATAGAATAACGTGCAAACCTATATAATACGTTTATTTGTTTTGAAATTTGTTATCCTTATCATTAATATTTGGTATCTATATATTTTTCAAAAAAATTATTGCTGATTTCATATTTTAATATTGTTTATTTCTGAATAGATCGTGTACCCGTTTATACAATATATAAACTTGTATTCGTAATATAAAATTAATATATGACGCACTTCACTTTTATAATTTATATATTTAATATTGTAATTATTATTACAATTATTAAGCAGAAAAAAAAAATAAAAAAATTTAATGTTATTATTTTATAAGTATACGATACTATTCGTTCCGATACCTAGTTTTAAATTTTTATACTATTAAAATATTATAAAGGCAAGTCCTTGAATTTATATTTAATTGTTTAAAATGCATTTGCATTTGCGCGAAATGTGTTTATTATGTACAATATAATTATTACAATATGTACACGATAAAAACATTGTTATAAGAATTAAATATATTATTTTATACAAAATATTTTATTTATTCAAATTTTTTTAAATATTTTAATTAATAATGTAATTTATAATGTATACAAATTATGTGTATTATATTGTATTTTATGAACGTCAAGATAATAAGAACTCGCGTATAATATTATACGTGCGTTTTTCAAATTGTTTGTTGGCTCGCAATTAAAAACGTACGCGTCCATCATAAAAGTACTTGAATTTAGAATGTGATGTGTGTACAATATATTATTATCTACTACAAAATTTACATTAATATAATATACTCTTGTGTAATGTTTGTTGGCATGTGTAAATGAGAAAAATGCTGCGACCATAAGATATTATGTTATCTCGTATATAATATTTTAATATAAAATCAGACGTTATTTTAACCATTCAATTTTGTTGAATGGCGAAAGCTTTTCAATGCATCAAAATAAAAAATTTGTTTTTCATTTTTTTTTTTTTTATGAAATATATCCACTTAAGGTTAATGTGGTTTAGTTCAATGCGAGTTGGTGGAACAGACAAGAGGTATAATACGTATTATGTTAGCGCGTGCAATATAATATGTTTCGTTTGAAAGAAACTGATGATGATGAAAACCCATTTTTTTTTATATATTATATTAAATAGTTGTACATAATATAAGTAGGTATATAATATATCTACTTTTTTTTTTGTAGTCGATAACAATCGTCATCGAAGTATCGAATTGAATAATATTATAAATCAAAACTTTGCCTGTTGATTATCATTTTTATAATAATTGATCGATATTATATTTTACAACGACGATTAATATTGATTTTAATTTAATTTATACAATGTATAGTTATTATTTATGCGTATTTGTAATAGTAAAATGATTATAATCAATGTTAAATAATATGTTAATAATATTGAATTAAATTTAAGAGTATAATGATTTAAAAAAGTGAGTTTAGGAATTACATATTTAAAAAATAAAATAAAAAATAAGTTGTATATACGAGTGTTTTAATTATATTGAAAATTTTTTTAAATTTCTAACACTCAGTAATTATAATAAACGCATGTAATAATTATTATGTTGGCAAATATTTTGTTATAGTGTTAAGTACAATAATTTCATATACGAATAATACACACAACTACCCTCGATGACAAAAAAAGAACTTCGTTAATGCCAAACATGCGTGCACGTTAATGTTTTTTTCTTGTCTTTTGAAGTATTTTCAAATTATATACGAATAAATAATATATACGTACAGTTAACACGGCTTAGTTAAAAGCTATCGGACAAGAACAAGCTTAATATTTTTTTTTTATCGGCTGTTGTTAAGTTTATTTCGAAATATCTACTAAATAAATTTGTAAATTACGAATAAAATTTGTGACGTTAAGATGACAAACGGTAAATTTCGGTTGAGCACGACTCGTTGCAGGAAGAAGAGAAAGCTGCAAACGTGTTATCACATTTTTTAAATTACAGCAGCTTTCCGCGTATTTTCACGCGATTCGAGATTAAGCGTGTTTGTTTGGCGACTCGTCACGTCAGTGATTTTTGTTTTTATAAATATTTCGTCGGTCATTCTGATAATCGGAAGTTTATTATATCCAATCACAATGGTATGGAACATATTATTATTATTATTAAAATAAATCGTTGTATACCGCGCGTTCTTTTAATTTCATTTAATCTGTGCGGTATAATATAACGTCGAAAAAATACGCGTTCTTTACTGACGTCGGTTGTAGTCGGGGCTCGGGGGTGAATTAATTTTTCACATTTTTCTTGTAGAACGTCGCACGTTTCTGCAGGTCACGTGTCAGACAACGTCCGTTCGTTTTTTCACCGCACTCCTCCGCCGCGACGACCAAAGAGCCGTTTGACGAATGATGTTTCTGCGTACGTTTTTTCTTCTTCTTCTTCTTCTTCTCGCCCTCCACTCTCATATTACTCGTATTATATATATATATCCCCATATAGATATACACCCCGATACGGCAATCGGTTTAATATCATGTATAGTCCTCCATCGTCAAAACCACGTCGATGTGTTCCATTAGAGCCGACGGCCGCGCGCGTGTATACAGGATGATCGGAATTTCACGCAACAAAAATGGCGAAAATCAACGGTATATTATTATACTTAGGTACGTAACGTTTACCCATTATGCACCTAACTGGTATACCGAGACGTTTAGATCGCTCTGTACATAATACGTATTACAATAATGTATATGTATTATGCAGCGCACAGCTCGGTCGCGGGGATATAATATTATGTATAAGTACTTTACACTGGATATACACACCACTTTAACGCGTCAATCCGGCGGTGAACGAATACGACGAGCGAATTTTCACCGACACATAATAAATATTATACGTGTTTTTTGTAAAAAAAAAAAAATATATATATAAATGTTTTATTATAATAATAATGTGTGATAACCTCGTTCATCCGATGAGTTTATAGGAGGAACGTATATAATACTATATGTATTCGATACGCATAAGTGCGTATAAGGTATAACATCATAATATCATAATAATGCAAAAACGCATTGATTTGATAACGTTATTTTTAAAATTTCTCAAATAATGTGTATACAGTGTTCTGCCGTTGTCTCGGTAATCATTAACCTCTTTAATATTTTGAAAATTTAATCGTCCGGCAATGTACGTACAAAATCACGCTGTTTTTTTTTTAAATACCTATTTTTTTCGGCTCACTATTATACATATGAAATTGAAACCTATATACTTTATAATATTTTATATTATAAAAAAAAACTAGTTTTGTATACTTACCTAATTTTTCTAAAACTTATAAAATTCAACATTTTTTAAAATTTTAATCGAGCGGTTGTTATGTATTTTTAAAATTTTGGAGATGGACGATATACTGAAAAATACATATATGAAAGTATTTATGATATTTATATTATTATATATATATAAGTCCAGAATATTTATAAGTCCGTAACTATATATTAATATTTAATTGAAACGAAAAATTGTATTTTTAATAATATCCGATAGGTTTATCAAGTTTACAAATACTTTAAGTTTTAAAATAAGTATTATCTTTTTTGTCTTAGGTATTCTGGTGTTATTCATAGATTGGTTTGCAAAAATATGAAATAGGTAAAAATTCGCTCAGGAGTTATGAGGATATAAATACGAACGGTTTGTCGTTACGTACTGCAGCATATGCATAATATATGATAAGTATTGTCGTAATTCTTCGAATATTTTGAAACTAAACCGAACGAAGCATTTAGGGATAGTACACATACCCTTACGGTCTATTTATAACCATAACGATAGAGCATATTATAAGATTACTCGATAGGATTATAATGCGTTGCATCCTTTTACTCGGAATACAAAAGCCACGTGTATACGTATATATAATAAAATTAGTCTTGTCGAGTAAATCATATTATATTGAAACAATATTATGGTAATATAAATGTGACCTTTCCGTGGAGAATGAAATTTATAAAATTATTGAATTGACGAAAATATATATATATATTGGTGAAATGCGTGATGTGGAGACAATTTTGTATACGTTATATGTACGTTCAAGTGCATTGAACAAAAATGTACGTTTAGTAATTTTCTTGTTATAATTTTAAGTAAATTGCGAAGTAGAAAGGAACGTATAGTAAAAAAAAAAAAAGAGAAAAAAAAATTATTTAAACTAATTTGGAAGTTTAATATCTTTTGAATAAGAAATTTTTTTAAATTTTTATTCTATAACGTACCTATAAATTATGATTACTCTGTATTCTGCAACAAAATCATTTTACGTTTCGTACGAATACAATTTTTTTTTCATCTCTATTTCTCTATTCAATTTCAATATAACATAACATATATTATATTATATTTAAATTCCTTTCGTGTATGTACGAGTTTATTCGATTTTATTTTTCTACGAGGTTCATCTTATAATATTATACGTCTAATTTGTTTGTCGTGCGCAATAATCGTTTTTACAATAAATCGGCTCGTACACAAAAAAGAGGGATATCGCAATTATTAACGCTTATAGAACATCGGGTCCAAGTTTGAATTGAAAATTAAAAATTTAAACGGACTTTCGATTTATTAATAAAAAATATTGCGTTCGCGTATTTTATTATACTCATAATAATTTCGGTTTTATACGTCATACTCGCATTTTGTATTTGGGCCGTCTGTCTGTCCGTCCGTCCGCAGTTAATAGACGCGTGATAATAAATTTTAATTTATGATAAATTGATAACGTAAAATTGATATCAAACTTATAAGTAAATTATATTATAATTTTATAGTCTTTCAAAAGTTAAAATAATTATATCATTAAACGTAGAAGACAACTATTGACATATTTTATTCGATTCATTCGAATATTGTTGTTATTGCGCGAGCGCTGAATGTTTTCTATAGGTAATTTCTAATGGAAGGAATAAAAAAAAAAAAAACAAATTTCGAGTAATCTCGTTGTTATTATTATTACACTGTTTTATATATATTTTATGTTTTTTTTCCAAACGCGTTAACTGATATTATAAAAAAAAAAAAATTAGAGTGACAATCAATAAATGGCTGTCCAATATATCCCCATATATTATCCAACGTATTAATTATAAAATATATGATTTTTCGATACGAGTAATTGTAAAAGTTCATTGTGTATTTTTAAACGAAATTAAACGTATTTTGTTTCGTTATACGACAAGAATTTCCTTTGATAACGGTAATATAATCGAAATAGATCGAGTGTATGTTTATATTTATATAATATAAATCTGCAGTGTATAGCGATAATATAATATAGCTTTTAACAAAGAAGTTCATAAACTTATCGACTTCTGGAAAATGCGTTTGAGTTTTGTGGAAATTATAGTATTTGGAATTGTATTTCTAGGAAATTACAATAATGCCTATTTTATAATTTATTTTATGCAACGTAGTATATATGTATAAAAGAAAAAAGAAAAAAAACATATTAAATTGTACGTATACCATAATTATTAAATTCGCGGTTTTGTCGAGTGCTAATATTAAGACTAATAATGTAGTCGTGAAAAAATGAGAAAAATTTATAAATTTATACGATTACGTGCATTTTTCCGATTGATACGATAACACAATAAAATTAAAGTAATATTATATATTTTTATTCTTAGGGAATACAATATTTATTTATTATTATATACTTTTTACTGTCATAGGTACGTGGAAATTTACCCTACGTAATAATTATGAAATATAATTATAAATGCTTGTTTTTCAGTCTTTTAATTATTACGAGTTGTCGCAATGATTATTATACGAATATATTATATTTGTATTTGTGTCTACGTAAAATGTAAATTATATTAGATATTTCACGTTCATTTAAATAAATAACCAGATTGTTATTTTGATAAATAGAGAGAGAGAGAGAGAGAAAGAGAGAGTGAGTGAGAGAGAATAAACGAGAACGATAATATACCCAATTTCATACGAAAATAAATTTAACAAGTAGTTTACTCAAGGTAAATAAATTTTAAATTAAAAATTACAAAAGTATTATTATAATATTGCGTACGTCGATTTTGAACGTAAAACTAAAACGAGAGTTTTAAATAAAATAATTCGAATATCGTCGGAATAATAATATCGCGTATAGTACATACAACATACCTATATAATAATATAATTATAATACCTGAGCGATTTCTGATAGGAATTTCGTAATATTATCGTATTAATATCATTCATTTGGGTAATCGGCCATCGACATCCCTCCGAATACGTATAAAAATATTATTATTATAGTTGTTATTGCTACGGCCAATCCGAAACATATTTTGTAATTTATAATAATTTGTATACGCGCTAAATCGTACTGTAATCAAACAAGCGAGTATAATATTATATGATGTATACTTTTATGTAGATTAAATAATTATTATTTTTGAAAAGTTCATTACGACGCGTCACGAGTGTTTTTTAAAAGTATTTAATTTTTTACGTGAAGGTAAAAAAAAAAACACGACGATTTGACTTATCATAGTATAATTACGATGTTATCATAGTATCGTAGTCGTTCTCTCTCTTTCCATATAATGTATATTATTATTATTATTAGTATACTATACAGGTATAATATTATTGTTATTATCAGGAAGACGACATTTTATATACATTGCTTCGTTCTGGTCCGAAACGGTATAATAATAATAATAATAATTTCGGACTGGTAATTTTGCACGGGTTCTAGGCCCGAACTCGGCGCATTGTAGCACACAGTCGATAAGAAGCTTTGTCCTTTCTCTCTCTCTCTCTCACTCTCTCGGACGGGACATATTATATTATTATAATAAACGCGCAAAAGGGAACTTAACTGTTGGGAATCGTATCAATATATATATATATATACACACACATAATACTACGCGTATTGTGTTATCATCGTCGAAAGATTTATGGTCGCGTTATACGTATATGTATTTCCATAAAACGACCGTTTTCGCGGCCGGACCTCGAGGGTCGGGCAAACCGTTCATCCAACATCGGAGCCTCTACTATATAAATATAATATTACATAAAATATTTTTATTTCTCCTAGTATTTTTTTTTTTTTTTTTTTTATTTTCTTATAGGCGCATAATATTATATAATATCACATAGATTACGGGACTTAGTGCCATGATATTCTTTTATTGCGAACGAAAAACGTACGAATAAACGAGTGGAATTTTATCGTGATTATAATATTAAACTCGCGGAACTAGTATCAATATAATGTCATAAAATTATTATATACAATACACGTTATTGTTGTTCGCCGAGAAACGTCCGACTGTCCGAGAGAATTCGTCGTTCTGCAGATAACACGACGACGGACAAAAACTTTCGCATATCGTTTCGTTTTATCGAATGGCGGAATTTTTTTTTTTATTTAATTTTTATTTTCACGAAAAAATAATAATATTCTATGTTTTATACGCACGCAGCAGTGAATATTTATGTACAGTGATTCCTATCTTATGTGAAACGTACAATGCGTCGGATGTATTATATTATATACATTTTATAGCGCCGGTGGGACATAAATCACGAACGAATTCAGCAACGTGTGCCTCTATATTATATTATAGGTATAAAATATCAACTGGAAAATTATAACGGCACGAAAATGCATTTTACTTTTTTTTTTTTTTTTTTTATTCTTTCTACGAGTGACATTGTGACAAATACAAACTTTTTGTCGTCGGGGTTTCAAATCTTCAATTATTGTGTTCATATCGTCGCGACGGCAACAACACTATACTAAATAATAATTGCGTTTCAGTGTTTCGCCCTCTCGCGCAAAAGTATAGAGATCGCAAAAATATAATATTATAATAACAAAATACGAAAAACCGATTAAAATAATGTTATCAATATATTATTTTGTTTTATTACCGATAGATCGTATTTATTAATTTATAATATTATGTAGGTACGGCGATTATTCGTTATTCGTAATTTTATTCTATATTCCATTTTTAAGCAATTTATTATCGTAACGTTTCGCGAACGTATTTTAATTAAAAAAAAAAAAAAAAAAAAAACGTAATATTATTATGTTATTATATGCACGAGTAAAAATATTATTTTGATTTTTTTCCCCCCTCTTCGGATGTCAGTAAATTTATGATGTTATACCCGTGTTAAAACGTTTGACAAATGTTAGTTTATAATATTACGATTTGTCAATAAAAAGTAATAGGTTTACATTGATTATATGTATTATGTAATAATTGATTACATTCGTGTGACGAAATGTTTTGATTTTTGCAAAAATTAAATTATTAAATGCTATATATTATAATATTCTGTATCGTTTTAATAATTATATAATTATAATAAATTAATAACTTATTATTATTTTCGAGAAATTATTTTTAAAATATTATTATTATTATAATTTATACAATAATATACCTAAAAAAAAAAAAAAAAAAAAAAATGTAAATATAATTGAAAAGAAAAAAGTACGAAATTTATAAATTTAACTTTTACGATTGGTTTTCAATGATCTATATTTTATTAAATTTATTAAAAAATTAGTTTCATTTGTTATACTTATAATATGTGTGTTATATTGTTATATTTTGTCGAATAATCAATTTTTGGTTCTGATGTATGCTACTCGTATTGTAGGAAATTATTTTTCTTTAAAATAAGTAGTTGAAAAGTAGTAGTAGTTTTTCGACGTCGTTTCAAGAAAATTCTAAAATATTGTATTCGCGTGTACAGTTCCGAAAATCAAGTTTTTCGATTTTAATTTTAAATGATATACTGCAGATTTGTTTTAAAAGTCTATTGAAATTTTTATTTTATATTGAAATAATTTATAATAGTTAAATGCATTCGATCCAATGAATCCAAGGGTCTTTCATTAAAAATTGTTGTCATTTAATTAATATTATACTTTAACGTACATAATAATACAAGTGCTGTATACAATATAATATATGTTATACATAATGACAAAATTATAATCTTTTTAAATATTATAATATATAAAAAGGTATATTATTGTAAATTACACATGTTTATTAATTAATTACGTTTTCTTTAAATTGAACAATAATTATTTTTAATCCATCAATAAAATAAACAATTCCCTACGTCTGGATATAAGAAATTTTGATTTTAATTATGAAATAATAATAATTTATTTATAGAATTTGAACCACGTTTGCAGTTAAACGAAGGTTGTCGGTACGCATGAGCACATTTTTCGCTTTTAAATTATATTTCGTATAATATATGTTTTATGTTTACGTAAAACAAGTCTTTCAAACGCTGTACGCAGATCTAAAGCAATACCAATTATAATTACGTCTGGCGTTATTATAATATTCGTATTTTTGTTAGCATGAAAATTTAAAATAAAATGTTTATAAAAAAATAATATTTGCACGGTAATAATATTTACACGGCGTGTAATTAGTAAATTCGATGTCGACGACTAATGCGGTTATAAGTACGTGTATCAGGTACCTACCTAATATAAATTTTCGACGATAATATCGAATCCGTTATATTTTATTATATAAAAAATATTATTTTTTTTTTTTTTTTTTACGAGTTCCATATGCGAAATATGCGTAAATATCGGTGAATTATTCATAAAAAAAAAAATAATAATAATAATAATAATCTTCACATTAGAATTTACGCGTTTTGCACTAGCTGTAAAATATTGTTAATACAAAAATAAAATATTTGTTCTAAAACGGCCATCACACTGTGAGTGACACTACACGTCGGTATAACGTCCAGATAATATCATACACAATATAATATGATAATATAATATAAAATAAAATACAAATAAAATAAACGACACGAGGGAGAAGGAAAATAACTTTTGGCAGATGAAAAAAAAAACTATTCTTTTCGAACGGCGGCAGCTTATTGAAACAGCACCGTATGACCTAACCCCGTTATTGAATAGTTTAAGGTTTACGGTCGTACAAACTTGTCCACCTTTCATCGAGTCTCTCTATCAACTTTTATGTGAATTTAAAAAGGTCGACTTGTCGATGAAAAATAAAAGAACAGAATCAATAGGTATTCGTTTATTTTATAAATCATAAATGAATATAAATAATAATAAATTGTAAATAATAATATATTTATAATCGTTTTATATTTCTTTTTATGAAACATAATAGGGGTAGTAGTATGGTATTAATATTACATCGTAGTTAGGTTGATACCCGATAAATTATAAATATGGTTTTTTTTTTTTTTTATTAACGTTGTGTTTGGTTTGATCATAATGACGGTTGTATACGCATTGAACAATATAATATTGTTGAAATTACTCGTCGAGTTTTATTTATTTATTTTTTTTAATAAAATTTTTTTAGTTATATTTCATAATAATATATATTTTATTGCGTTTCAGATGTTTCTGTTATCAGCGGAAACCTACAGTCGAGTAAAGAAGCCGATTCGAACGCCAACTCCGTGAACCAATTCAATCATGGTGAGTGAGATGATACGATATTATTATATTATTACATTATATTAATATATTATACCGCACGTATACCACGTTAATTAAGTTTAAAAGGCGTGATCGGAATAACAACGATGGCGTATGCTATTTGGGGAAACTGTTGTCGTATATTATGCAATTTCACGGTCAACCGTGCTAAACGGAACGCGGTAACCGAAGATCCGGACCTTTGAATCACACGTAGGTTAGGTCAGTTTACGTATAACAATTTAAGTATTTTTTTTTTTTTTCATTTTGCGTGGTAACTTAATTATTTAATATTATTATGGCGGCGATTCGATGGTCGTATCGACGGACTTGACCATCAGGGAGTGAGAGCGCGCGTATCTCGAGAAATAAAATACATTGTTAGACGACGACGACGACGATTCGTACATGCCATACGGGGATGAGAGCTATCGTGTAAACCCATACGGCGAGAAACTACAGGGACGATGCCGTCTACGAGGACGAAGGGACAAAAGAGTGGTCGGGGAGCGGGACCGAACTTAAAACGCGATAAATCTAGCGTACGGCGCCGGCGGAGGAAGGGATCTCGTATACTTTATATACCTGGCGCAAAGTCCCCCGTCTTGCGCCCGCGAGCGTCCCTCAAGACTTAAGTCGATCCTTCCGTTTCCGACCCTTGAGCCCGGCGGAATATCTTCGCGTTCGGCCACCATAACTATATATACAATATATACTATATACTACTGTACCTCTCGCAGATAACGGTTTAATTAAGTAATAATTTAACACGTAGTCTCCGCAATTCCCGTCCTTCTCGCGTACACGCACACAATAATATTATGTGCCCCGATCTGTATTATACGTATATATATATACGTATATATATATACGTATATATATATATATATATATTATATATATAAACTCGATGTATATATCCCGAAGAACGCGCGGCCGCAAGAAAGCGCAACGTTTGTGCGCGTTCGGCGTCACGTACCCAATCGCGTAAATTACGGCGTGCCGCGACGGTGTAAATTACGGCGGATTTGAGTCTTCTCTCATCCGCTTGCCGAGGGAACGACGTTCGTGCAGGGTATACATACCCCGTGTGTAATGTTATTATAATACCGGATAATTATTATATAAAAAAAAAAGTACATATTATATTATAATGTAAAGCTCGAATAAAATTTTCAAACCTTAAAACCTTAAAAATTATTGCCAATTTAAAAAAAAAATTATTGAGAAATAATTACATTATGAATCCATATAAAAATATCATTGATTATTATAATAAAAAAATTCAACTTTAAACAGTTATGATAAAAAAAAAAAAAAAAAAATTGATTTAAAATTATCTTTTGCGTTATCCGAGTTAAATATTCGTTTATTACATTGCTGACGCGTATGTTTGGTAAATTTTAAATTTATCGAATTTACCTTCGTTCGTGCAAATTCTTAATGGAATAGTATTTTTTGTGCCGCTAAATATATTAATACATCGTTATTGGAGTGTTTCAAAAAAGGAATTCAAAATCGAATTTTTACTATTCATAACAGTTCGTTTGTTCAGAGAATAACAGTGCGCAGAAACCGAAATTCGTTTTTTCCCACCGAAACACATAGTCTATCGCTAGTAACACGCCACCACTAGACCATTCGTATTTTCGTCCTTAGAATATGCGCGGTGCACGTTCATTCTTTCGCGAACAGACAACATTATTATATTATTATCATAATATATTTTCGTTTTAACGATACGCGTATAACCGACGTATAAAACGTAAAACCGACTCGTTAATATTATTATCATTATTATTATTACGTATATGCATACGCGTGTAATATATTTATAGTTGTATGTGCCATGATATGATATTATTTTAATTATATAATATTATTTGCGATTACGAGGAAATAGAATATCGCTTTTTCTCGGTAAAACTTTTAATTCGTTATTACGATATAATGCATTTGTGCCGTCGAATATACTAATAAATCGTATTGTTGCATAAAATATCGTTTACAAATGTCCACGAGTAATTTTACGTTATTTAAACGTCTAAACTATAATATTAAACTATAATAAATAAACTACAATAATTAAACTATAATATCTAATATTGATGCTTGTCGCTCGACTATATAAATTATACATTTTTGTTATGTTGTACTGTCGTGTATAAAAAGTCTATTTAATAGCGTTGGTTTTGCTAATATATTTTCGTTCGATTATATTTGTGTAGAATTAGCCCATATTTATAGTAAAAGAAGTAGACACAGTGGCGTAGTCGGGGGGTTTAAGGGTTCAAACCCCCTTTTGACTTTATATATGGTAATGGTGTATTTTAAGCGTGTAAAACTGTTTATGTATATGAATATTTTTATTTAATAATCCTCCCCCCGTAACAAATTTCTGGCTACGCCACTGAGTAGACATAAATTCAATAAATAAAGAATTAGTATTTAAAAATATTGTTTGAAACATATTTATATTTTACTATTTCTGAACAAGTGTCTCGCGTTAAATATAATATTATGGTGATAATAAAATTATCAACTATTCAATATATCAATTGAAATTTTATCACCTAATCAATATTGTATATAACAACACGATTGATTCGAAATCACTAATTATCCGTCAGTGAATTGGAACACGATGTTTGTCGTAAAACTTTTAATGTGAAATTTGATGCCTAAAAAATCGACGGAAATTCTATTGTTTGAAATATTTAAACATAAAAAATGTAATTTCGTTTTAAAATAAATATGCGATATTATTATTTTGCGGTTTTTTGTTGGTATGTTTCGTTTTTATTTCGCCATGTAAACAATATTATTATTATTGCTATTAAATTTAATTAGGAAAAATAAATATCACATAATACGTACGATAGTATATAAACGTGATTCGTGATTGTGATTAAATGTAAATACTTACACAAGAATTGCGGTGAATTTATATAAATTTTTACATCGTGACATAAACAATATCGATATTATTTTGTAATAACTGATTAGTTTAATATTTCGATATCGGGCTGTGTTGTATTATTAATATTATATTATTACCGCGTTAAAACACGGAATGGACCGTTTCGGGAAGGTGAATGCAGAACGGTTTGCGGTAATATTTAGTAATTTTATTTTTGAAAAGGACGCGATTCAATACATTTTCTAAACGAGATAATTCGTATAAAATCGAATAGTCATATTTCAATAACGAAATTGGTGTATTTAACGGTAATATATATTATGTATAGATTTGTTCGGTACGTATTATTGTTTTTCGTTTCAGAAAATTTCTGTTTGGCCGGGTTTGGTAAATAACACGATTAATCATATATCCTTAACAAACGTCATTTTGCCGGGAAGATTTTTCCGAACATTTAGGTTATTCATTCGTTTTAATAAATCTATTTGAGTATAACAAATTAAACGGTCGATTTTACTTGATATTTTCAGATATATATATTATATATTTATTTGTTTTGGCACTTATAAGTAGGACGTCAATTTTTCTCGAAGATTATAGTCGTTTCGCATTGTTATTTATTGTTACTATATATATTATATTATATATTATTAGGTCTTTTTATCAGTATTTTTATAAATTATAGTTCGTTTTCGCGCATTCCGCGGAATATTATATTATTCTATATTAATTAAGAGAGTTTAATGATAATAACAAAATATCGACGTAAATTAATTATTTCTTTACGTTGTACCTATGTATATATAAATTATAAATTATTTTTTTCGTATTATAACTCTAAACGAATAAAACGTTTATATTTCAAATAAACTGTTTACTTTTAATTTATACATATATATAATAGAATTAATTATTCAAAATATTACTTTTGTTTTTAATTCATAACAGAGTACATTATAAATTGATTTATTACGAAAAGTTGCCATTAAAATATTGTTTTTTTGATAGTGTTTTTTTTTTTTTTTATAATAAATAGCGTACCGCGTAAAAAATTCACACGTTTTTCACTGCTATCGTATTGTCGAGTCGGAGGTGAGATTCTAAAAATATTAGAAACATTTTAGATACATTACATTTGTTTTACGACCTATTCGCACAATTCAAGCACACGTATAATGCTTGTACGTTTTATTTATCACTCCATAAGACGATACATAAAACGATTGTATTCTATATTTGTTAAACGCAATTTAGTGCCAATAATTTACTATATATATACGGTTATAAAAATAAAACACATAACACAATAATAATTTTCACAGACGTATTATTATACTAGATATTATATTTATACTTTTTTTTTTATGTATTTATTAAGACGTAAGACGCTCATCATTTCAAAAACATTTTTTATTCTGATAATATTATTTTAATTTTTATGTCCTTGTTCTGTATGTTATCATTTTAATTTTTATTTCCAATAATTCGTTTGTCAGACTCTGTTATTTGTGATATTTGATCGTATATTATTAAAATTTAAGTTCAATAATTATATACAGCAAGCACGATAAAATAAGAAAGCGACGGACGTATTTATCTCTTAACACGACTACAAGAGAGAGATCACTATTCTATTGGTTGGATTATTATATATAAATAATACGTCTATTGACTGTACTAATTTAATACGGATTTATCGTTTGATATCTCTTGTAGAAACGAGTATATTTTTCTAACTCATAATCGTAAATCGTTAAAATAAATTTAAAAGTCGACGTTATCTCTTATAGCGGTCTTCCGGATATGATTAAATATCGATTTGTATTATTATTGAAAATATTAGCAGTAAGAAAAAAACTTAGCCCGTATATGCATATGGGATATTATAATATACATCGCATAAAAAATAAGAAAAAATAGCGTGTCTATACGCATTATATTAGTATAAATGTAAATTCCAGGATTTTCAATATAAATATTTTATTAGTACGCGATTCGTATCGGAAGATTCGACTATATAAGAGTCAGGGGTTTGACACGTTCACCTCGTACCTATAATACTCTCGTAAGTTTATATCAATCCGTGAAAGTACGCATAACAATATTATGCGTGTATGATTGTGCACGTGTGTGTATATGTGTGTGTGTGTGTGTGTGTGTGTGTGTAAGAATAGTAACTATGTTTCCCAGTGCGTATAATTTATGCGTAAGTTTTGGTTAGGGGTAGTTAAAGAGTGGTTAGCGATAAATCAGTGTCTGGCGAGGGTTATAGCGCGAGGGAGAGACCTCGTTTGACGTCTAAAACTGTCCGTCCGGGCTTTTAATACCGCTAACCGTGTTCGCGGATTACGGCAAGTTTACACTTGTCCTGTATGTGTGTGTGTGTGTGTGATATGTGTACGTAAATACACACACACACACACACACACGTATAATATATAATTGTACGAATACCAATACAGAGAAAAGCGCGCGAAATTTACCCGAACCGTTATAGTAGCGGAATTGCCCCCTTCTTCCGCGAAAGTTAATGCGTCCTATATAAATTCGTACACGCGGACGCATAACAAACTGCACGCAAATGTTATATCGTTACGAGAAGATCGCTGTTGTGATTATATACAAATATTATATTGTGTTATTGGGATGGACGGGGGGAAAAAAAAAAACTATACGAAAGATTAGTTATAGATTTCCGGTAAATTCTATACGCGATCTCGACGTTCGATAGAAAATTATTAAAGAAAGAATAATAATTATTGAATGAATAATATTATTATTGTTCAATGATAAAT
Source organism: Tetraneura akinire (assembly GCA_021307375.1). NCBI lineage: Eukaryota > Metazoa > Arthropoda > Insecta > Hemiptera > Aphididae > Tetraneura > Tetraneura akinire. Next base: position 6,184,856 of record JAIUCT010000009.1, read on the forward strand.
CATTACATTGGGAAGCGAAGTTCATCAGATAATATATAGGTACTCGTAATATGTATTGATTAAATTTTTTACATTTATTTGTCAATATAAATGCCCATATACGAGTCACTTAAATACCCAAATCTGACAGTACTTCGCTCAGAATCGTTTTTTTAGTAAAATTTTTAGTTCTTAAAATCTACAAATTGTTAATATTATATAATGTGTAAAATTTAATAACATGTAAAAAGGTAGGTAAGTTAAGTTTTAGAACAATAATTAAGAACAAGTTAATTAGTTAAAATCAAGTTGTGTTGTATAGTAGTTATAGCTGATTTTATTTTTATAAATTCATAGAAACGTTAGCTTTGATTTAAGAATTCAAGCAGTTCGTCTGACATTATTTAAACTTTGTTTTTAACTTTCAAAAATGAATATTATTATGTATAAAAAGCGAAAGAAAATATATATAGGTTATGCATTATATTTCTTATAGATTTATGTTAAACGGATAAAACTTTAAACATAAAAGTACAAATTATATATAAAAAAAAAAAGTTTTTGGGCGCAAATCTTTTACGATATAATCGTCGGCGATATAGTGCAGAACATTTTTATTAACATATTTTTTTTTCAACTATTAGTTAGGTATGTCTAACAAGTTTTGACGGCTCCCCTTTTAATTTCAACTATAAGCACCTATATCATATATTAACTGTATTTACGTTGAATATCGATTAAAATATAAGAGTAACATTGGTGATTGATGATCGTTAAGAGAAATATAATATAATAATGTAGTTTTCTTAATGCATTCGATAGTGTTAAAAATACTTTAAAAAGATTTACGCTGTGTTTGAAAAAAATAAAAAAAAAAAAAAATACCGGAGCTGTGTATAGAGAAAAGAAAAATAATAATAATATTTATTAATAATAATGAAAACGAGAGAAAAAATAAAAGGGCGCGTTCCATTAATTTAAATTGTTAACCAGAGTAACTGGGGGGATAAACAATACTAGCTATTCGTGAAAAATGAAAATCCTTCAAAGACAATAAAAATGGTAAAAAATAAACTTAAATGCGAAAGTTGATCGGAGTAAAACTTACAAAATCCTTTGGCTTTCAAAACGGTATCAAATGAGAGACGTTGAAATTGAGTTTGTAATGAAGTTGTTTTTTTTTCAATCTTGTTTACCCCCCCCCCTGTCGTTTTCTCGAACCGTACCGTGGTTTTTTTTTCGTTCTCTGATAATTTCTTGTTTCTCGACTGCGTCCTACAAGCGTTATTTAATAATTTGTGCGGGATAAAGATTCTTTGTATAAAGTTTTTCGCCGACCGTGGAATATCTTTACTAGTTTACGTAGGTGAAAACGAAAGATATCAAAATGTTGAGGTCGGACTATTATAAAGTATCGTGAGTCGTAGTTGTGAGTTAAAAACGCGTTTCCGAAAAAATGAAAAAAAAATACCGAAAAAAAACGAAAAAAATATTTTAAAAATTCAGTTTAATTTTGTTTTCTTCTATAATAATATTATGTCAATATAATCATCATCTTATCGTTACACAGGGGTCGTAATCTAACCCAACCAATGTTTGCGAAAAATAAATCACAAACACAAAATATATAAAATTTGTTGGTAATAACTTTATTATTCTCTTGAAATTGTCAAAATTTTACGACGTATAGTTAGGTTGGGTCAACGTATGTGTATAAATATAAGGCGTGTTGTCATTATATAGAAAATGAACAAATTTCACGTCGCGATTGTAACGCCAGACCCCCACGCAATATTATTTTATACAGTTCGGTTTAGAACGAATAACTTGCGAAATTTCAAAAGTGTCACTTTTCGGGATCACACCTCGTAATTCTATAATATTATAAACATTTCCGTTTCTCGTCCACCCGCGTAGATATTTCGACGAGTAGAGGTGTATATTATTATTATTTTTTTTTTACTTCGAATTTTTAACACGGTGCTGGCAGAAGATAAAACTATGAGACCGCCGATGGATGATTAATGACCACCCGCTCTTGTCGTATATACATACTCGTATAACATGTATATATTTTTACGTCGAGTCCCTCCATCTCCGTCCACGTTCGCCACCAAGCATTTGGTTATCAGGATTATGTTATGCCGTTGACGTATTGCGTCGCCTGTGATTGATAAATTATTTAACACCTTAATAATGTTTAAAATATATTATATATTTATTTGTATAAAAATATAGGCCCATATTCTATAATACATATATTATTATTATTATAAATTATAATAATTATTATAATTATTACTATCTATTATACTATGGTATGTATGTATAGAGATGCTGGCAGAGTGGGCTGGAATTTTTTTTTCGTTAAAAATAATAGGGAAATAAAACATAAAATAATAATAATAATATCGTTTCGTTTTGTTTTGTTTGAATGTAACAATAACGAAAAATATACGTCACGATTTGATATCATTTTGTCTTTAATTTTATGTCGTTCTGTCATTTATTATTGTATTATATACGTGCCTTCAAGTCCGTTCAATAGAATTATAAGTTTTTTTTTATTTTTTCTACTATAATAATATAACGTATTATCGAATATCGATAATGGATAGTGACACGCTTCCTACAAAAATCGAGAAAACAACAATATTTTAATATAATATATATATAGGAGGAGAAGGTAAGTATATAATTTGAAAATATTGTTATTTTTGTGTTACATCTCGTTATATTATATATAATTATAAATTTACATATTCATTAACTTGCGAGAAACAAAAAAAAAAAAAAAAAATAACATCCTATGTAAAACGTTGATTTTCTTTATTTACTATTATTTGTTAGTATTTATATTATTTTCGGAAGGAAATATTTAAATTATTGGTATAACAAAATTTAATATATATATATACATTTAATTTAAATTTTTAATTCATGTTTTGTGCCTATGTATAGAGAAAAACTAATAATAAAATTTAAATTCTATAAATATTATCATTATAATATTCAGATGTACCGGTAACGTAGTGGTAATAATCAGTCAAAAATCGACATTACATATTTTAAAATTTAAAATATTGTTTGAACCCAATTATTATAGGTATAAAATTATTGTTTTTAACGATATTGAATTCGATTATTTTGATTTTTTGAATTTTCTATGTAACGTATAATTTAATTATTTTAGGTTTTTCGGACGTCCATAAATTTTAGTATCATTTTAATTATTATATTTCGAAATTTAATGTACAACAAACGTAAAAGTTTTTACTATTATTGACAATAATAAAATAGACGTTAATATTTTATTGTTTTTCTTTAATTAAGTATCTAACCATAAATTGGAATATTATTTCTATTATGATATTGGAATGATTTACTCGTAGTTTACTATTAGAAAACATTCACGGCCATATTTTTAATATTTATATATTTTAATAATGTTTAATTGCATTCAACAATTTAATATCTAGTCAATTCATTTTTACGTCGATTCTTATAAATATTTATATTTTACTTCTAACCGTATGATACGTAGTATACCATATACATATTATACGAGTATAACGTCTGATTCTCGTGTTTTATTTATTTTTCCTTGACATAAAATGTAGCAAAAAAATATAAAATTTATGCGTTTACTCGTGAATTGAGATCATATGGAATATTCATTATATTATTATAGCGAATGTATACAAATGGAATGTATTTTGTTATGAAAGTATCATATTCGAACATTGAACATTAGACAATAATTGAAAATAACAAATGGATTTTCGTTATGTGACGTGTTCATTGCACGATAATAATATTGGAAAACTTTTATCGGCGAGATAAAAACTAAAATTCATTGTCATTCTTAATATATTCTGTAATGTATTTTGACTCTCTTCATCTCTTACCGTTTTATCGACTAATGGTATTAATATTATAAGTATTTTTATATTTTTATACGTGTATTTTTCCATCGAAATATAATCATTTTATTTATTTTTTACATTTTAATCTTATGACTAAGATTAAAATTGGTAATCTTAGTTAGGATTTGGTAGATCTTTGTCCTACCGAAGATTACAAAATCAATATAATTGAGAAACTCATGAGAATTAGTATATTCAGCAGTGTACCTTTTTATAATATTATAGTTAATAAAATATAGTATAGTCGAAAATTGTTTAATACATTTAATTCCAAAATTGGTATTAATATTTTCAACCTGTGCATATTATTATTATTATTTAGAAATTAAATTTTTTTTCTATACATAAGAATTATTATATGATGCTAACGTAAATACGTGTTCAATTTAATTATGGATATACAAATATGTTGGTTCAATTTTTTTTTTTTAAATTCAAATTCACTAATAATTCTAAAAATTGAACGGACGTGGTTAAGAAAATATAAAATGGAATATGTCGAAGTGCAACGTACAAACACTAATGAATTAAATTAAATTACGTTTAATTTGTAATTACTATAGAGAAGAGAGTACTAACATCACGCCAAAAAGTTAAAATTATTTTCATCCGATTTTTCTTCTGTTATTATTGTTATCTATATTACGGTCATAGAACCGATACGAGTCCTTGATAATATTTACATATTTAAACGAGATGGGAATCCTCGTAAAAAGATTTATACATTTATACGCGTGCTTAAATGTACTCTAATTTTCTTTGGAAAATTATTTCACGTCTTAAAAGTCCAAAATCTCCGTGGTTTTTAACGAATATTTAGGTATCGTCGATTTGTGTGAACTGGTGTAACTTTAACGAGTCGAAACCGTATTATAATAATAATTTGTTCGTAATAATATGTTATAATTATTATCGTTCGCTAAAAATCAAAAGATCATACCTGCGGGAAACGACTTATCGTTCGTAATAATATTTTAAAAAGTAATATTCGAACCGTAAAATCGGCTACGACCGTTGGGATATCGACACGAACTTTATTATTTATGTTAAAGGGAGGGTGGATATTTTTATTTCGGTATCAATTTATCCGGCGGCGGCGCTCCGCCTGCATGACGCGTGATTTGTTTACGCGCCCATCGGCCGAATGCACTTTATAAAACGTGTCGATGGTATGATACGAATTAATATTTTAATTTTATAATATATCCAACGGACGCGAAACGATATTCTATTTACGCACACGACTAAAACGAAAACTATTTTTTTTTATTTTTATTAACGTGCGTTAAAAAAAAAAAATAATCCCTTAGTGAAAACGTGCGTTTTCAGTGAATTATTATTTTTAAGGGTGTTTTATTTATACACGTTTATATTATTTCGCCCCGTGTCGATGATCTTCGGTTTACTAAAATAAAATTTTATAATAACCAAGTAACGACATTATAATATACACGTTGTCATAACGTTGATTGAGCGACGGAATCGTTTTATCGTAAATATTTCGGTTTAATGTAATATTGTAAAAGACATCAGATTTAACAGACTTCGATGAATTTTTAACGCTTATTTTATTAGAAAAATCTAACCTAATGTATAATTTATTTTATATTACTTATATTTTTTTCTCTTATATTCGTCAGTTAAATTTCTAAATTATTTCTCGTTAGATTCTATCGCAACATAATATATTTCGAATAAAACATATCCATTTTCATTCGGTTAAAAAATTTAAATTTTAAATTTATATCGTCACTTGGCCTTTTAGTCGTTTTTAGCGTATCGGAGCGTCCATTTGGCATGAACATTTCGCGAGACAGACAACCCTTTCCACCCGTAACTCTCCGATGATAAGGCCAAATACGCCAGCAATTCGCCAGAATGTTCCGAAAGATAATAGTTAATCGGTCTAGTTTTCATATATATATACACCCCTCGTTTTATTATGCACAATAATAATAATAATAATAACCAATGAACTGCGTGTATACAATGTCTGGGAATAATGTGGTCGTTGTAAATCATTATTGCAGTTTTATAAGACACGCAATCGTTTTATTTTATTATACAAGTAAGTTATATTTTGTACAAGTTATTTAGATATTTATTTTAATTTTTATATTATATGAGAAAGATGAAATATATACGATATATTTTTATACTTGAACAGTTTTTGGCAGTTTTTTTAAAGGATAAGTTTAATTATTGGAAAATTTGAAAAATAACCTAAATAAAGTACCGATTACATGTAATTTTATATGGGAAATAAACCCGGTTTGTGATAATCGGGGGTATTATTTCCGGTAGAAAATGTGTTTAGACACGTAAAAAAAAAGAAAAACCGTACGAACTTCATTATAAAACCAATACATTTTCGCTTCGCTCAGAATTTAAAATTTAAATTATTTAATATTACGTAAAATTTAATAACTCCAAATTAATGAACAGTGAATATAGATTTTTTATTAATCCATTTTGAATTAGATTTATATATATTCAATTTTAAATCAAAATTCTTTGGAACTAAAACGGTATGTTTTCAATAATTAATATAATTTGTTTTCTAATATTGTAATACGTTGAGACAACCCATTAAAATTATTTTATTAAATTCATTAAATTTATGTAAACTTAATAAATAATTATGATTTATGAATAAAATATGTATTGATATTAGTTTAACTAATAAAATTATTGACATTCAAAATTTAAAAGCTACAGGCCACAGCGGACTAAACTAAAATTTTAGAAGCTCTAAAAATGTCTAGTGTAATGTAAACTGATTGTAGTCGCATTTAACCTACACGAGTCATTTTTATTTCTTATTTAATATTTCAGTTACACATGGACGACATTTATATAAATTTTTGGTTAATATAATTATTATTTAATATAGGTAGATACCCAGTTTTTATTATTTTGGATGTTTAATAAAATCTTCGAAAATATTGCGTCTCTGTAAATTATTAAATTTTTAATTTCTCAAAATTTTTACCATCCGTTTATAAAATAAATTTGCTTAATTTAACATACCTACTTGCCAAAGTATAATTATATTTATAATTAGTTGTATATTAATTTTATACGTATTTTTCATGTTATATGTAAATGTAAGTATATTAAACAAAATTTATGAACAAAACATTAAAATTTGAATAATATTAAATTTTAATTTTTAAAACGTGTTATTTACTCATATATTTACTTGTTAAATAATAAAGTAATGTATCTTAAACATTTTAGAATATCTATAATTTCAAGATAATTATAATACAATTACCTATAATTCATTTTTATATATATTTTTATCTAGTTTTAGGTATAAAAATCGTTTTTAACTTAATATTTATAATAGTTTTAAATTTTCCAATATTACAGAATGTTGTCTTTATTTCAAAAAATTATTTTCAATCAGTATTTCGATTGGATGTTATTATTTTTAAGTCTGGAAATTGTTTGCAAATTAATCTAAACGTGTTTAATTTGATGTATTTTTTGAATTAAATTTTTTTTTTTATATTTGCTTTAACATAAAATATCATCTTCTAAAAGATGGTTAGGTCATAAAACAGAGAACAAATGGTTGCGAACGTTATCATAGATTACCGAGAAACGGCAATTAAAGGTAATGAAAATTATACAAACTGAATGCGATAAGATTTTGGCAACAGTTTCTGATTAAGGTATTCAGTTGGATACATATCTAGGTGCATCTAAATTTGAATATTTTTACAAATGTGCCTACGTTTACTTGTATAAATTAATTAACAAAAACGAAATAAATATATTCAATAAATAGATAAGGAATTTATTTCATGATTATAATATTATATACATTAGGCATACCGTATACTTAATATAATGGAATTGTTTAAAATTTTACATTCAAAATAATTTGTATTCATTAGTTTTAAAAAATTATTATTAAAGTATCTCTATCAGTAATATTGATATAATTTTTAAAATGATTATTCATTACAAAGCATATAATTTATATAGGTACACTTTAAGTTGAGTTTCTTTTCAGTCCAATTTTAAAGAATAAAATATGAGATATAATATACTTTCCAAATATGTGTAGCATTAATATTTAATAATTTAATATTAAAATATTAATACCTAAATTATTTTCCGGAAATGTTTTACGTTTTACGTTTTACATTGTCAGTTTCTATTTCATACATTAAAGAAAAACTTTTCCTCGTATTTCGATTTTTATATAACGTGGATCAAAAAAATAAAATAAAAATGTATATTTTATTTTTTATTATTATTATTCTTTTTTTTTTTTTTGTAAACATAATGCTCTAAAATATGTATCAATTTTTAAAGAGAAAGATATTGACCTTAGAAATAAGAAAGTTTTTCGTATTTTGCAGTTTTTTCGTTTAATATTTAATGTTAAGTTGAGTATAGTACAAATAAATATTTAATTTTGTTATGAAAGTTATTATTATATAACTAATGAATTAACAAATTGATAATTTACAAAATAAATTAGCGTAAATTATTATGTAAATGCCTTTTATTATTATGTAAATATAATTTTAAAATGAAACGATAGAGATGATTTTTTTTTATAATTATATGAGTAATTAATTTTGAAATGTTATTACTAATATTATGTAAAAATAATATGTTAAATTATTTGAATTGAGATCGATGATTATTTTAAACAAATATTATTATGTTTGTGCGATACATTTTGTCATGAATTCATGATAATAATTATTATGACGTTGATGTTGATATTTGACTTAATATTCTTAATTCATAATATTATGTAATTTTTATATCTATTTGACAGCTTCGAATACATCTGTCCTGACTTTTGATATAGATTAAAGAGTGCGCGTAGATATTTTATTGTAAATTGTGGTTAATTTTTTCGACGATTTATTTTGCGGAATTTACTAGTAGAAAAATAATGAAAAAAGTTAAGAGAAGAAAAGACGCCGAGAAATAAAATGATAAGAGAAAAAATAAAACGTAAACATCATATAAAAATGATAGCTATAAATCACGTTGGAAATTAATAATAAAAAGTAGGAGAAATTTTTTTTTTATTTCAAGCACAATTTATTTGACGATTTTTATTTTTTACATAAATAACGCCGAATTAAATTGCACGTATCAATTAATAATTAATACATTTGTTGTCGTTTGAACTCGTTTGAAATCGATTTGAATTGAAAGATGGCGTTTTTGTAAAATGTAAATTATACGAGTACATTTTAATATTTGAAAAATAATATTTTGTAATATTATTGTTTTATCATAATAATTACCATAATGAAAATAATGGCACTGATTACGGCTGATATCGTTGCGGCTTATTTTAAATTCGTGATATTACGAGGTTAGTTTTATGGAACAATTATTATACATATTAATTATTAATGTAAATATTTTTTTTTCGTATATTTTATACACGAGTTTAATGCATTTTTAATTCCTATATTGGATTAAATTACGTTGTATTGAAAGATTTTTCCTGTTTGTTTTCTCTTTGTAAAAAATATATAAAAAAAAAAACATAAGCTTAGCATACTCCCGACGATATTATTATTATTACGTATATGATAACAACGTATTATTATGTTTTCCCGAGCATAGTTTTTTAGCGAACGCAAAAAATAAATAAAATTAAAACGACATTATCCACACGTTATTATCTTAACGGTCGGTTCACGATAATTTTTAAAATAAAATACGTTCATTACTCGATGCTTTTCACGTATTACGTCAGCGTGCCGTATTGTTTTAGAAATTTAAAATAACATATCGATTATAATAATAATATATACGCATTTGTATACGTATTTATTTTGCTCCGAGTGCGCATGGAGTGTATAATGCCTGAAATAATTGAACCGTATAATGGATTATTTATAATTAATTCCATATTTATTTTATTTATTGCTTTTACTATATTATTATCATATTTTTTAACGGCGTACGTATTTTCGAAAAAAAAAGAACGCAATTTACCCACGTTATATTTATATACGATTTTGAATATTATTACATGATATTATAAATATATTAAATTCACTATATATAATACATTATTATTATTATTATTATTATTATTATTATTATTATTATTATTATTATTATTATTATTATTATTATTATTATTATTATTATTATTATTATTATTATTATTATTATTATTTTCATTCGACCAAACGAAACATATTTTTTATCTACAACTAGTTTACGATTTAAATAACAATTTATTGTATGCCAACTAATAACTACACGATTATAATACTGTCCATGTATACATATTGAGTTATAATACGATGACAGATAGCATTGTTAATTTATCATAAAATTAAAAAATAATAATAATAAAATTCGTATACCGTATGATTCAACGAACGTGCTCTACCAGATTATATTTTAGTTATATTCGCGCGTACGTTGTTTTTTTTTAAAATTTTTTGCATAATTTAAGTTTTTTTTAATACGTATACCTACTTAATATGAATATTTCAATATACGTAGAGTTCTTTTTAATGAGTTATCAGAGTCTTGGAGAAATCGTAATCGACTGTTTATTATTCTAAAAAACTTAAACGATTTACCGAAGAGTTAGATATTTTTTTTTTTTTTTAAATGTACAGACCGTTTAAAAACTATTTGGAAATAAATGTTATTCTACGATTTTATCAAACTTGTGTTTTTAATTTAACTCCCGCGTTAATTGAATTATCCTAGAAAAATAATTATTGTAACATAATCAACGTTAACTCGTAATATTATACCGTCTCTATAATAATTAACAATATAATATTCTGTTATAACTCTCGAGATCGGAATCCATGATATTTTTATTTTTCCAAACGTTATTCCAGTCAGTAAATCATATTATTATTATTATTATTATTTTATATCAGAACGTTGACGACGACAAATTTATACGTCGCATAAAAATAACAATAAAAAAAAAAATCCGGTACGATATTATATCGTATAAAAAACGGTCGAGAAAAATGAATATGACGCGTCGTATATATATATGTAAAGTTAAAAAATAATATATATATATTTGTTAAATTTAAAACAATAATAAAAACGGGTCAATTTGTCGAGTCATTTTATACAGTATTGCGCGTGTGTTTGAAGTACTTGGCAATATATGGTGTGCTTTGCGTATAATGACCGCAATTTAATGACGCGCTCCACACTATATATTATTATTTTATAAAAATAATATACACACATAACCTAACGTTTCCGTTCCATAACCCTTCGCCAACTCGTCACTATATCATATCATAATATGTTATCACACGAGCTTTCCTCTCTCTATACGGCCCTTTTCAGTTTTCCACTATCCCTTCGCCCGATGGTCGTCATTCTCGTCCCCGCAAAAACTTTAAACCGTTTCGTCGTCACACGACTTCCGTCAAACGCGTATATCATACGAGTTTCTCGCGTTTTCAACAAACCGCGTACACACGCACAAAATTTTATTTACATATAATAACATAATTTACCTATAGTTAGGAGCATTGTGAATTGAATTGGTGTAATCGATATTTTTAAAATAATAATATCGTTATAATAAAAATAATAAATTACAAGTAAATTTGCAAAGGTCTGGTCCAAGCGAGGTTTTAGGTCACATAAAACCACTGCCTCTATTCGGTATCAGGTTTATGGGGTAGGTATGCCGTAGTCCCTTGGGGAGTAGCCCCATTCTCACGAAATAAGCCGCGAATCCCGTTCACTCGAAAACTATAAACTACTTTGGTTTTATTTCAATGGTATTTGTTATTTTTTTTCTTTTTTTTTTTTTTTTATGTATTATATGAAGTAAGAATATGATTTTTAAGTTACGTTCTATAATAATTACGTTTTATTGCTACGTTTTTAATCTTTATTCTTCGCTACGCCTCTATATATTATTTTTTTAAGTCGTCTAATTTTCGTCGATTATTTTGTTTTTCCCATTCTAATTATATTTTGACGATAAACGTGCGTGCAGTTTTAAGAGAATTGTTTATTTTTCATGATAATATCGATCGGTTTTAATTTTGAAAAATAAAGATAGTTTATAAGAGTCAGCGAATTCTCGTATTATAATGTTTTTAACCAAGGAAAAAACATTTTTCTTTTCTCGCAAGATAGATTTTGAACGTTTTAAACGTCCACACGGTGTTCTTTGTATAATTCTATAAAGATTTAAATAGTATAATCTATATGTATTATAATATCTGATACCTGTCAGAAATAACATTAGACGACGCGTTTTCTTAATCGAATTATATACATTTTTTTTTTCTAGCTGAATCATCGATGCCGAGATTCGCCGAACCCATACCGAATGTCACAGTGAGCATCGGCAGGGACGCATTACTGGCATGTGTGGTGGACAACTTACGCGGATTTAAGGTAAGAAATCAACGTTTCGTCATAACCTATAAAAAAAAAAAAATTAAAAGGAATATTTTTCGTAGCGATATCGGTCAAAATAAACCCCACGCTATTTTTCATATTTATTTTACCATATATTCTTATTATACTAACACGATACGCATTACTGTGTTACTTGAATCTAAAAGCAATAGTGATTTTATGACATTATACGTATTATTCATTTATTATCGGATAACAAAGGATGAATTTAATTATATTTCAATGCAAAAGTCTAAAATACGAGTATAATAATTCTTTTATTCTTTAGAGACTTGCTAAAAAAAAAAAAAAAAAAAAAAAAAATGTATATTCCTATTTATTTATATATTTTATAATTAATAATAATATCACATATTACAATAAAACGATATTGTAAAGACTTATTTTTATTTAATTATTATATATTTATAATAGGTACTAATAATAAAATAAAATAATATATAAATATTATGAGTTACACTCATGAATTTTGTCGTTACAAAAGTAATAATATATTAAAATATGGCTAAAAGAAACTTTTATTTTAAAATGTCGTAAACACGACGTTATTATTTTTTACTATAAGGATAAGTTATACTGTGCACGTGTGTTCATCAACATATATATATATATATAGCATATAGGTATGTAATATGAATATAGAATTTAAAAGTATGTTAATAATGTGAAAATAAAAAAAAAAAGGAACAAGTATCAATGTATTACTTAGAAATTACTTTTATATTATTCAAATATTCAAGTTTTCATGTATATATAAGATAAATTATTATTATTTATTTTTTAATATATTTTTATAACTATTTACTTTCATGAACAACATTATGAAGTACGATGATAATGTTTTATTTTTATTTACTCGTTTAAATTACGAATAAAAATAAATATCACGTTTTTAAATATTACTGAATTTGAATTCAATTAAACGTATATACAATATATATATTACCGTTGGAATATGAAATGGTATTATTTCATGAAATACCTATAGGTACTTTACGAGACAATAACCAAATTAAAGCGATGAACCATATAATTTTTAATTTAACTAGTTATTTAATGAATTTTCCCCGATATTGTTTAGTTATAGTTACATCATATGCATCGGAAATTATTAAAATAAAAAAAAATTGTGCTCTATGTATGAATGAACTAATTTGGGTCGCTGAAATCGATGGGTTGACGTTTTTTTTTTTTATTTTTATCGATAACAGGTATTAGAGGTAATATAATAGTATGAAATGAATAGTATGATAATAAAAATTATAAATTAAAGATAAGTTTACGACATTCGCACATTTATTTATAGTGTATTGGTGTGTATAGTTTAGTGTGTGCCAATAACAGTTCCATTGTAATTTTATTAAAACTACACTTTGTCACGTGTTATTTACGTTTGCAGTTGCTATTTGCTCTAAATATCTCGTATTTGCAAAATATGTATCGCAAGAAAATCATATTTCCCTACGAGTGTCTGCTACAGAACAATCGATTGGAAATCCTAATTTTTTAAAATGTATATGTACGAGTATAGTCTTGCGTATAATATATTGATGTGTTTGTCGCAAGAATAATAGTGTATTATTTAGTACAAAATGTCACATAAGTCAATCATGTAATAATATCATTTTTTTTTTTATATATATTTTATTGTTAAAATTTGTAATATTTTAATACTTAACGTGATGTTTTAAATCTAAATAATAATAATAAGAACTATTTTTTTTTTACACTGATTAATTGATAACCAAATTTATTTTGTTGGAAAATAATAATTTATTGCATTACTTATTTTGTCTAAGTAGTTAATGATGCATGTACTTCCATAATTTCCATTCCAAAATTATATAAAATAACTAGGCATTTTATACATTTTCTAGATAGAGTATTTATTTTATTTTAATGTATAAACTATTTAACTTAAACAGTACAATAATTTATAAAATACGTTATTTTATACTTTAAGGGTAACATATGTACGTATTACAAGTACATTAAAAATTTAAAACTTTTTTTTTTTTTTAATTATTAATATTAATTTCATTTATATAACATTATAAGTATTCATTTTAAATAATTATTATATAAATGTTGTTACGGAGCGTGAACCAAAACGGTTCTGTTTAGAGTTAACAAATTTTATAAGGGTTTACTAGGCGGTACGGTAAAAATATATACTCCAATCATAGACGCGTATGTACGAACACAACCAAGTGCATAATAACGAACTGTGATTAGACGACCAATCAAAGAAGCTCGCCGTATTCAAAAATACCATAAAAGGCGAACGATCGACCGAAATTATTCATTCCAGTCACAGCACTACAGCAGCAGTCCAGTCAACATCTTCAAAACTCCGGATTCAAGACTATACAGAAACAAGAACGACCGCCGCCAGCGTACTATCAAGAGTGTATAAGTTGAGACACAGTACCTGAACGTAGACCGCGACCGCAACGGACCAGCCGAGTATACGCCGACGACCAAAGCCACGTCGTTGACTTACTTAAGTTCACTAAATCCGTGAAACGTCCCTGTAGGCCGCGTATTGTAATACCCCTTGGGTAACGCGTTTCGCCAACTTGTAAATAGATAGCGACCTATTTGAGTTCGCGAATTCTGGATATTGACGCACCGGTATCGGTATGACCGTTAACTTTAGCTTCGTGTTTTCTAATTTTTAACAGTATTCGTTGTAAATTAAAAATAATAGTAAAAGTGAATAAAGATGTAGCATGATATACCGTAACCAACAATTGTGTAATTATTTAATGATACGGATAGACGATAGTGAAACTTACCACCTAAAACACCGTTTAAACGTGTCAAAAGATTATTAGTTAATATAAATTATGTCTATGACATTTTAATGTATTAGAAATTATAAATGAATCTTAAACGGATTTCAATCACTAATTATTATTTATAAGTTACATGTTGTTGTAATAAAGTATTATAAATATCAACCCTTCTGGTCTAGTAAAACGATTATTTAGTTGACTATAAGTATCGTTTAAAAAGTAAGAATATTTCTGTATCTAAAATTTATGAGATTTTAAACGCTATTGCTACTATTATTATTATATTTTCAAGAACCATTCTCGAGGGTGGTTACGATTCAAATTTATTAATTTAAGGGGAAAAATAACGAAATTATTTCGATCATGATTGGCTGTGATCAATTATTAGGGTACGTGTTATTATTCGTTGAGCGTACAATCAAAATATAATAAATAGATAATAATTAGATATAATAAAATAGATAAGCACATTGGTTAAAATCACATGTTTACGCTTTTAACGGATTCCTTCCATTAAAAAGTACACCGATTATTTTAAAATATATTATTCGGTATTTGCAATCATTTTTATCGTGGAGATTAAGGGTCGTAAACGGATTTAAAGTATCCGTATTCGAATTATCGTATAAAACAAATATATATATATATTTAATTTATGTGATAAAAATGGTCGTTTTTTTTTTTATCGCAGGTCGCTTGGGTTCGAGTGGACACTCAAACCATTTTGTCCATTCACCACAACGTTATTACCCAAAATCCCAGGGTAACCCTTTCCTACAACGATCATCGTTCGTGGTATTTGCACATCAGAGATGTGCACGAAGATGACCGGGGTTGGTACATGTGTCAAGTGAACACGGACCCGATGAGAAGTCGACAAGGGTACTTGCAAGTGGTTGGTAAGTATAATCTTATGTTAACTCGACACGACACATACGACGTATAATTCTTGGCCACTTATACTTTATCATCCCTCTCGTCGTATATTTTATTCTTGGTTCCATCGTATAACAAGTTAAATACGTATATTTATTATATTTTTTTACCTATACGTACAATATATCATATAGGTTGAGTATATTATATAAAATGTATTCGAATGAATTTTTTACGATGTAGATATTTTTAAAATACATGCGTTTAAAACCAAAAACGATATTTTTCCATATCATAATAATTAATATCATATTTTTTTTTTTTGATAGTAGATGTGGTCTGATTACCACGTTATAAGGTATGTTTTCGGTTGAGAATTATAATATAATATATTTAGCTGGTATTTTCTTTAGATCATTTTTTGAATAATTTCCAAAATGTTTACATAGGTAAAGGTTATAAAAACTACCAAAATTCACGGATAACAGCAAAATTAATTTTGACATTGTTGATTTTACTTATCGCACTATGATTTGCTAATGAAACACATAATATAATATATAAATCATATAAATATTTATATAGAATATTCACTTGGATATTTTACACGCGCGATACAATTTCGAAACGGTTACTTTGATTTAAAAATCAAAAATAAGGTTACAATTACTATTATTATTAACTATACGTCATAACTTTAAACGCTATAATTTATAATATTATATAAATGTCTTCAGAATAGTTTTTTCCAACGCTATGATATTTTATTATTGTATGATATTCAAATCGCATATAATATTATAATATAATACTCGAACTATATAATAAAAATTTCCTATAAATTTATATTCCTCTATAATACACGCTATACATCACCATTGGCCTGTGTCCAATCTTCTTTTTACAATGATGACGATAATTCTAAGAATAATTATTTTATTACGGTTTTATTTTATATTTTCAAGTGCCTCCGAGCATTATAGACAAAGAGACGAGCACGGACATGGTGGTTCGCGAGGCGAATAATGCCACATTAACATGCAAAGCTGCCGGATATCCGGAACCGTATGTAATGTGGCGGCGGGAGGACGGGGACGATATTAATTACAACGGAGACACAGGTACGGTACATACTATATTTATTATATATATATCGTGTAATGAGCGACGACATAGTGATATTATATTATACGAGTATGATAACGAGGGTATAACGTCATTATAACGTGTATGGAAATGTCGTATATACTCGGTATTATATAATATTATTATTATGTGCGGTTTCCTCGGACAATAAGGAGCAAAACTACCCTCTCGCGTAACAGTCGGAATCAAAATAATTATATATTATACTCTTGTCCCTCTTTACGCCTTCACCCCCGAGACTACCCCCCAACTACACTCCGGGTGTTACCCAAAACGCGTACCTATATTATTAATATATTACATATTATACTCGTATATGAGAAAATAATATTCGAAGACAATAACAATATTCTAAACCGTGTAATTTATAACAATACGATATCACATATCATTATTATTATTATAATATAGTGCCTATATATAATTTGGTTTGTCGATAAAATATTATATACGATCAACTCAGAAATAATAATAATTATATACGTATTATATGGAATACTTAAACAATATAAAATATGTTAAGTCTATCGCCGATTTTCAAAAAATAATTATCGATAGGCGCGAATTAGATTTTATTTTAATTTTGGGTAAAAAAGGCATTTTTTCGGATATCGTTTCACGACACGCTCTGTACAACACATACTTATTATTATTATCGTTATTCTGTGATTGTAACAGGTACATTTTTTATTATAATATCGTGTGTACGATAAATAATATAAATAATACGTACTCGTATTTTTAAACGTTCGACTGTGATTTTTTTCCAACAAAATCGTGTATAAATACGAATATAATATACTTTTGTGTTTCGCTGGAACACACGAATAGTATTTTTTTGTACACGTTTTACGATAATACGAATAATATAACGTATGCGGTCGTATACGATTTATTATAATTCACGTGTTTTGTCGTACGATATTTTTATTATTGTTTTTTTTCGATTCGCCATATTATTATTATATTTCGTTAAATTCTTATTTCGCGTTTTTATTACGCTATATGCTGTTATACTCGAGTAAAAACCGGCGCGACGTACTTTTATTTTCGCGTGCCGTTCACTTACGGCTCGTATACGATTTTAACCGATTACGAATCGTCAAAAATCGTCCTTTTGACTTTAACAGCGTATAATAATAATAATATTATTATATTGTGTCGTATGGAATAAAATGAAAACGAATATAAATAAAAAAAAAAAAGTATTTTTTTTTTATTGTTTCTATATAATATATGCTATTATTATAACTCCCGTCTTTCGGCCGTCAAATTACAATACTCTCGTACCTATACGTGTGTGTTCGCAGTTATGTCTTGTAAAAAGTTATAATCCTATACTACGCATTAGTAAATAAAATATACGCAAAGGTTACCAGAAGTGGTTTGTAAGTTTCGGTATAATACGTATAACGTAGGTATTATAATATATATTATGCGCGTGCGAGTTAAAAATATTTAAATTTATGTACGGAATTTAGTGGATTACACTTTCGAGAGTTAAAAACTTTTGTTATTTTACACCGGTAAAGATATACCTACACATATTACATATTATATTTCACAATAATAATAATAAGACGCGGAATACAAATACAATATTAAAATATACGATACAATCGAAAATTTAATTTACTAATATACTGTATATAATTTTTTCTCAGTCTTTCAAAAAGTTGTTTTGAAATAAAAAATGAAAAATGATTATTATTATTATTATTATTATTATTATTATTATTATTATTATTATTATTTACACTACGAGAGTTGGTTTATAACATTATACCTATTATATTATTATAATACACGCACGGGTTAGGAAAACTTTAACCGTTTTCCGTCTCTTATTAATATGTACATTATTATTTTGTCTTTAACATTTGATCGTGGTTGTTCGGGTTTAGTTCGCTATATTATCCACTCTTACCGTAATAAAATCCCGATTTCCGCGTTAAATATAATAGTAACTTTATATTTCTTTTACAATCTTACGAATAATGGCTATAATTCGACTTTATTGTTTTCATTTTCCAAACATCGCCGAAACCATTATTTTATTGTTTTTTTTTTTCTATAATATTACACGGGTTCAAATGTGAAATTATTCGTTATTATTATTTTATAATATATATATATATATATATTTTAATTCTTTCAAAAACTTAGCTTTCCTTTGAGAAATGGGGGGGGGGAAAGAAAGTACGTTAGAAAATTGAATAATGTTGGCAATGAATTGTATGCGAGAAAACTTTACAAAAAATAATCTTTACTCGTAAAATACATATAAAACGAAAAAGATATATTTTGAATCCAATTGTTGGTAAAAAAAAAAAAAAAGTTTTGATTTGTTACTTGAAAATACTATAAATTTTAAAAGTAAATTTAATTTGATTATTTTTATTATTATTATTTTTTTTTTTTTTATCTTAAACCGTATACGTATGTTTTTTTTTATTTATGATGAAAAATATCAATGAATTATTTAAAAAACTATTGCGTTAACCGCATATTATATTATAATATTAAGAATACGTTAGGAATTTCATTTTAATCAATAGTAGTAACGATATTTAATAAAAAAATATTCAGTAAAAATTATATTTACATTTTTATCGATTTCTTTACATTAAACTAATATTGAATATATAATTTATATTTTATATGGATAGACATTATGATCATGGATGTATTTATGTATACATACTACGATTAATGTATACACATGTTTATGTTCGAACAAAAATGTCTATATTTAATAAAAAATTTAAAAAAAATTTGAATTTAAACTATAATATAATATAGTCTTATCTGTTATATTATGTTGTAATACGGTTGATATCGATTTTAACGTGAAAAAATAATTTTGACAATTGTCCGTTTACCATTCTGTCTCTTATTATTTTTTTTTCTTATCGGTTGATTTTTAAAGTAAAATATTGCCTGTAGAATAAAAATTATTTTATTGTTCGATAATAATATTGACGTAAAATAAATTGTTTACTTCGATATAATATCAATATTGTTATACGTATCTATCTGTCGCGTTAAACTATTTCTTAACTTGTATTTCTTTTTCTAATTTCAATTTCTTTTTTTTTTTTTTTTTTACCACGATTTACGAGTAGTTCTATATAAACATTAATTGTTTACTTAGTTATACGTTAATTAAATCTTTTTTTTTCTATATGTGTATTTAATAATAAAAATAAATATTATTATACTACGTTTCTATATCCACTAGAATGCCGTATCAAATAAATCCTATTGAACATAAAAAAAAAAAAAAAAAAATGATATGATAGTTAACTGAGCATGGAATAGTTATAATTTATTGCATTTATTATCTAATATTTATTTGTCAGCCTTTTGTGCCTCACATATATAAAATAGATTATGTATATAACACAGTACATAATATAAATTATATATTTTACATATTATGTATATAATATTATTATCTCTGTCTGCGAGTTTTAAATCTTCTAACGATAAAACTTTTCAGTGACACGCAGTCTATTTTGTTACTTGTTTAATTGACTTCGAACTATACATAACTGATAATTATATATATATACGTAAAACTATGAGAACGAGTTAAACGCAAACTTGATATTGAGACGTTACGAATTATTTGTTGTGTAATATATACATGCGAATACTGTCGGAATGTGTACCCATGTGACTCATTATTTTCACTTCAGTCGCATTCGCAGTGTTAAACGAATAACACCATACACAATACTCATACATATTATCGTATAATGTATTCGTTATATTATTATTATTATTATTATTATTATTATTATTATGACTTTACAAAAAAAAAAAAAAATGAACGTCGAAACTTTTCATCTCCGACAGTAAATTTCATTCTAAAATAGCTCTATTATGTTATGTATATATTTTATTTATAATATCTCTTATTATAGTAAAATTTATTTGTTTTTTCGTGTTCGTATTTAAACACCGAAAGCGAGACACGCAAACGTACACGAATATACGAAAATAAACGTTGTAGGTGGATGAATATTCGATTTGTTTTTCTAAAATATGTTTATTATTATATCGTCAATCAATCGCGGATATTATTTGTCCGTTATAACTCGAGTTTGTTGAAATTGTGAGATTCAATATTATAATATAAAATGGAGAATTCATATATATATATATTTATATACACTTCAAATGGCAAAACAAACTTTGAAGATAAATATCGTATCGTAATATAATAATCATTTTATGATATTTTTGCAATCTCCTTCGAATAATAGGAGAATTTAAATATAGATTTCGTTATTGCGATAAATATCGACCAAAACGACAGTGAGTTTATAAATAATTATTGTATCTATCCTTGAACACGAGTACACACATACTTCAATCGTATTGTCTAATAAAATCACGAAATGTTCTATTAAAATTTCATCTTTATAGGTATAGATTTTCACAGTAATGGGGGGAAGAAAAATGATTTCTAATATTATTATCGAATTTTTATATTCAACTATTTTGTATACGGTATAAATACAAATATTATATTTTTATTATTGTATAAATAAAAAAAAAAAAATGATTATATATTTATACTCGTGTAATATTATTTAAAACGAAAAAAATATCAAAAAAAAAAAAAACATTAAGGTTGATAATATCTTATAATAAAAACACATTGTATATAATATAATATACTAGTATACAGGATGATCGTAATCGTATATTAAAAATTCATTCGTTTCATAATAATTACGAGAAAATTGTGTAGGTACGTAAATAATATATTGTAACACGTGTATTAAAGTACTATTATAAACCTGGTTGAAGTTTAATGATATTTTTAACCGCGGTTGGGGGGGTTTTTTTTCTTTGCCTCGTGAAATTGAATCGCTGTAATGTAAAATGCCGAACATTCCTTGTATTATCATAATATACGCTCACACCGACAGAGATTTTAATGTTTTTAAACGTCTCGTTGTCGCGCGTTATAAACGTGTATACACGTGGAAAACGGTTATTTTTCGTTCGGATTAAAAACTGCGAATCGTTGAAAAAGCGACGATAAAAACAAACACCCGTCGTAAATCGACCAATTTTGTTCTCGCGAAGGTCTTTTTTCCCCCATTTCCCCCCCCCCCGTTCCGCAAATTAGATTTGCGCGATCGTCGGCCGGAAAATCGCCGTGACGCGTGAAATCTCTCGTACAAACACGCGAGCTAAAAAATAATGTTAGGTATAGGTGCATTTTCCACGATTTCGAATCGTCCGTTGTCCGCGTGGGCTTTTGTCGCGGTGACGATATTTACGCGCGAACTAAACGCGCTTTACCCACAAACCCGCGAAACGACCATAGTTATTATGCCGTATGTAATTCGCGTACACGAACGTGATCCGACGGGATTAATTATTATTTGCCGGAGGATTTAAAAATAAAAATTGTAAAACATTAATTGGGTACCGTCGTCGCGTTTGTTCGTTATGCGTAGAGGTACCCATATCGAAATAAAAAATAATATAACTATTCGAAATGATACCACGGTAACGTCTCGAGTTTTATACAATGTCCATTTATTTCCATACGATATTATTATACTGCTGGACAAAACGCGAACTATATTATACACAATAATTAGAACCGCGCGTATTCTAGAAATATTTAAAGTTACATTTTAAAATTAAAATCGACTTTAAAATATTTATTATAATAGGCGTACCGGAATAATTTTTAACCTTAAAGTCGACTTTAATTAATAATTATTATAAAGCCTCTTTTATTTAATATGATAATACAACGTTTGTTACGTTTTATATAATATTTTATAAATTATTCATCGTAATAATAATACGTCTGTACAAATACTTTTTCTACCAGAAATAATGTTACGATCTTAACGAACGTAGCACGCAGGAAAGACGACGGACGTATAGCTGGTACTTTGTTAAGGTCGTTTTTTTCGAATTTATCAAAATAAGCTTACGCGACGGGCGAAATTCAAATTTCAACGAAAATTCGGCAAATATTGAAATTTTAACAAAAATCCAACTTCGCTCGGAATCGTTTTTCCAATGCGATAATTTAACATTCATAATACAACGCGACTGTTCCCTTCACACCTTGTATCATACCAAAACAGTTATCAGATATTTTTATTTTTATCAATTTTAAACAGTATATCGTCGTAATACGATGTATAAAAAATTAAAAATAGAAATCTTTTTGACATCATTGTATACACGAATATTTCTGATTGCAAGAAATATACTTTATAATATTTACTATTTTTTTTTTCTATACATATATACGAGAATTCGTGTACGATATAATAACAATCTAAACAATACGTACAGCACATTCGGATCTCCGCCACCGACGGTTCCGCCCTCAGAAGCCTTCGGGGACCGTCGTACCGAGAAGCTCGTGCGCCCCCGAGCAATTTATATATTGCGTCCGAACGGCGGTCGGTCGCTCGGGAAAACCCATAACGAACCAATTCTATATATAGACATATATATAATATATATATATATATATTATATATATACATATACATAGGTATGACGGTGTGTCCGTTTGCGTCGTCATCGTGTCTCGCGCGTCTTTTCGCCGTCGCGGTCGGAAACGGTCGTGAGTGGTCGGCGTCGGAAACCCTCGCACCCCCGACCAAAAAGTACAACACGCTTTCGTATATATAGCCAGGACAGATTTGCCAAAAACCTTTCCGTCCGTCAGTTCGGATCGAGCCCTCTGGGGAATCGATGTACGGCCTAAGTACGTTGTATATATAAAATAATATATTAAATTATATTACGTTTTTCCCGTATAATATATTTGCGATTACGTTATATTATTTTTGGGTTATATTATTATTATTATTTCCCGTCTCTTCGAGTTATTATTATTTTTTTTTTTTCAATTCGAACATAAAGAGTATCATCATCGTAGTATACGTCAGAAATTATCTCTTCTCTGCCCTGCTGATCATCCCTAGATAAATCAAAATATATTACGTACGACGTATTATTTATTCCGGAATCATAATCCAATAATAAATATACGCGAGTATATTGATAATATTTTATATTATATACATTTACAATAATATGTAATATTATAATTACTAGAAAAAAAAGAAACGCTCCAAATCGAACAAAAAATTTGGGGTTCAAAACATCGGCTAGGACGTCGCGAAGAGAAATTTTTTTTTACTTCTCCCCGTCCAATCACGTGATTTTTAATCCAATTGAGGCTTGGGAGAATATACGAGAGTGCCGAACGGGAATTCGGTTTTCACGGCCCTCGAGATTTAGAGAACGCTACGGACTTTATTTACAACATATTATACATAGTATTCGTTATTTTTGGCGAAAATGGTAATGATACGATTAAATGTAATAAAAAGAAAATATTTTGAATTTCGTTTTTCGTTGCGAGTGTTTATACGTTCGTGTGTAAAAGATCCCAAATTTTCAGATCTAGTAGCGTTTATGTCTATTATAATTTAGAAGAAATTATACATTGAAAATGGTAGATTGTTTTTAAATTCAAATAATAATAATTCAACTAGTTAAATCGAGATTATACAAGCGTGTTATTATCATTATTATTGTGATAACCAATCATTGCGCGAATGGTTATTTTGCGAATTTCTTAGGAAAATTTAAATCGAACATTTTACAATTTTATTTTCAAATGTCATTTATTATGACCAAGGAAAATATCGTTAATATTACTTATACAATTATGAATACCTCGTTTGAAACGTTGGATCTCTCCTCGAGCCATCCTGATTCGCAATTTTAATTTAGCTGTCATTTTTGTTCAAAATAAAATTTCCGGTTGAAGACTGCGAAACAGTACTAGTATATACAAATATAATAATAATATAATGGAGAAGGAAAGGTAAACCGAAAATATCGACTACAAAAAGGTTTTTATTATTCTTATTAAAATAAATATACCAACGTGAAATAAAATGGCGTATTTTTCATTTTATATAAAATATAAGTCTTATATTCCGTTAAATACTCTTCAAACGGTTGAACACCAAGAAAAAAGTAAAGATTTTTGTTTTTATTTTCGTCACGGTTTACACCGTTAAATCATTTAACTTTTACGGTGTAAATCTGACGCGAACAGACTCAATAACGACAATAATAATATTGGTTATATATTTTTATTGGGCTCTCCCGTGTTTGGTATATAAATTTTGTACGTTTTGCGACGAAGCTGTCGTTAAAAATGACTATCGACGCGATTTTACTGTTAAAATTGATTTATACGAAAATTTAATTTGTTGTGTTATGCTTCAGAGTATTAAAAATTATGCGCCTATTCCAATAAATTACAGAAACTTTAAATTTATTATTTACTCTACCTAACTTGAGTTCCTAAAAATACTCGCTTTTGTACATTTTTGGTTCTATAAAAATTATTATAATGAAAATTAATTATTCACTAATGATTTAACAAATATTTCGATAAAGTGGATGCGAGATTTCGACACCATTAAAGCCGCGTAAAAAGTTTTCCCAATTAAAAAAATTTCTAATTTTTAATATCTTATACTAAAATAAATTAAATTTCAAAAAATAAATAAAATGAAACGATTTGAAATTTTAAAACCTTTCTTAACAGCTTATGCTTTTTACCCAAATGAATAAATTATAGTGTGGTATAGGTAGTATAGATATAAATTAATTTCAACAACATTTGGGACATTGTTTTTGTTTAAGTATTCTTGTTATAAGATCTTGTACAATAGTATAATATTACAAAAATATCGTGTGCAGGGTGAATCGCAAAAAACTTTTCCTACACTTTGCATTTAATATTTGTGGTTTCGAACGTTCACA
Source organism: Tetraneura akinire (assembly GCA_021307375.1). Taxonomy (NCBI): domain Eukaryota; kingdom Metazoa; phylum Arthropoda; class Insecta; order Hemiptera; family Aphididae; genus Tetraneura; species Tetraneura akinire. Next base: position 6,210,855 of record JAIUCT010000009.1, read on the forward strand.
GATTTTACTTCCTATAGTTGTATGTTTAACACGAAATTATATACAGATCAAAATATTATTAATATAAATATGAAGATAAAAATAATATTCTGTTCACTCTGTATAATATTATACAGGTATATTGAAAAAAAAAAACATTACAGCGAATTTGAAAAATAGTATCATATAACACTTGACATGAATTATAATATAATAAATAAAGTACGCGTATTGGCTTCGAGGCACTTGTTACTTGGTTTACAATTCTACGCGTACACACACACATATATATATATAAATGTACCTATATAACATATTTTTTTATGATGGTTATAACTTGTAACGTTATAATGATATACCGAATTAATATAATTATCTATACGTCATTTCATTATAATATTAATTCAGTCGATTGAAGGCGAAAAATAAATTATCGAAAGTTTCGGATGGAAAATCGCAGATAACGATAATAAAATATTCGTGTTCATCAAAATAATATATGCATATGAAATATGAAACTCATTTAATATAATTATTGAATGGTTATTAAAAACGCTACATACGTTAATAATTTATATATACTAATATACTATATAATATTTAAAATCACTCATAATTACGATACATTTTATAACGTTGTTAACGCATTTAGTAATTTGATAGAAATTTCCACTTCGTTATAATTATTATACAATGTATAGTTTTATTTTTATTCATCGCAAAGTTATTCATTAATGGAGATAATATTCTGCCCTAGATTCATATGTTGTTAATTAATAATTATTTATACGGTTTTTATTCCTAATAGTAATTATTTCGATCAATTGACGTGTAACGTGTATACTGTATACGTACAATTGATTCGGTTCGTAGTTTCAGACGTTCGATTCATAATTAAAAGTCACCCGGAGGAATCCCACTTTGCATACCGTACTCGAAAACTAATGAAAAATAGATAATATGATCGTGTATGATAATATTATGTTTGTACGAGAGACACATTATCGAATAGATTAGTCGACTGAATGCTTTACGTGTTTTATGAAATGTCTCAATTCTGGTAAAATAAGTAGCTAAATGTATTATTTCAACGAGATCTGGAGCAAGGTGAAAAAAATAATAAAATATCTTTCCCCAGAAAAAAACTGCTAACTATTTGTGTTATCAATCTAACCGAAAACACCAGACACACCATTGAGAAATTTGGCGCCCCGGAGCAATTTTTCCCCTCCACCGGAAACCGTGCCATTAAGTAAAATAAACTTAAAATCCCAAACTCAACGTTTACAAACAATAAAATATAAATCTTACATCATATGCAATAAGATTATAATGATAATATACTTTTAATAGTAGTTCGCTTAATGACTTTTGTTTTAATTTATAATATAACGCTTTAACTCGGCCGAGAGTGTTTTAATATGAATATTAATATTTTTTCTCAAATGGCGATAATAACGTTTTACAAATTTTTTATAATTTATTTATGTGAATATTATGAAATGTCCTAAAATCACGATTAACGAAAAATGAAAAATTATAAGAAATAAAATTTAAATTATAATATTTCTTAAATGTGAAAATTTTAATTTTTTTTTATTCTTCTAAAATTCGTTCATTTTGCACGATTTTATCAATAACCGCTAGCTCTGTTGAGTTCTTAATATTATATTAAATAAATATTGATAAAATAATTAGAAATAACAGATGAATTTGAAAGAAATATGAAATACGTAATAAATACCAAATATGACAAAGTATACAATATTGTATATAATAAATACATATATCTATAAAAAATATTTCAATCTATAGTACTAATAAAATATGTAATCGTACGTCAATAAAACACTATACTTATCAATACAACAATAATATTGACATTTTTTGAGATGTAATAAAAAAAATGATTTAATAATGATATTGGTCACCATGGATACGATAATCATGATAATGGACGGAACGACCAAAAGTCGTATAAGATTTTATTTTACACGTGACGACTGTTTTATAGTAATAGGCGCATTTAAAATATTATATTCTTAATTGAATTTCTATAAATTTAAACTATCGTAATTTCGATATTGAAATTCTAGTTTTCGACAATACTATGAGTATACAGTATTAATTACTAATAATTAATTTACTGAATATCTATATTTTAAACCAAAAATTTCAAAATGGATTTTATTATTGTCATGTCAGATTTTGTAACGTTACTCGTAAAAACCAAAGACTATGAAATACGTTCGTTTTGTGTTCCAATACAACGAAATAAATCAGATGGATTCGGCGTATTGCTGGCGCAAAATAATAAAGTATTTATACAGCATCTTCTTCATTGTCACAACACATATACAATTATAAAATTTTATCATCGTTATATTTTCGTGTACACAAAGAGTCATTTAAATTTCTATATTAGCAGATATAAAATTCTCGTTAATGATTTAAAACGTATTTAATTATTTTTTTTAAAAAAAAAAAAGCTAAAACGAAGGAAATAAGCAATACCGGACAAATCGTATTATTGAATTTATGTTATAATTTTTATTCTCGACCGTAATGTTATATTAAAATATAACCTCTACCATTTAAACGGTAACGTTTGTTTGAAATCGATTTTCCTTAATACGTGTGATCATAATAATATGATTATTAAATGTAAGAAATACTTCCGCGTTCCGCGTGTAAACGCCACGCGGCAAATAAAATTGTATACATTCTATTTTACCTTTGACGACGTACTACTCGTTCCATTTACATTTCAGTTATTGGAGTGTTATTGGTCTTTTTGAAATTTTAAAATTATTCCGGTCTATATAATATTATTATAATACTAGCTGAGGAACCAAAGCCTTCCACCACCATAGTTCTGCCAGTGGAATACTGGTGAGGGTGAAAAGCTTTACCACCACCATAACATTTCTGCTACCATAGTGTTCGGGTACATACTACATTGAGCCCGGCGGAAGTAGATCTTTATCAGATATAATGATTAAAGTATTTTATCCGCCTCTGGCGGATTGTAGGGCGTTCGCAATCTAGTGGTCCTATTTACACTCTCTTCGGGTGAACAGTCTTTGACCGATCACGGTAGTCCCCCCACGCGGAGTACGCCTTCGGCGCACTCACTTACCCCAGTCAGGTTCCAGTGGGATACAGGTGCGTGTGAAAAGTTTTACCACCACCATAGCTGCCAGTGTAATACCGGTACCGCCTGTACTATATTTTTTAACTGTAACAACGTATGCGTTCGAACAATTAATGTTTATAATATAAGCCAACGACCACGATTTGTATATAAATCATACGTATAATTTTACAGAGTCAATAATCAACCTAACGCCTAGCTTCCTAACATTCCTACCTACCGAGTACGCCACCGTGGCTCGTAGGATAATCGTCGAAAATCGGTATATTAAAATTGTTTCGCGATATCGAAAAATTCGCGAATTACGGCGAAATATCGGGCTTTTATCGGGTTCCCGACCGTTACACCCGACCGCGAACAGTCCGAAAACCGTTTTCGACGTTTGTCGAACGAAAAATACGCGAAAAAAAGCGATCGGGCAGCGAAAAACGACTCAGTTACGGTACGGCGATCGACGGCGGCGCGAAAAAAACGACGGCTACGCGAGAAATATTAATATAAATTAATATAATTACGAATTCGTTATAAATACGAATTAATTATAATTAATAATATTAATACCAAAGCACGGTACAAATAAGTCAATAAGTCTATAGCAATAATTTCTATGTCAGTGGTCACTGGTCACATAAGTAATGAAAGTGGGAAAAGTTGAAATAACAGTGGTAGTAACATTATTATATTAAGGTTTTTTCCCTTAATAAAATTACATCAAATTACATTCAATTTTATTATTACCGTATACATAATTAAAAAAAATTTAAAAAAAATTTAAAAAAAAAAAAACTTGTAATAATATAACCGTTTAATATTATTTCATTAGTAAAAAGGACGGGTGAAAACGTAAAATATCACGTCGAATAATATTACGGCGCGAAATTTTTGGACGGTAGCGAGAGAGAGGTAGGCGTTTATCGGTTTTCGGGAGCGGCGAGCGCAAGGTAGGCTCGACGGACTCGTTATCGTGAGCAGTCGGAAACCGGCCGGCCCGTTATCACGAACAGAAAGAAACCCGGCCATGGAAAAACTAAGGGAAAAGTTAAAAAAGGCGATTTAAAAAAAGGTTTCGGGTAAAAAATTACGAAACCGATTTTAATAGATGGAAAAACCGCGAAAGGTGGAAATTTCGAAGACGTACGACGAACGGTCAATTTATATAATATATAGAATTTATATAATAAAAATAAGGAAAAAACCATGGAAGAAACGACACCGGCCAAGGTTTTTTTTATTATATAAGAAAAAACCATGGAAACAGTAAGGGAAAAACCTCTTCCATGAAAAAATTAGCGTTTTATTATATTAGAAAAAACCATGGAAAAACTAAGGGAAAAGTCAAAAAAGGCGATTTAAGAAAAATTTTCGTGTGAAAAATTACGAAACCAATTTTAATAGACGGAAAATAAAAAGTTGACCGCGAAACGTGCGAGTTTGGAAGACGTACGACGAACGGTAGAATTTATATACGGAATATAAGTAAAAACCTCTTCCATGACGGAGTTAGCGTTTTATTTTAGTAGATTATATTTATGTTATTTAAAATGGAAAATATAATAATATTAAAAATTTTAAGACGGCGCGACGCATAGGCAATATTGCTACACAACGGTATGCGTGAACGTAATATTGTATAACCGAGGTTAATGTACAACCTTTTTATGATCGTTATACAATATATTATTATTATTATTATTATTATTATTATTATTATTATTATTATTATTATTATTATTATTATTATTATTATTACAATATACGAGTATGCAGGGGTCTAACCAGGGGGGATTTTAAGATTTAACCCCCTTTGACTTTATATATATATATATATAGTAATGGTGTATTTTAAGCATGTAAAACTATATATGTATACGAATATTATTATTTAATAACATCCTTCACACATTCTGATTACGCCACTGCTAGTGTGAGTGGCTATTTTTAAATTCGATGAATTTTTCACATAACAAAAAATAATAATTTCGTTATATGAACTAAAATATTATATTATAGTTGTACAAAATAAACGATAAACGTTTTTTTTTCATTTCATTATAAATATTTATTAGTATTTTTGTTTTTGTTTTTTTTTTTTTTTTGTCGCTTATCGGAATATTATTGTTTTTATTTTATAAAAATACTGCTATATCTATTATTCGAAAAGTGTGGTTATTTGATTTTTAATTTATTATAATATTATAACTTATAACTATTGTATTTTTAGAATACCAAGAACAATGATTACAATTTGATACTTTTTTTATGCTTCATTGTTACGAGTACAAAATGTATAACAATATTATGACTACTTAAACTGTTTTTGTTCGAACATTCCTAAAAATTATAAAACTACGAATATTTTATAAAAAAAAAAAACAAATACAATTTTAAAATTTACTGGAAATTTTTCAATTGAACTTATTAATGAGTAAAGATTTCATTTTTTTTTTTTTCGTTATTAATAATATGATTATATTCAATTTCAAACAAAGTTTTCGACAATTAGAAATTAGCAAATTACACGAATTTTACTTTCAATTATATTATTTTATTTCAATTTTCTATAAGACCGAAAGTAAATTTTAAACGATAAATACTAATAATTCGATATATTATAACGAAATTTGCCAATTATACTAATTTAGGTAATTCGTATGGAAAATTACTGATGATATTCGTCAATCGTGGTCGGTCGTGTACGTAAGTTGAAACAATATAAATTTTCACTCCACGGTATAATATAACTTAGCCTAACCTAACTTCGGTAACAATATTAAAAAATAGTATATTTAGAAGTGGTCGCGAAACTTTATCGAGCATCGTCGAACGACGGACGGTCCGTTGTATTATTTTGACGATCCGTCGCGGTCATCGTCGCGTTTTTTAAAAGCGCGGTTCGTAAAACCAAAGAAAAAAAGGACCCTCGCAGGCACTCGTACAATATTATTATAAAATTACGTCTCCTCTGCGAAACGTTATTTCTGGGGTTTTTGCGAAACACGAACGATATAATAAAATAAAAATACGACGTCCGAAATATCGCGTGTTTTCCGCTCGGATGACAATCAAAAAAACGCTCGTGCCGTCGCATTACGCGCGTTCTCTCGCGGGACGGCAAATACGTCAGCGGTGCGAAATTTTGCCACGTCCTGGTTTAGAGATATATTGCGTGTCGTTGCGACGAGTGTTCGATATTGTCTAAACATAACACATTTTATAAATAAATATGCCGATCGTTTGTATATTTTATATACGTATAATATACATCTTTTTTTTCTTCGTTCCAAATGTGTACACTCGCAAAGTCTCGGTGACGTTGACGACGGGCCTCGTATACTCGAAAATTGGCGATCACGTGAATATATCAGAAACGGACAGTCGAGAACGAACGTCTCGGATGGAACGTATTCCTCCTAGTCTTAGCGAGATAACGATCGATTATTATTGCTATAAAATGGAAATAACATATACGAGAATACGGACGGGTCGTCGTGTTAAACGCGTACATAATATTATATAGTTTATATACGACGGTATAAATATAATAACATTATCGTGTGGCATCGACGAAAAAATCCGACCGAGTTTGAGTCGTGTATCGATATTCGGTCCTCTCGGATTCGGAAATTTTACAATTTTATTAAATTTTTTTCTTTATTTTTTTATTCTTTTATTTGATACATTTACTAGGGAACGAAAAAGATTAAGATCGGAGAAATAAAACACAGATAGCTGTGCACGATATGTGTGTACCACAATATTTTATTGTCCTCTGGAAAATATACCTACATAACAAATTTTATTAGAAAATTTCTATGTTTTCGATTTTATTTTTTAGATAATGAAAACATATAAATTTCTATAAATTCCCATCTTAATAAAAAAAAAAAAAAAATTGTCTTAGTATATAAAAATATCCGCATCGCGAGTACATTACGTTATAAGAAAATATTATTATTTTAAAATTAAAATATATTTAAATTTAATATTTTGTTACCTTTATAAGCATATAATTTTAATCTCGACATTTTATTTTAATATTATTTTGGCAAAAAATTGGCGTATATATTTCTATTATATTTATAATAATACAATTTACACATTAGGTATACATCATCTTGGGAATTTATTTGTCGGAATGTCCAAAATTACATTATAATATTGTATATATTAATTGAATTTTCGTTTCTTAATTATTATTATTACGAAATTTATTATACTACTCGCGAGACTGAAATATTATTATTTTAAGTACGTGTGTGCATTATGGATAGAGTAACATTTTTCAATATGAGTTATGATGAAGCTAATATACGCGATTGTTATTCACGGAAATTCAATTAACATATTATAATATTATAAATTATAACTTATATATTATACGAGTATGTATAGGATTTCCTCCTCCGGGTGAATTACTAAGATAATTTCCAAAATATTACCATCGAGTTTCATATCATTTTTCGAGCTTGAAACTGATATTATCATTATCGTTTGATCGCATCTTCTCATCGAGATAAAAAAACAAATAATAATAATAATAATTACACAAATTTTAAAGTATAGAATATATACGTAGGTACTTATTTTTAAAACGCGTTATGTGGTATATAAATGAATTTGTAGAATATTACCGTGGCACGTGTATTGTGATGATGTTTATATTAATAAATATTATTAATTATCGTTTATCAAAACTACGTGCTCGCTGATAATAATATTATTAAAACGAATCAGTTCAGTGTCGATTGATTTCAGACGAAGTTCATAACAATTAATCAAAGAAAATGTTATACCTATACATTATTACGTTTTGTTACAATTTATTGTGTTCGTCTTAATAAAGAGATAAAATATTATAATATATCGTATTTCATATTGGTACTATATATAGGTAGGTACTAGAAATGTCATGTCGAAGGGTTAAATGAAAAACGCGAATCGTATCACGAACGGAATAAAATATTAAAAAAAAAAAAAATAAATAAAATCCTTTGAGAATTTTTCTAAGACGTTACAATATGTAAAAATATTAAATTGGAATTTTTTTTTTTTCTTATTTCGCATTTTTCTACGTTAGTACGCTATAGTTACTGCGACGGCGACGTTATTATATATAAGAAACGCTCGTGCAATATTATAATAATTGTATTAAATATGTACGGTGACAGTGATCTTTTTTCCCCCTGGTTTCATCGGTCACGATAATACTTTTAGAAATGGAAAAAAGAAATCTATAATATAATATAAGACGTTTTCGTACTATGTATAAATATATAAAATATAATAATAATATATTTAACGTGAATATTCATTAATCCTCCTCGCCGCCATTTCCGAAAACCATCGAAGAAACTTTTCGACTTCTGAGAATATTTACATATTTTATTACATTTTAAATGCTTACCGAGATGCACACACACACACACACACACACACACACTGCTATTATATTTATATATTTTGACGACCAAGAGCGAGTTGGAAAAGTGAAGTCCGGTAGACACGAGTGCGTGGAACTTTTCGAATCGTTATTCATATTATACGTATATTAAACGACCACGCGATTTCCAATGTTTAAAATGTAAATTATTCGTCTGATTTATATTATATTATAGTATTATTATACGCGCTCTGTATACATAATAATATAACATTATCCATCGTTGGATGTTAAACGCGGTATAAAACTATATACAAACGACCGTCCGTTTCGGCTGAACTCGACTCGAATAATAATATAATATCCTTTCCTCCAGTTTTATTGTCGCACGACCAAATCTCTTATCCGGTCATCGTCGACTGGATCAAAATTTTTAAAATTATTTACTACGTATTTAAAACCGCTGTATAATATCTGAAAAAAATTACACGAAAATTATTGTGTAATCTATTTCGTATATTATTTATACCGCCTTACGAATATACTAACAAATTTTAATAATAATATATTCGAGTTTTCGTCTCGTTCCGAATTTCGTATACAGAATTTCTAAAAACGAACGAATTTGTATAGACTAGAAAACTTGTAAAAGAAAAAATAACTATCGAACAATAATTAATATAACGCAAATCGGTTGTTCCGTTCATTTTGTGTTTTTCCAGTGACTATATACATACAAAAGTACAAAGAAGTTATATAATACGAGTTTACAACATATTATATTAGTCGGTCTGGCGTATTATCAATAATACGTATATTTTATCGATACCATTTATAATATATTTTCAACTCGTATATTGAATTTTTAATACCCATTATTATATTATAAAGAATCGACGTGAAATATTAAATAAAATATTCTTCGCATTTCATTTCAGTATTCGCTCCGCATTTTACAACATAATAATATAATATTATATTATATAATATGACTCACTATCGTTTCGCGACTTTTAAACTATACACACACACACACTCACACAGCGTTGTTAACTTTTAAACTTTCTCTATTTCGCACACAATTACGTGCAATATTTTAGCGAAAAACGTATACAGCGAAAACCTGTCATTTTATCTGCTGTAATTTTAATACCTACGCGGGTCTCGCGAATTTATATATATATATATATATATACATCGACCACATTTATGATATTATTATTATTATTTTTATCTTGTAATGAAAATCGTATATATTATACCAAACTTTACCGAGTTTCGTTTGTTCCAACACCCGCAGTATAATATATAATAAACATAAGCCCCCGAACAGTAATATTATTATTATTATTATTATTATTATTATTATTATTATTATTATGTAGGAGTAGTTACCGATATAATAATAATAATGATAATAATAATATGAACGTATACTTTTAAAAAATATAAAAACAAAGAAATTATACAAAGTATATTTTTTTTTTGTAAAAAAAAGTTAAAAACCAGAACCGAACGAGAATAAAATGCGATATTACGTTATTGTTCGTTTTTATATGAATTTTTCATCTGTGGTCTGGTATACAAAACGTCAAAATAGAAAATTCTTATGGAAAATTAAAAATAAAATTGGTAAATTTTAAAATGTATCGGTCACACATAATATAATATTATGATGTTATATAATGACCAATAACAATAAAATTTCAACGTCATAAAATTTCTTCGAAATATTATATATATACATATAGTATTATACGTGTAAAAATTGGTTTTAACTTCGACCGTAGTAAGTATAAAGATATGAAATTTTAAGTTCCACACTTTATTTCGTTTTACGAAAGCCACGATCAAAAATAATCACGTTACAAAAACGTACCAACCCCAGTCGTTTTCCGAGTACTATACGCCGTGTACATCTACTGTATATCAAGTATAAAAATATATATTTTGATATAAATTTTAACTGTTATATAGGTATATGGAAACGAAGAATTTATAGATTTTCGTGCTCCAAGTATACACGCATTATATTTTATATAATTATGGTTATTACATTATTATTATTTCTTACGCGGCGTGTCCGTCTCTTATACCATCCGTTACCGTGGTACACGTTAGCCGCATAATTTTTGTTTGTAATAAACATTGTTTTCACATTTTTTTGTAATTATATTTAAAGATAATTTCATGTTTATAAAATGATGTAATATAGAAAAAAAGTATTTCTCTTGAATGAAGTATAAAATTTAAATTCTAACAAGCTCCTCAAAAAATGCGTTTTCTCTTACTATTGTTTAAATAATGCTAACAAATAAAAAAATAAGTCCATTACTTTAAAGGTTACAATACGTTGCTCGCATAATTTCTTTGAATTATTAATTAGATAATTAAATGTTAATTATTATAATGTTTACTTTTTACATGTAACCATGTAGGGACATTCTGTTATTTAGTTTTTTTTTTTTGTTTTGTTTTAATAATCAGTAAAATATTAAATACTGATTATTGGTAAATTTTAAGTCTTAAGGAAAAGTCCCGAGTTTTATAAAAGGGAAAAGAAAATTTGAGTTTTTTCCGCCAAAGTACATTATAATACTTACATTAAATCTTTCTAATATTATCGAAGTATCTAAGGAGCCCAATAATTGTGCGATATAATTATGTGAAGGAACGTGTCCAATTTTTATCACGTTCTGACTATAGAATGGTTTATCTTAACGTATAGTTTTTATCATATAGTAAAACATTCACTATACGAGTACTCGACTAATCTAAAAAATAAATAAATAAAAAAATATTATATTTATATATTAATATTACATTCTATAATATGAATATTACAAGTATATTTTTTCGGAAATTATTTATTTATAATTTATCTGTATTGTTTCAGTTAATTTCATCGACGGAGAAGTGTTGCACATTACAAGAGTGAGTAGGCTCCATATGGGTGCTTATTTGTGTATAGCTTCGAATGGTGTACCCCCGTCCATTAGCAAAAGGGTCACGCTCAAAGTCCAATGTAAGTAATATAAACGTATATATATTTATATATAAAATAATCCCCAAATAATAAATTACCACTTAAATGGAATTTTATCGTTTGCCAAAAGTAAACTTCATTAGAAACTTGCTGCCACACACACACACACACACACACACACATTCACAGAGTTATTATACGCCATTAAAATAAATAGACTTAATGTGTATATTAAAATGTACAGTGTATTAATTTCAAACCACTAATATTATTCCAAACATACCTTCGTAAAATCATTACAATAATATTTAGCTAGGTATGTATGGTTTGATTTGGAATTTCTGAAATGTACCGTTTCTGTCGATAGTTCGATACTTACGCGTTATAATTGGTAATATATAACATATACTAATCCTTGGCCTATTTATAATATATTACATTTTATTCGCTGGAACAAAATATGAGTCTAGTAATAATTTCTGTGTTTGGATTCCACATGATATGACGTATGGTATAAACGATCAATTCTCACGTAATGACGTAATATCGGCTATTGTGCGTACGCGTATTAATATTTAATCATTTATTATATTATAATATTCAAATACCTGTACCTACTATTGTATAGTCAAGTTTATTGAGTACTACGATTAGATAATTCTATGGACGTATTAAACGAAATATTTGTGCGCTAGTATAGTTATTACGTTATATAAAACAATTGATTTTACATCCATTATAATAAAATAATATCCCTTGTGAAGAATACTTATGTATTAAAGAATTATTATAATACCTAATTGGTTTGTACGCGTTACAGTTCCTCCGATGTTGACCATTTCTAATCAGCTGGTGGGCGGATATATCGGTCAGGACATCAAGCTGGAATGTCACACCGAAGCGTTTCCGACGTCCATAAACTTTTGGACGACCGAGAAGGGCGACATGATCGTTTCGGGTAAGTGACCGTATACGTGGTAACCGCGCGGGATTGTGTAAAAAATGAACAAGAGTAGACATGACGGTTTCAGGCGAAAAATACGAAGCCATATCCACGGACAACGGGTACAATAAGTACATGATTTTAAAGATTAGAAAATTATCACCACAAGACTTTGGATCGTACAAATGCGTGGCGAAGAATTCACTGGGCGAAACCGACGGGTTCATTAAACTAGACCGTAAGTGTTATAATACCTACTTAATATTTTTTTTTTTTTTTTACAAGAAATAAATCATCTATAAATGCACGAAAACGAATATTTGTGTATAATTACACGTATAGTATACAGTAGTTATATTAGTTATTTATTATTTAAACTCTATTTTTCACAAGATATAATTTTTTTGAAAATGTCGTGTTTCAAAAATCGTAACGTTTAAAAAATATTTCGATCCACTAAGCAAAACGTAAATATTCACTTCAGTAGATTTATACGTATAAAACTAAATTAATATAAAATATATAAAAAATACGTTTGACCAAAATACGTAATATTGCGCCGAATTATTATAGTCATTTATTATAAGTAGGTATATAAATAATAATATAAAGTTTACTATAGTTAAATCGTTTTAAGAAATATAAGACGATAAATTTTTTTTAAGTACACTTTAAATGACCAAATCGAGCAAATGACCCAACCGTTTGCCGGACATATTTCGGTACAGACTAAATGATGATATACACGAGCGATAAATAACATTAAACGGTTACAAAGCAAGCGATATTCGACACAGTAGAAATGCTAAAACGTTTACACATTTATTTCGTGCGACCATAACCACGGTAGAAGTAATAAAAAAAATAAATTTTTCGGATGTTTTTTTTCCCCCGCCGTTCTAAAGTATTCGATCGATTATTATTTTACTGAAGTTAGAAAATAGGAATATTACGATATTCCATTCGTTTTACTGCTATATAAATCGGTCGTAAATTCATTTTTTTCGTGGTACCTATTTCGAAAAAAAAATTTAAGTCCTAGACTAGACGCATTTCTGTGTATACACACACACACAATATACCGACTTACATCGTAATCGGATTTTCGTCGATCCGTGAATATGTTTTTATTTTTTCATTATTATTTTGTCATCGCAGAAAACACGTCACGCGAAACAAAAATAAAACTGTGCGTTCGATTCCGATTTCGCATACATCAGCGAGAGATTTTCACCAAAGAATCATCAATCATACTGCGTGTCGTTATCAGTATATTGTTATTATATCGTTTCGTACACGTGGTGAAAAGATATCACGAGGAAATAAACTTGTGTCGCTCGTCCTCTCCTTTACACGAGATCGCCTATCGTGACACGAGCAAAACGTATAACTTATATTACTCCCGTGCGTCTCTTAGATAATAATGTTATAATATAATATTATTATCTTGTAATAAATTACATTCATTTGGGCGCATTTAATAAGATTTTGCCACGGAAGTAAACAATAATATTATTATACATTCGAAAATTTATATTGTAATTTTAGATATAATATAGAGTTTAAATCAATAATAATAATTATTATCCTCGTTACCCTTTACCCGGTTAAAATGTCTCTACTCGCGGTTGAAAACCATATTTTTTTTTTTTTTTAATTTGTCCGAAATTTTTTTATAATATTAATAAATTTTAAACGTTCGATTGGCGACAGTGTTTTCATCTCGTATATATAGCGACGTTAAAACTGTTAATTCTCTCTCTATATATATACAATTTTATGCTTATAATAATACGTTAAAGTTCACTTCGACACTATATATACGTTTTAAAATAAAAATTCTACTTTAAAACTTTTAAAAATAATTATTTTTAAAATGTTCTAACTTTTAAAACATATTAAGTACCTAGTTAAACGGATTTAATGTTGTTTTGTTCCTCGTTAAAGCGTATAATACACATAGTCCGTATAATATATTATCGTTTTATTTTTTCATTTTCTCATTTAAAACATTATTTTATAAAATGTGTGTTCTTATCGTTTAGAATTGTTTTTTTTTTTTTATATATACTTATTCGATTTTTTGTACAAATTAAAAAGAAATATTCGCGCCATTTATTATTATTTTTTTTTTTTTTTATATACTTACTTTTGACTGTTCTTCGCGTATGTGCGTTCATCCAACGTACGAGTATAATATTAAATAAATATACATACTTGTCTTATTATAAAATCGTGACAGTATCTCTGTCGTACCATAATATATAAAAATATATCTATTACATAACGAAGGCAGACACAAACATTACAATAATAATATGAAAAATATTTACGCAATATAAGTGTCATATAAATATTAACTTGGGAACAGTACTTTTTGACATTTTATTTTCTTCTATTTCAATTTGTATTATTCTTATATCTCCGATTTAATAATATAATATACCCACTTTGTTATATTATTCTAATAACATAGGTATATTATATTATGATATTATACGTAAATTATCCGGGGAAATTTTCGAATTCTACCAAAAGTGTGGTTATAACGAATCTTGGTTTTTACCGTAAAATTCACAATACCGTTACACCGTATAATTTTTGTACGATACAATCGCCGATTATATTATAATATTATAAAATGCGGTATTCGTATTGCAATTTTAGTTTGACCGCGGTGTAGATAAGTGTAAGACTCTTGCGTATTATACTCGTATAGACGCGCAATCCGAAAATTATGCCTCCGGCGTGGAAACGATATAGGTTAACGACTGAACAATTATACAGTGGTTATGGTATTAAAATCAAATATTATATTATATTTTGCGAATAAAATATTATTAAATAACACCGTAGAATACGAAAATTATATATTTGACGAGCGAACGTGGAGACTTTTTTTTATGAAAAGTATATTATCGAGACTCGGGGTTGAATATTTTACCAACTACAAATGCTTTACACCATGAGCGAAAAAAAATGATGTCTATCATAATTATTCTTAAAATACGTTTTTACGGTTTACATAGAACGTTATAATGTCCATATGATGATGATGATGATAATAAATTAATAACAATTCATTATACACGTGGTTACGATCAGAAACGTGTTACCGCTGATAAACTTTTTGGCATAATATTTAATAACATATTATTATCGCGTATAATTTAATATACCATAATATTATATTAATATCGTATACCGCGGTCGAATATCATCATCATGGTTATGATTTTCTATTCCGTGGCGGTACATATAATTTCCTGTAATAATTAATATTAATTTCCGATGGGCATTCCGCGTTACGAGTGCCTAAGTCGCCGTCAATAAGGAAATTCGCCTATTTACCGGCTGCAGTAGGTAATGTTATATTATAATAATATAATTTCGCATTTGTCAGGACAACGACGTCGGAGTTAATTCGCCGTCGCGAGATAATATTTGCATTTATCGCAGCACGGCGACATTATTTCCGGATTTGTCAACGACCCATTTCAATAATAAACCGCTTCTTACTAAACCGTCTAAATGAAAACAAGACACATTTAGATTTAGTTGGTTAAACGTACCGAGTTTCATATTAATAATATCGGATTACATCCGAATCCCCGGAACGAGCGCGTCGTTTAAAACGATATTACGCCTAGCGGTCGTTCAAATACACAATAATAATATAAATAATTATTATATAACGATTGATTTTTACGAATTAAAATATTATAATATTATGTAGGTACTTATATTATTATTAAGTTAGATTTACGAATGATTAAAATTTAAGACAACAGTACGGTGACTTTACATATTTTATGAAAATCGTTTAAAAAAATCTACCGATTAAACGACTTAAATCTCACGTATTTTAATATAATTATATTTTAAGTGATTTCCAGAGGTGATATTAAATTAATATTTAGTTATACAAAAAATGTTTTAAAAGAAATACACAATATAGAATATTATCCCTTTTGTGATATTGTTTTCATTGTGGGTGATGCTAGAGTGACGTTGTCGCAGCACCTCGAGATCAAAAAAATGAAATTTGTGACTTTTGCAAAGTCGTAAACGATTAATTTTTATTCGTGTAAAATTTTAAAATTTTTATCAATTTTCAAATTGAATAAGTAATTATTCGGAGTAATGTACTTGATAGCTGTGGGTTTTTATGATGTTATCGTAAATTTCTCTCTTCCCACGATTAAAACACAATCCGTTCTTATAGAGTTTATCGTAAGATTACCCGTATATAATTTTTATACGTTGTTGTAAGTGGTTTTTTGATGAACGTTTTGTTTTCACTCTTAATTATTTCAACCAGTCCTGACAAATGATAATATAATATATTTTATCTATGTACCTAGTGTTTGTTATCAAAATTTTTCTTCTAATACTCTCAATAGATAACACGAGAAATACGAGTGAAAATATTTAAAATATGTCGTTTATAAATAAATTTATGTTAATTTTTTAGTTTAAAACGGACAAATATTATTTATATTCATAAATTATACAGCGCAGTGTAATTTACAATAATATTATTCTCTCGGTACGTATTCGTAATAAAAAATTACTATTCATCGTAACGGCTAAAATCTTAAATAAGCATAAAATTGAATTATAATATTTTCGATAACGAAATAATAAATTATGTATTTTATTAATATTATAAATAGGTTTTATATGTACATTATTCTATTTTAAGATTAACCAATTGTTTATATTAGATATGTTTTATTTCCAACTTGTTAAATAGAAAATATTTAAATATTTTGCGTTTATCATCCTCAGATGTTGTACTTTCTACTTAGTTTGTACGTATATCGTATAACGTTGTATAAATTATGAGATAAGATGTTTACTCGGACAACAATTTTCTCTTCCTATACGTTTATGATCGACTTTCGCGTCTTCATCAAAAATTTGTAATATTATTTAGTTGCAATTTCTCAACAATAATATATAAATATCGATTACCTACTATTATAACGTTTTTCGTACAGTAATATTTCAATGATTTACATTATAAAATATTTCGGTATCTGAATCGTCGCGATTTTGAAACTAAAAAGTACGAATAGCGATAACAACCAAATAAAAGTTATATCTCGATGATACGGCAGCAAGACAGTGGTTACTGTAAATATACGACCACTGTAACATAATATGTTTGATATATTCTAAGAAATATATATATATATATTAAAAAAAAATATTTTTAAAAGCTTTTTATTTATGTTTCTAACATCACCCCAATCGCGCGTATCCGGACGAATGCTCGGTTGTTAACTAGTCTAAAAGCGTGTCTTGTTAAAAAAAAAAATATATATATATAATATTATACCACACGTCGTTTATTTTCGTAACTTTAATGGAAGTGTTTCCTCCTTCCGTGAATTTTTGATCGTTTATGGTCACTCTGAGCACTTGGTCGCAGCTTCGTCACAAGAATATAGAAAAAAAAAAACAGCCAGCTCGTTTTTCGATTCTATTTTATGTCACTTTTATATTCCGTTTTCGTTTCTCGTTTTTCCGTTATGGTTACTACCACCATTAAAATATTATGCACTTGACATCTACTCGCGATTCATTCGATTCTCGCACGTTTTGAACCTTCGTTTTCGACTACCTTCGAGTATATCTAAATAACGATATACTTGAGATGCGAAGGAATGAATTTGTAACCACTCTTCGGCACACATTTTCCAATAAATCATAATTAAAATGTTAAAAATAATTAACTTTTCGTCAACCCCTTAGTCGAATAATAATAATAATATAATATTGTTAATTTTATAAAAATAAATTAATAGAAAAAAATGATGTTTCACTTAACCTATACTCTTTTCCTTCTTTTAATATATGTACATATTATTGAAGTAATTGCATTCGTTAATTATTGTATTCTAATTTTATTTTTTGTTCGCAGAGATCGCAGTGCCATCGAGACCAGAGATGATCACTGAAGAACCTTATGACAGCCGCAAAGGTATGACTACCGTTAAGTTGTTAATAGAAATAATATTTGGTAAAAGAGGTGATTTTCAATATTTTTAATGCTATTTGCTTACGTCGTGAAAGGAAATAATAAATATGGGATTTAAATAATTTTTTTTATCGGCAATTCGAGTAAAATTTCAACATAACCCATGCGGTTGCAAGTCGTCATATTTCTGGGGTAGAAACTTGTTCAGCGTTACAATTTTATATTAGTATTTAAATAAACGACAAAAACTAATAATAACCTAACCTTAACAGTACGTTATCACAATAATTTAGGCAATAACGCGTGTTCTGATTAAATTTTCAATTAGTCTGCAGTTTGACGGGGTTCAATCTATATAAGCTATTTCTATATTTTGTTTTTGATTGTCGATTTATGTTATCTACAAATTTGAATTTTTCTCACCATCAGATTACGATTTTGGTGACAACGGCAGCGGCGGATCTTCCGAAACGGTTTTCAACTCGCTGCCGACGGACAACAGTTCGCTCAACTCCCGAGGTTCGCGACCGCGTCACGGGGATTTTTTCTGGATTGTGTCGGTCGGATGCTGTACCGCTATCGTAATCGGGTTGGGCAACAGGTGATAACTGTCCAGTACGAGAAAACAATAATAAAATATACGATCTATCCGTAGTGGATCGTATTCGTACACGAGCACATTCCGAGTGTGAAAGATGAATCCGCGGATTTTTACCCGGAACCAATAAACTAGTCATTTTTTTTTTTACGCCGCCCTAAAATTTGTGTATTTTTTTTTTTTTTTTAATTTTTATGTATAGCAAGTGTTCGTATAAAATTATGAAATAAATAATAATAATAATAATAATAATATTTCTGGCCCCGCCCGACGTCGATTAAAATTGTTAATTATTCATTGCTTTCATTTACAATATTACGTATTAATATTATTCTAATTATTATTATATAACTATAATATATATTATTGCTGTAACACCGCAGACGAAATTAAATCGGATGTAGTAAACGGGTTGGACTGCTTCCGGATCGGAGTGACACGCCGTCGAGGGGAAACGACACCACACACGAGTCGGAAACGTATCGTTTTATAAAATATAAACTCGAAGCGAAAAGAAAATACGAGACGCGCGTTTTTTCCACACTCGACCCAGATCGCGATATAATAATATTATAATAATATTATACGGTTTGGATTCCACGCGATCCGATTACATTTCGATCTGTGATAAACTGATAACGTTAATATTACGTTGTTGTTAGTTTGTTACCCATACGTACACGAGTAGAAGATATCTTTCGTAATGTCGGTTTTTCGCTCGTCGCGTGATCATAACGTCACGTTTAATATAAACTCCTATACCGATTATTTAATTATGCAGCAAAATTTCTATCCATAAATTATGTAAAATATTCGTCGGTGACACTATACGTAAGTACATTTATTTTAATATGTTTAATTTTATTCGACTAATAAAATAATTATTATAATTAATATTAATCAAATATTGTATTCGATGAACACTGTTCTCATATTATAACGCTAATATTTTAAATATAATTCGTATATACATAACGTAATAATTGTTAATTTCGTCCGGCAGCACTGTAAATTATTGATAATATAAATTATCAATATTATTATTAATAAATTAAAATGTTATTATCTACGTCGCGTGTGTAGTCTCCGTCGCTATATATCATAAGTTTAAAATAATAATTTGTACATAATATATGACTTACATTAATATTATGTTTAATCGTTTACAGTTTACAATAAATAAAAACACGTACGCGCATGTATAAAATTATTATTATTATACACGTGTAGATCAATGGTTTAAATCCTGTACCCGTTTTTAAGTCTCCCACTTCCTACGGTCGGCGTACGAAAAAATAACAATAAGTTAGGTTAGGTTTGTGTGTGATTCTATTTCGAAATCAATTTTCCATTATTGTATTTCCACGTTTTTATGAAACGAAATACGAGGTATACCTACTCCAAAAAAAAATTGCGATTCGAAACCGAATAAATACGATAATTTTCTGTTATTGTACGATATTTTTTTTGTTATTGTACGATATTTTTTTTTATTTCCCCCGATTAAATTAACGATTACTATATATCGTATAAAAACGTCGCCGGATCGCGAACGAATTATCATTGTTTATTTCTAACGCGTGACGTGATTACGTACGATTTACAACGTCGCACAAAATATTATTGCCTCGATATCGCACACGTAAGGTGTGTTATTAGAACGTTTTGATATATTATGCTTTAATATTATACGCGCACAACAAATCTTTAAGGAATTAAGGGATTCCTAGTGAACCAGGCAGCGTGTGTGAGTACAGCAAGACGTGAGTGCCGGATAGTTTTGAAATACATTACGCATAATATATAAACAATAAAGCAACCCCTCGAAGAGCGTTCCGTTATTCGAAATGTTCGTGCGACATTTCAATATATCGGCGCGGGTCGTCCTCCGCATACCTAACCGCTATGGTAAGTATATATACCGATGTACAATGTATATAATGAACACCACGAATCAATATTAAACAACGATTAAATATTACCGCAGGCGTTCCTTAAGTGTCCATTATTATAATACGTACGAACGGTATATGATTATAATATTATCATTATATACGATATTATGCGCGTTTTACGAAGCCTCGAGACGAAAACCAAGGTCGAAACATACAAATTTGAAGGTAAGTAATGATTTTTGACTTTTAAGTTTTCTCGTATATCGAATTATATCCTATTTTTCTTTTTCGTATCCATTATTATAGTATCAGTATACGGTATAGTAATTGGTATTTCGAATCCGATATTATAATTCCCCCCCCACCTCGAACATTGACTTAATCCGTACAAAATGTAAAACAGAAACGATTTTTAAATAATTTTAACATTAAATATGTCTTCGAACGAGAAAAACCGTAATAACTGTCGGATACAAATAAATATGGTGAAAAGATAACGTTATAGAATAATATATATAATATAGTCGTTTAAATAAATAACGACACGACACTTGAACGATGTCCGAAAATCGTTCGTGTGAAAACGGAAGGGAAAAATTAGAAGAAAATATACTATAAAAAAAAAAAAAAAAGTAGGATTTAGATATACCTGTAGGTCCTAACAAAACTGTATTACTGATATGTTATTATGTATACGACTGAAGCGGAAGTAAAATAACGCAACAGGTATTAGACGCGATGGTATAAAGACTATTATTTGAAAAATAAGCCCCGATAACGGAATAAAACCGACGTTTTTCGAAAATATTTTTCCCCCTTATCGTACTCACGCGTAAACCTGCCGTCGGGGATCGCGGTATGATATCCATATATCCTCTCGCACGCCTTTGACCCTCCGACGTAACTGTCCGGCCAGCACTCGTTCACGTCGGTCGCCAGGGGTTATACCTGGAGAGTTCTCTCGGTAAACGCAGGTATACAATAATAAATATATCCTTTGCCCCGAAAACGGTAGCCGGCAGGTTCCTTTGGAAATTTATTGGTCCTGCCAAGTAACCGACGCCCGGGCCGTATATCTCGTTTTCCCCCGATCGTATACATGTGTGTTTGTGTGTGTGTGTACGTGCTGACGAAGGACGAAAAACGTGTCCTTCCCACCCACGCTCTCCCGTAGGATGGTCCTGGACAAGGGACGAGAAACGATATAATGTATATGCCTCGGGGAGAAAATATTTTATCTGTATATAAATACGGTAGTCAGTCGGCCGCGGGATTCTATATTGGAACAGATTGGCTAACCGATACATACACACACACAATTACGCTGAAAGGTAAAGTGAACACAATAGACGCGAAGTATGATTAGGCGATTCCGGTCTAAAAAAAAAAAAAAAAAAATTAAAACGAAATAAATAAAAATATTACCGGACGTACCGTGATTATTTTTATTTTTATTTTTTTTTATATATATAAAGCTGCGTCACGTCCGGACGGAAAAATCATTTATAATAAAATACCGACCGCTCCGTCGATAACCGTATAACATACCATGGTACACGTATATTATATAAACGATAAACCGTTGGTTATAATATTATATTTTTATACTAACCTATAACTTTGAAATGTTAATTTATCCAGGTATTTTTGATTCACGCTCCGTTTTGTGACGTAAACTTATTATAACCTAACCTACAAAATATTATATTATATATGAATTTTTCGGACGTTACGGTAACGTGTCTCTTTCGAAGTTCATGCAGCCAATTTTTTTGATTCCATGAACGAATTATAATACGCAATAAAAATACAAATTTAATTATAAAATTTCTTTTTATTCCAGATCTATAAAAAAAATCAATTTCACGTCATGCCTACACATATTATCTATACGTTACGTTCTAAAATAACTATTAAACGGTTATAATTAATATTATATTGTTATAATATTTTCGCGTTTTGGTTTCCAGTGTTGTTTGAACGAAAAAATTTAGAATTAATACTGAAATTTAATAATAAAATATTAGAAGAAGAAAAAACGGGCAAACGCATAACGGGGCGAGGATAAAAGCAACGTCTACGACGCGTTTGTTAAAAAATAAAAATAAACGCTATCCTCAGCGAAGTTTAACTCTATTATTTTATATAGGTACCTATACGCAATAATAACACAATAATATTGGACCATAAAGTCTTTTCGTGCATTATTTCTAACTATTAACCTCTTTTCATGTAACAATAATATTATTATGATAGCATCGTATAAAAAACGGGATTTACAATGTGACCAAATGAAAAACGTATACCAACCATTTGGCAACTCTATATAATGTAAATATAATAATATGCAAATAAGGAAAAACATATACTAGTAATAATTATAATTTAATTGGAGCAAATCGTATAATTTTTAACATATATTTGAATATCTTTATTATTATTGTTATTATTACAACTCAACTATATCTTCGCGCGCGTGTTTTCTCGTGACTCTTAAACGATTATAACAAATTGTTATTTATTTATAAATGTTCTTTTTTTTTCTTTTTCTTTTTTTTTATCTTCAAGTAATAAAACGTTTCGTTTTACATCGTTGAACCAAAATCGTTTGTATGGTACAGTTTCTCTCTCTCTCTCTCTCTCTCTTTCTCTCGGTTTTGTCGTAAATTCCATTTTGTGATTTCTACTGTCGTCGCAGAGATGTTTATTGTAATATATTATTATTATTACAAAACGTTATATATTTTATTTTTGTAAAATTTTTGAAGTAGAAGATTTTCCAAATTTAATCTCCCAGACGTACATTGTTCATCGACCTATTCATTTTTAATTGGTCTCACACACACACACATTGAATCGTTATTCCAAACGATTGGTTTTTAAATAGTTTATAATATTTTATATATATACGTATTATATTTCTACCTGTAACGGACGATCGAAATATAATTTATGACTTTATGACCGAAACTACCCTTGGAAGAAGAAGGATAATAATAATAATAATAATAATAATAATAATAATAATAATAATAAT